>JAGPOW010002173.1:12022576-12046674 GCA_030014935.1 Caiman crocodilus
AAAAAAAACTTTTATAAGTTTACTTGGAATAAATCAAGTGGAGAATAATTACTTGAGCTATTCCATGCTTCCATTTTATTCTTAAATATATACAGGACATGCCTTTTATAAGTGAAGCTACCCTATTTATAACTGGCAAGGAAAAGATTTAGTAAGACTTAATATTAGCTACAACTTCAGTCTCACTACTACAGTCCTGGAGTTGATCATCTGGTAACTCTAGCTTAAGTATGCACTCAAAACTTAAGAAGGTGCTTTGTGGCTAATTAGATTCATAGAAGCTTATTCTTGTTACTTTTTCCTCCTCCACCACCTTGAACAGATCAGAAATAGCTCAAGTTTACTCCATACCTATACACTTTTTCCTTTTTATAGCTTTAAATGCAAACTGTCACTCTTGAAAGGTATTTCCCTCTTTCTAGGGACAGGTTCAAAACCCAAACTGAACCCAAAATAGAAGATTGCCTGTTTATTAAAGCTTGCTCACAGCTGCAGAACTACAGAAATTGAAAGGCTCTAGGTTCCCTTAGAAGTGCCTCAAAACCCCTAAAAAAAATTCCATTGTCCTTTAAGCCAAACATATGCCATTATTCAGCGTAGAAGCTTTCATTTCAATAGGCCTCCCACTCTCTTTTGTCCTTAAAATTAAGGATTCTTCAAGGCTGCTACACAGCACATCTTACATGGAGCAGCTATACTTGAGCTGGTTTCCCCTCCTCCCCTTGAGCACAAAAACTAAAAGCCTGCAAATAATTTAAATATTCAGTGTTAGTGAGGTTTCAGCATAATTGATGCTTTAAATACTCATCTCAAAATTTGCTACCTCAAGCTTAGAGACAGTGAGGAGGGGGGGAGGGATAGCCAACAACCCTGACCTTCAAAAAGCAACCAGAGGGTACAGCTCTAAGCTTCCCCCTTTAGTCAGTCATGCAGTAAGCTATGCTAGTAGTTAGCAAATCCAAGTCCAACACCCTTACTCTCCTGTACAACACAAAAAACAAAAACAAAACACACCCAAACCAAATAAAAACAAAAACCCAGAAGAGGTGCTTCCTAGAACACTTTGCCCAATGAAGAGCTAGCTTATTACTTAGCCACATGACACACCAATGACACGACTCCTCACGTGTGAATGTAAAACATTTAATTTAAAAATGTTGACACTACAATATATAAAATAGCTATTATAAATGCACATAGTGTATTCTATAGCTGCCAGGTTTACTTTCTTTTTTTTAGGAAACTGTAAGTTACACTGTGGTTAAGACTTGTAGTTGCACCCTCTGAAAAGTCCACATTCTATCACAGTGATGTATGGTCAGACTTAACAGCCCCAATTGTTAAACACTTGGATCAAGTCATAACCAGTTTTATTGCAAAAGGACCCTGTACACATTTATATCAATTCTAGTACCTTACAAGTTTAGCTACCCAACAAGTCATTAACATACAGAAACATGCATGAGAAGCAAGAAAGATCACCCATCCCTTCTGCATATTAGCAACTTGTCACTTCTGAGCAACAAGGCTCACATCACTGAGGTTTATGTGAACAGTCACTTTGAGCATTCATCCTGAGTGAAAGATGGAATGACTTAAGTACAAATGCAACATATTATAAACAATTTCTTACAAAAAAAGTCACAAATTAAAACCAAAGTATTTTACAGAATTTACTACAAAACACCATAAAAACTGCCTTCACTTAAGCTCTCTCTCCCCGTATCCTGCGAGCCAACTGGATGTCTTTGGGCATGATGGTGACTCTCTTGGCATGGATGGCACACAGGTTTGTATCTTCAAAGAGACCCACCAGATACGCTTCACTAGCCTCCTGTTTCAAGGACACAAGAGGGAGAGACTTGTTAGGAGCCTTCAGGAAAAGCTGCACCTGCTCCCCAAGCTTCCTCAAATTCCCCAACCAAAATAGCAGCCAGGCAACCGTTCGCAAGTACCTGCAGCGCGCCAATGGCCGCACTCTGGAACCTCAAGTCTGTCTTGAAGTCTTGGGCAATTTCCCTTACCAACCGCTGGAAGGGAAGCTTACGGATCAACAGCTCTGTCGACTTCTGATAACGGCGGATCTCGCGGAGGGCGACAGTGCCCGGCCTGGAAGGAAGGAGAGAGAGAACTTTGAGCCCACGTGGCCGCCCGCCAGGTCTCCAGGCACAGGCATGGTGACGAATGGCGGGGGCGGTTGAGTGCAGCCGTCATCAGGGCCACCCACCATTTCCTTACCTGTAGCGATGAGGTTTCTTGACTCCGCCAGTAGAGGGAGCGCTTTTCCTGGCAGCTTTGGTGGCCAGCTGTTTACGTGGAGCTTTCCCCCCAGTGGATTTACGGGCGGTCTGCTTTGTACGAGCCATTGTCCTTCACTTACCTGGAAGAAAGGAGACAGGGTGAAGCCGACCCCACCAGGATCGCTCCCCAAACCTCCCCACCCCCAGCCGAGATCCTTGTCCACCCGCGCACCTCCTTCCCCTCCCCCCCCACGCCCTACACGGACGTCCGTGAGCCGATCCCCAGGGAGCGGAAGGAACCACGTTCGCCGCCCCAGCCTGGCCAGGGCTCTCCCCTCCCCCGCGTACCAGAGGAAGAAGCGGCTGAGTCATGGCCGCCCTGCCCCCCCCCCCGCCGGGACCCGGGACCCACCGCCGGGGCCGGGAACCGCGATCGCCCTTCGCCCGGCCGGCACCACGCGGTTCTCGGGGCCCCGGGCCGCCCCCCGCCGTCCCCGGGCCGCACTTACCGCTGGGAGCAGGAGAAGTGCCGGCGCTGTCGTCCGCTCCGCGCTGAACGCTGTCCGCGTCCCAGTACCGCTCGCTCTGCCGCCAACAACCCCCTCACTATGCCCTCCCCGCCGCGGGGACCCGCCTTTTATAGTGGGGGCGGCGCGCGGCGTGCTGACCTCACAATACCTGGAAACGGCGCGCCGACTCATTGGCCCGCACCTCCGCCGGCGCCATGCCGTCACGGGACACAAAGGCCGTGCTCCGGTTTCTCACCGCCGATTGGACGCGGCCCCCGCGGCTGATTGGTTGTTAAAGTCGCGTGCCGATTGGCTCCTGTGAGGCAGGAACGAGCCAATCGGAAGAGAGGTCCGGTCCGCCGAGCTGATTGGACGAAACGGAACATGGTTTGGATCCTACCCTTTGTTGCAAAGCTCCACAATGGAAAGTCAATAGGAAGGCAGCGGCTGCGAGTGTCCCAGGCGCAGCTGGGGAGGGTAGGTGGGGGACAGAGAGCTGTGCAGAGCCGTGCTGGTAGGGGCAGTGGGCTGTCTTCGTGTCGGGATCCCGGCAGCCTCGACACTGCCCCGCAAAAATGGACGTTGCCAAAAGTGCATTTAATGTGTCCTGCCCAAAGCAGCCAAAACAATTAATAATGAATTAACTTCGGGTTCTAGAGCGTTTTGCAGGCGCATCTCTCTAAGTAGGAAAGGTTTTTTTCGGGTTTCCCCCCCCGTTAATCGTTTCATCTCACACAGGCCAGTATCTCAGCTCAGGGCTGGTGGGAGATTGAAATCTTTCAACTTCACTAAAATACCTTGAATTTGGAAATTGTTTTTAAAGGACTAACCCTGGGAAATTATCAATATTGCCTGGAAAAAAAAGAGTGCTCCTTATTAATGGGCACAGGGGGTGACCATATTATTATTCTTTTTAAAGACTTAATAATATAATTAGTTTAATATCATACTTCATATAGCAAGCCCGGTTCTGGCAAATATATATGTAAACTTAACCCAATACGGTTCTGATTAAGTTCAGCCTAGAGTTTACTGAAGGATTGAGGCCTGGTATATTGCAACAACTTTCATAAACTACACATCACTCTAATTAAGTCCCATAATGCCTTTCACAAACTTAATAACATACGTTTCCTATAGCAGGTTTCATATAAAAGGTATATATTAAGGACGTGTGTATATATGTGGATATATATGTATATATGTGTGTGTAATCATGTGGACAGTATATATGTGTGTGTGTATACATACAACAATGCAAACATAACTATAGATTATATATGCATTGATCCACAGAAACAATGCAACCATTATAACTATAGATTATATATGCATTGATCCACAGAAACAATGCAACCATTGTAACTATAGATTATATATGCATTGATCCACAGAAACGATGCAATCATTATAACATACCTATTATATGCAGACATATCATACCTGTAAAGTCCTCGCCCATGCCCTCAGCAGAGGTATACCACTTTATCAAATAAGAGCTATAATTTCAGCAAAACGTAATATAATAGCTAGAAAAAGTCATAGAGCTATATTCCAAACTTCGGTTGCAATTCTAGTAACACATATGTAGGCTAACTGTAAACCTTAAGTAATCCCATTGAAGTGAATAGGCGACATTTGACCCCTTTTAGGATAAATGGTTGTTTAATTGTTGACTTTAGGGAGGCTAGGAATACATCAGTAAAAGTGTTTATGTGGTTAAAGTTAAGTTTTTGGGTAAGTATTTGCAGAATGGAAGACCTCCCCTCACTAAGGATGTGCGAACCAAGTAATCACCATTATTGCAAAAGATTGAAATAAAATAAACTAAAATATGCACTTCTTGGCACTGGAAAACACAGCCGCAAAGTTAAAAGTAAATACATCAGTCAAATGTAAGGTTGTATCTTGCCAGTAATCAAGGATTAGGACTAAATGTAACCATTTTCATGTGCACCAACTGATGGAGAAAATCTTGCAGTCCTTTCTTCAATGGGAGTTGGAATAAGACGAGCATGATCAGGCCCCGCAGCTCCCATGGATCATAGCAGTGTTTACAGCTCATGAAAGAACAAAACGAAAATGCCTTTCTAATATTGATTCTTGAAAGCAACTGTGTGTTTGCAAAGTGTTCATTTAAAACACAACTTGAGCTTCATTGATTAAAAACAAGCGAAGGGCAGAATCAGTTCACAAGAGCTTTGGGTTACACAGCATTGCTGCACACATGAAGGTCTGTGTCTTGCTCTGTAGCCTGTTACGGGCAATTCAAGCCGTGTATACCGACATGGTGCGACAGGATACATCATGTGCTCCAGGGGACAGGCTACTGTCTGGACATATGTGCATCCTTTCCAGCTAACTTCTTCCCTCTGTTTATTTTTCTCGGGGGTTTGTATATAAAGGCAGTTACCGATGAAAGCAAATTGCAATACATACAGCATTCAGTAATTAAATGATGGTAATTAGCCTCTACAATAGGGCAGTGTATTTGCTGACATTTTGGAACCAGGACCTATCAAACACTCCATTTCACCCAAATCCCAGATTGAAAGTGGGAGCCCATTTTAATTTGACTGACTTGAAAATACAGAAAAAATGAAGAGACTAGCCTTCCAGAACCTTTCACAGTTTAAATGCTTCCTGATGGCCACTGGTTAATCCCTCTGCTGCTTTTTTAAAACAAGGTGATGCCCTGCTAACAATACAAAAAAGCCTGTGCTTAGCTTTCATTAATTAGCGTTCAAATGCCCTGTTCCCCAATATTTTTATTAGTAATGATGAATGCTTTGGCCTCTAATTGTAAGGATACTTTTGTAACTTTTTGTTCTCCTTTACTTTGGACTGGAGAAAAACTACTCTGGCTGTTATAGGAAGCAAAACTAAAACAAGCAATGAGGCAAGCATACGTGCAAAATACCAAAGAAAGTGTATACGTGTAGATACACATCTACAATATGCAAATCAACGTAAGAGAGACAGAGTGCAGACTGGTCAAATGTACCAGGTACCTGGCTAACTTTGCTGAGGTGCTATTCACCGTACAGTCTGGGCTTTTCTCACTGGGAAATGGAACAGAACTATCAAAGGAAACAAATATGCTACCAGGTCTAGTTGGTCTAAAAAAGTCAGTGTACATAGCTTAAAAGCAGTGGTTTTCAAACAAGAGTGCACGAAGCACTCTCTGACAGTGGACAAGTCATGTGATATTGGGTTTTCCTTCCTATTTTTTGTTGCTAAATTGCTTTAAAAGAGGGGTAAAAATAGATTAGCAGTTCCACTGCTGCTTTTGAATGTAAACAAATGTAGCACAGGCAAGAACTTGAGAGAATTATGAATAGGAGGCTAGCCTTGTTAAACAATAGCTAAGTGTGATCCACACTGAACAGTTTGAAATTCCTTGGCTTAAAAACAGTAAGTATCACTTTAGTCTTAAGTGGAGATAACCAAGTATATCTATATGCTATACACAAAAAGTCTACTACATTTTCAGTGGTGTTATGACAATTTAATAATACAACATTTCTTGCTTCTACAGTCTCAGCTTTTATGCTGCTTTTATACACGGGTGGCAGGCTTGTACAGTGCTACTACCATTTTATCTTATCATGGAAAGGCAGGGGAAGAAGTCATTAAACTACTTCTGTATAACTGCATCCACATCCTAAGCGTTGTATCAAGATGCGTTTCAGTAATAAACCGATCCATGAATCTTGCCCTTTACCAAAATGTAGGAAGATACAAAACCTGTGCATGACCTAAGCCTGAGTCTTAAGCATTTTAAAATCCATGCATAATAGCCAAGTTAAAATGATAGGTGTTCGTCTCACTGTCAATCCTGCCGGTCTTCCCCAACGCTGTAAACATAGTCCAAGGGATTAATAAAAAAGTAACAATCTCAGTTTGAGAGATCAAAGTACTGTAAACACAGGTAGGTAGGTAGGTAGGTAGGTATTAATATCCATATATAGATTAGGTAGATATAAATATATATAGCTAGACGCTGCAAAGGCTTATGTACCTATACAGATCTATATAGATATACCTGCATCTATATATAGATCTACACATATATAAGCCTTTGTTGGCAGCACTCTCTATATATTCCTAGATCTTCTCCCATGGGAGAAGATGTTGTCTCCAAAAGCTCTTCAGGTTTGGATGTGTAAAATCCCATTGGTGTAACTCCTTCAGGGAAGAGCTTTCTTTTCCAGGCAAGGAATGAAAGATGTCCCCAGTCTGGGGTTCACCACAGTCCAGGGCTAGCTACCTGGAGGCACTTTCTGCATCCCACTTCCTTCTCCTCCTGCAATAGCGTGCTATTAATCACTGGCCCTTCCTGGCCCTTTTCCCCACGCCGTATTAGCATAGGGCGGGTGGGGACCGCAGCTCTGGGCAGGCCAGAATGCAGGGGTGCTGCACGCTGTGCTGGAATGCCCTTGCATTTCTTGGGAGCGCCCGAGCAATGACATTCCCCAGCCCTCTGCAACGCCTGCTGCCTGGGGCACCCCACATAAAAGCCACGTGTCCCTAAAACGTCCCCACAGGCTCGGTCCTCTCCTGAATGTACTGTAAGGGGATGGGGGGATATAGGGGGAGGAGAGGCTGGGGGCTGGTTGGTTGCTAACCAGCCTGCTTTCAATACAGAGGATCAGCGAGCGCTGCAGCGCCAGCCTGGCTCTTCACAGCCCTGGTCTCCGATGCGGGCTGCTGGATCCTCTCCGCCTAAGCGATGTCCAGCCAGGCGCCTGGGGCAGCGGGACTACGAGTCCCATCATGCGCCGCGCCGGACAGGATCCGGAGCAGCGACCGCGGGGCGCCGCTGGGAGTTGTAGTCCGCCAGGCCGGAAGCGGTGTCCCGGGTCGGCGGAGCTGGCGCGACGGCGCGGACTACAAGTCCCATCCTGCCCCGCGCCACCGGGGCGGCAATGGCGGCGGCGGCGCCTGCGCGGTACGGTCTCCGTGCGGACCGCGCAGAGTGAATAATAAAGGTCTCCTCGGCGGTAGCTGCGGCGGCGGCGGACGAGGCAGCGCCAGGCAGGAGCATGTCGAAGGGCCCGGTGGCGAGCGGCCCTCCCGCGGCCGGGCCGGCGGCCCCCGCCAGCGCGCTGCAGGCGCAGCCCGAGAAACCGCAGCACTACACGTACGTAGCGAGAGCGCCCGCCGCCGCCCTCCGCCCGGCGCCCGCCCGCGCGCCTGACGTCAGCGGGCAGCGTACGGCACGCGCGCAACGGAAACCAACCGCCCGCCCGCCCGGCGCCGGCTGGAACCGGCCGCGGCCGGCCTGGGCCGGGGGGAGCTCGCCCTCGGGGAGGGGGCGGGGCAGGGCCGGAGCGACTCCCCCTCCCCCCGCGCACACCCACACGCGCTGACCGTGATGCACCGCGCGCCCAACAGCCGCCCGCGCTGCCTTCCCCGCCACGAAGCTGCTGGCGCGGGGCCACGCCCCCTCGGGGCCCCGCCCCCCGCGGGAGGCCATGTCACCCCGGTGCCGTGTGGTGGCGCCTCCTTGTGGCGGTGCCTTGCAGCCCCGTCCCGCGTTTCCCGCTCCCAGGCGGCTTGTGGAGATTGGCGGGCGCCTCCCCCCGTGCGTACACACGTGTACAAGGGATAGGACACATTACACGCCCCTGTCGTGAAAGAGTCCTCCCTTGCGTGGCCCCTGGCAAAACATGGCCTCTGTGGAAAGAGTGCGTCCATGCCGAAAGGGCAGCCGTGCAGCTGGCGTGAGCGTGCGTTTGTGCAGAGCTATTCCCAGGTCAGGTCCCCGCGAGGGACACGCCATCGCATGCAAATGTGGCATGCGGGAAGTGTTTCGGGCATCTCCCTCTCCGAATGGACGTGTGCCAGAGCGTGCCGCTTCCTTGTCTTCTCCCGTCCCGTGTTGAGCGCGAAGGAAATGTTGCTGGCGTGTGTTTGCGTCCGTGATGCGAGCTGCGGCCTCCACGTGGGAAATCTCCCCGGCGCCAAGCAGAAGACAGGGCTACCTTGTTTCCTGTGGCGTTGTAGAGATGCGTGGCCTCTCGCCTTCACATTTTCGTGGCATCCCCTTGGTGTCCCAAGGGTTTGGGTTGGAAGTGGTGGTAATAAAGTGAAATTAAAAAAACCCCCAAAAGGCGGGTGGCATATGGAAGGGTGGAGAGTGGCAGGAACGTCCTTGTGAAGGGGCAGTTGGTGATGGGGAGGAGGAGGACAGGACCATCTCAGATAGTTCTCGTATCTTCTCTTGAAAAACTTGAGGTTGGACCCCAGCCACGTGAAGAAAATATCAGCGAATTGCATCACCTTTGTCCCTGTGGGGTGTTGTCCACAGAGGAAAGAAACAGCAGAACAAATTAGCCCCCTCATTTGTGTGTCACTAGGCCCCGCTCAGTCCTAAACAGGAGCACGTGATTGTTTTCGGCGTGTGGCTTTTTCCCGTAAGAATAATGGTCCATCTTGTTCTGCTCGAAAATAGGACTTTCATTTCAGTAGTTGAGTCCAGCCAGTGAATGTAAAACGTGTCCCAAGGATTAAGCCATGCAATGCCTGCTTTTGTTGCAGGGGAATGAACTGAAGCAAACCAATTATAAATAACTTGCCCTCAAGAAACCATTCAGTGAGTCTTTAGCGGAGTTGGGAGCAGAACTGTAGGGGTGCTAACTCGCAGCCACTTCCAACATCCACTCAGTTTCTGCTTTCCAGCCATGGCGTGCAGGGTATTGACTGGTCACATTGCACTAGTTGTCCTCTTTTCCAGCTGCCTCTAGAGAACCTAGCAGTCTGTAGGATCATCTGGAAACAAGGGGAATCCAGTTAAGCTCTGTTCCCTAGGGCCATTCTTGCAGAAGGAAAGCAGAGTGTGATTCACTTTAAGTGGAGGACAAAACTCTTACCTGAGAGGCAGATAAAAAATATACAGATAGTTATCTGTGAAAGCAACTGTAGATATCTGACAATTGTCGTAGGAGTGGTGAATGATTACAAATGGGAGATGGTCTCCATGATTGTGAATGGATACGTCTTGGGACTATTAGCATGGGATCCATACTGGGGAAGTGCTTGCACTAGCCATCTTCTCAGCAACTTTTTTTTTTTTTTAGTATAATGCAAGAGATGTTGTTTACTTCTCTGCATGTTAACAACTTCCATGCTATTAATATTTCAATCTTCTTCTTCCCCTCTTGTTAATTTTATTTCTATAAAAAGGCATTGCAGTTATAGCTAAATAATTCTAGTTGCATTTACTTATGTCCTTTGCTGTCTTCTGGGAATCCCTGTCTCAGAGAATTTTTGGTTGTGTTTGTTAGGAATTGTTCCAGTTTCCTTATTAGTATAATTTTCTAAATTGCTGGCAATATTCCCGTGGGATCTTAGTTACTTTGTACTGCAATTTTATATCTAGAGTGGAAATCCTTTCTATTTGCTGTAGAACAACAGCAAAAGAAAGCATGAAATGACAGTTGTTGCTGACATCCCATATCTTCAGTTCCTCCTGTTGTGTTAAGTGATGAGATCCTTATAGAATCGTAGATTTGACATTGGGGACGCATGTGATATATCAATATAACTGGATACTTTTGGAAACAAACTACATATGCCAAGCTTCCCTAACCGAGTGTGAGATGCTATGGTCTATGACTGTCTTCCTACCAAACACAGGCTGCTGAAACACAAGTCCCCATTCACTTGTTCCCAATCGGTAAATAAAGGTGGTAAATAAGTAGTTGAGATGGGTTCACAGCAGTTGTATGCAGTGTAGATGGCTTAGAGAGGTCTGGAGTGCACATCCATGTTTTTCTTTTGGGAATCAGGTCTTCTGCTTATTTAATCAGATTTCTGAATGCTGACATCTGCAAAAGTCCAGTTAGCAGTATATTTTAAAGTGCTTCTCTTTGAGCTAATTAAATAGAAAGTCTGTTTAGGTGGGGAATTCCTTTTAATACTGCTGTAAGTGTGAGAGTTGGATGGTGTCATTGTGTTTATCAGAGTGCAAAGACACACTTGAGCAAGGAGGTTTTCGTGCACACTACTTGACCTGGATATGTGTCATTGAGGTGTTTCACCTATCTGCACTGATTGTTGCTGTTTGCAGAGGGAAAATGATCTCAGTGTGTCATTCCAAAAATCAGTTAAAAGTCGCACATTTGTGTTTTTGTATTGTTTCTTATGGTGACTATCTGGTACAGTTATCTTCTTCAGTTTGTCTTTAATGTGTTGCCTTCAAATCCAAATAGAGGCTGGGTTCAAAGAAACTGAAAGCATGGGATCAGTTGTCTTATCTGACATAATGTATTGAAGGTTTTGTTTTGATTGAGCATGCCTCTCTCTTCCAGTGGGACATAGCTGATATTGGTTAACTTTCAGTAGTGTTGAACTTTAATTGTGTGATAAAGTTTGCATCCTGTGGTGGACTTTTCATCCATCTCTTAAAGTTCAGTAAAAAGGAACATGAATCAGTATTTCTTCAGCATAGTTTGATAACATAGCAGGAAACCATGCTTTCCGATGAGGGTGAGTTAAGCCATTTGATGAGAATTTAAAAGGTATATTTTTTTATGTTCTCTTCCCCCCCCCCTTTGGATAGTGACCCCATTCTCCATCCTAATCCCCAAAGTGAATTTTGCATGGAGAGAAAATGACTGTTTCCTGGTTTAGGTTGTAAACTTTTAGGGCACTAGATTGTACATACATTTTCATCACTAAATTAACCCAGATTATCTACATGCAGGTTAACTTGAGAAGTAGCTGGTATCACATGAGAACAGACATCTGGTAAAGTGTGCGCTAGTAAGGCCTGTAGGAGAACATCCCATGATTCTTCGTACTATTGTAGGATGGAACTATATAAGGAATGTTTTTCAGTCTATTGTGAAAGAAATGGTCTGTTCTTCTGGGGAAATGCTGGAATTGCAGGGTGGCACTGGAGGACTAACAATACTCATGGATGCAGACTAGCACTAGAGTGGTTGTGTTCGAAACAGAAATGTTGTGTTACTCATGCTTTGGTTTATACCTCCTTATGGATCAGTCAGCTTGAGGTTAAAAGCACCACCACGCTTGAGTTAAGGGTTTTTGGGTGGGAATGGAGGTCAAATTTGGGGCAACATCCAGTCATAAGTCAAATTAACTTTACAGTAAAGACCAGTTCTATGTCTTTGCATGTGTTTGCACAGACCCTGTATAATGGGTTCCCAAACTTGACTATGGCCCCTGGGTACTATGGCTATATAAATATGAAGTTAAAGGAGGAAATTTGATCCTGCTGTTTTTACGGGGGCCTGGATTTCCTTTGAACAACAGGGCAAACACTTTGTCTTACCGTACCTAAAATTTTACATTTAAATTCATAGTCATAAATAACAACACTTTAAAAAGGAGTCTGAAGCATTTGTGGTGGTTGAGCCCTCGAGATTTAAGACCACGAACATACCATAATTCTTATCACTGGACAGAGATGACAGGGTGAACAAGCTGTGTAAATAGGTCTGACTTCATACGTGCAGACTTTCTGTCTCTGGAAATACGATTAAAAATCAGCAGTGTGTTAGATTTATACTTTCAGATAAATTATTACCTGCAGTGGACTGCCTTTTCTTCTAGACCCCTTAGTTTTATCTTACGAGCGGGTCTGGATTGGAAGTTGTCCTTTTAGAACACCTAAAAAGGGGTCCTTACTCTCCTTGAGCAGCTTGTTTAGACTGTTTCCCCCCCTCAGACTTACCATTTATATTCTTTTCAAACCAATCAAACTCTAAAAATAACAAATGATTGATCTAAGTCTGCTCTATCTTGTTACGCCCTTTTAGTCAATACAGTTTTCTAGATTGATGCTGCTATAACAGCAGAATCTGGCCTTGTTTAAAAGAGAGAGACATTGTCAGGGCAGCTTTCCAACTCACTGATCACTCAGGCCATTTGGGAGAAACCAGAATGCCTATTGTTAGTACATTCAGCACAAGGAACCACCAGCAGTCTGCTACATTATGTTACCTGTAATTGTCTATTTACATTATTAGGCAAGTGCAGGCTGGTTTATTGGCTGGCTGAGCCTTGCTGAATTGTTATTAGGAAGTGGGACTAGTAACTAGGAGGTAGAAATATGAATTGTGGAACGGTTACAAGAGTAGGTGCAGTCACAGTGTATATTTACCAAAGAGAATGTATATGGAGGCAGGCTGGAAACCAAGAGTCTAGACTTTATGCTCTCTTAGAAGACTAGAGTTGAAGTCCACTCTGTTTTTTGTGGGGGATTTTGGCCCTGATTCCACTTTAGGGTTGGAGTCAGTGTGGCTTCTTAGGAGAAGACTGCTGCACCTGGCTGATCCTCATTGATTTATTCTGAGCCCAGTCCCATAGGCTTAAATCACATTGTGGGATCGAACCCTTGCTTTGGAGGGTCTCTTGATTATTCTTGGTATGGTTCTTTTGGATGTCATGTCAACATCTCAGAGTTGTCAAAGGGTTCACATTGCAGTGACTCCTGTATTTGAGATGCCCTGTGTGCTAGCTCGGTGGAGAGGACAGACGTTTTGCATAGGATTCCTAAATTTCAACATTTGGCTTTATTTTAAGTAGGTAGGAAACCAAAAATTTTAAACATTTCTGTGAAATAAATACTGTGTGAGAGAATTAAAAAAAATAAAACAAATTTTATATAAATTTGTTTCAGACCCCAACAGCCAACATGTTTAGTTTTGAAAGCATTGAAATGGGATGTTTTGACGTGTCTGAATCGTTTGTTTGCTTGCTTTATTTTGAAGTGAAATTCTAGCAAAATTATTAACACTTAATGGAGCTTTGTGTTTTGTTAAGCATTGCCACTGCTGAAATTGTGCATTCCTTCAAAATATGGCTCCTTTGAAGTCTTCTGTGTTGTTGGGATGTGTGCCTCATTGGCAGAACAAAGGCCTACTTTTATTTTAAAGCTCTGCTTGTTGTGTAACATGTATGTTTCTTGCCGGCAGATGGTTCTTTTACACTTCTGAAAAGTTTGAACCTGCTTCCATCTTCTCCCAATTATAGGTGTTGAACTGATTAGCTTTGCAGTCGCAGATTTTTCTCTGTCAAGAGATATGATTTAACTTAGCAAGTTTTTAATCCTGCGTGATACAAAATCTTTTAAAGAATTTATCAAAAAAGCAATTTTATATGGGCATAGAACTTTTTGGGTGAACGTCTTGCAGTTGTATGCCCAGTCAAAGAAAACCATGCCTGTCCAGGCCATGAGAGAGAACTCCATTCTGCATGCTGGGATTCCTGTGGTAGCTGATGGGGAAGAGAGGGATTCTCTAACTTCACTGCCTGGGAAGCTTATTTTTTCTCTTTGTTTTTAAACCTCAATAAGGAAGGTGAAGACATTCACTATACTCTTGATACTTTACAAACGCTGCCTATTCATGATTACAAGCTTAAATGCATGCTATAATTTTCATACTATAATAATGTGTCTCTCTTCTTGTGTAGTTTGGCCAGTCATAAAATAGTTAACACCACTGACATTTAAATTAGTATCTCCTTGAAATTAATAGTGACAGTTTATACTTAGAGCTGTTTCAGGTGGCCTTATAACTTGTCCAGCCTGCATTACATCCATTTTATTTGATTCATGTTTGAAAGGTTATAGTTGCAACAGTAAAAGGTTTAGACTTCCTTCAAAAAAGAAATCTTAGGATTTGAAGAACAGTAATGTAGGTAAAAATACTGGCTTGCTAAGCCACTGAAAGCTGGTGCAACTTTACTTCCACTGAAGAGAGTCACAGACCACCAAGAGATATTGAATGGAATGCAGTTTACTATGCCTGTAGGTAAGAAACTATATATGTATCAGAAAGGAGCTTTTTGTAGGTTCCTATAAAATCTAATGGCATTCCTAAGTACATTGATGAGTAAAACTACTAATAAGGTTTTGTGGAGCTCAATGGTTATTAAAAAAAGATTAGTCTTGGATTACAAGTAAGCATTTCTTTTTTCATCGTTTGATACCCATAACTTCCATTGTTGTCGATACACATTACAGAAGTGCCGAGGGGAGAAAGATCCCCAAGCCTGTACCTGATGAATAGCTGAAGAGTCTGAATGAATTATGAAGTCACGATTATTTTAATGGTTGGGTCTTTTTCTTTTTGATCCAGTTATATTGCATACTAAAGAAGGCTGCCCAGCAATCCATACCAGTGCACTAAGAGAGCTGGTTTTTCTTGAAACCTTCAAAGGACTTTGAGCTATCGGTAAGAACCCTTGGAATTACCATCACAACACAGAGAAGTAAGCTGTGGGTGAATACTGCAGCATCAGTACTCAAGCTTTGCAGCAGCAGAGAGCACAGTGGCACCTTTAAGGATCCTAAAAGCCATACATAATCTGTAAATTCAGTGATATAGAACTTTAATCTGGAATAAAAGTGCACCTCTCTTACTCTGTGCTGACGGTGCCTGCCATGCTTCACAAGACACAGACAAAGTATGATTTGGATGCTCAAGGGAAAGAAATGCCCATTGCAAGGATGATACTGCCTCTCTAAAATCAGCCTCGACATCTGGCTTTACTTTTGTGTGCTGGCTCATGTGATGCTGAATGCAAGCTCACATTCTCTAGGTAATAACAATGTTCTAAGTCAAATCTACAGTCAAAAAAGGCCAGTTCATGACTATAAGCCCTTCCAAAGGGGCTGTCACGGATGTGCCCAGTATGAGTACATAAAAACAAGGATCTGACATTCAGCCTAGGTTAAAATGACTGGCATTCCTTTCATACAATTTGGATTTTATTGAACTGGAGCATTGTAAATCAGTCATTTCTTGTGGCTTATTTGCCCCTTGTTTCTTTTCAGTTGACTATAGTTTTACAATCACAGAAAAACTAATGCTATTTTATGTTGAGGCCAGGCCTGAATGGCCCATGACAGGACAGATATCTGCAAACAAGCACTTTGCATCATCACTCTGTTGGCCAGTGTGGGTCAGACTTGATGATCTGCTCGGGTCCCTTCCGAATGAAACCCAAGGCGGTTGAATGCCAGCAAGTTTCATCACAAAAAAAGTTGATTTTAATTATACCGGTTCAACTGAATTAGCACAACAGCACTGAAAGCTACACCTTTCTGTAGATCAAGGTAAGGAGGGGTGCTCAAGGTCTTCATAATGCAGAGATCATCCTTGGCCAATAATGTTGGAGATTAGCAGTGGTTTTACCGTGCCAGTGGCCTGGATGGGTATATGACAGGCTTCTTGTAATTGGTTCAGCATGCTTTTCCAAGCATATGTCCTTTTTCAGCTGTTCATGAAGTCTCTCAGCTGTGCCAGTGTTACCCTGTTGATTGCCTGTCCTTCTTCTGAGCTGACTGTGAGAGAGGACATTCCAAAGTCCATTACTCCACATCTCACCATTGCCATTTTGTGTGCATATCCTGCAGGTACTCTCAACCTTGCTGAAGCATATGGGATACTTTATCAGATTTTCACACAATGTTTGGGAATAAACAGCAGCCCCAGAGCAGGCTTAGGTACACAAAATGAGTTGACATATAGTTATTTCACAAAGGAAGCTCCTATGTGGGCACAGCTGTGTTGTTTGTAACTGGTTCAGATGGCAGCAACACAGCATCCAAAAAAGTGCTGTGGGTAGGCCTGTATTGTAGTTGTGATTGGCACTTGATCACACGTGCAGTAAGTAACTTGTGAGTCCACTTTAAACATCTCTCCGTTTAATATTAAATAGTTTTGTAACACTTCAAATCCAGAGTGTATTTAGGGGCTAAATATGTGGTTAACGGACAGAACTTGGAATGCATATCATTATGATCAACATCCATAGTTATTACTTTAAAAAAAAAAAAAAAAAAAGAGTAGACTATGTATATGCTGGTCTTTACATGTGGCTTAGTAAGGTAAAATCCTAGAGAAGCGCAGATCCATCTCTTTGAAAAGTTTGGAAGATTTGCTGGTGAGAGGCAGGTGGTAGGTGTGAAATTCCCGGCAAAAAACTGTGAATATGTTTCTTTCCTGTTTTGGAATACCCTGCATTTACATTTAGTACACTTAAGCTCCAGTACAACTTTGTCACCTGTGATGTGATGATGTGGTCCTTGGACAAATTGCTTAATCATTTGGTATTGCAGATGTCCCATTTCTAAAATGGGGAGGACAGCCTTATTTTACAGAGGTATTGCAAGGTTTATAGTCATCAGTCTATGACACGCTTTGAAATACTAAGATCGATATACTATAGAATGCCAAAATACTGTCTTTGGAATACCTGTGGTACTTCCTGCTGGTCCCATCTTAATTCAGGCTTTCTAAAATTGCAGTTTCTGTGGTGCTTTTCATGGTGTGAAGTGTCTATTGGTCTTTAAGTTGGAGACTGCCAAAGCCATTTTACTCATGGACTGCTTTATTTGGTACAGGTCTAGAAAAAGAAAACTCGCTCTCTTCTTCCTACCCACTACTCCTGACATAAAATGTGGGTGTATTTGGTAGGAAGGCTGTTAAGCATACTCTGCATCTATGCAAAATATGCTGCTTTTTTTTTTTTTTTAAAAAAAAAGCATTTATGTAGGTGGGTTTGTTTTTAAATCCCTAAAATATGCTACGTCAATTGACATAGTAACTGTTTTAAGATGCATGAACTCTTTAAAAAAAATCTGGGAGTCTAATAAATCCCCTCAACTTTCACCTTTCTTTATTTGCCTTCAGATTAACAGTATTGTCAAGAGCTAATGGAGAAGGGGAAATCTAACAGCTTTAAAATCACATAGTGCTGTCTGCAGGATGACCTTTTTCCAGCTGATGGTTCAATTTATTTAGGTGATAAAGAAGATACTGAGGCGTGTGAAGTCTGTCTTCTTGACAGATGTAAGCTTATTGAAACTGTCCTTCCACATCCTTTCCCCTACTGTATATGCAATTTGCCTTTTGTTTGCATAAAGCAGTGGTTCTTAAAGTTGTGTGTGTCAAGCCATCTCTTGTTAGACTCAGGGCACCCTTTGGAAAATGCCAGCTCTTAGCTTTCATTCATTTTTTTTATTTTTTTGAGTATTGAAAAATATAAATTCTTCTGTTGCAAACAAACTCAGAAATACCACAGCCAGCCAGAGTGTTTGATGCTGTCAATATTTATTTGACATCTCATGAATCTTGTGTTTGTACACCTAATAGTGCTAATATTGAACATCACACTTTGGAGGATTTTGCAGCACCCCAGGCTGCCATGGCACTGCGGTTAAGAATCGTTATCATAAAGAGATGCATCTTTTTTTCCTTTGAGCTTAAATGCTGTGTGATCTTTTCAAGGTTTACAAAATTGCAACAGTCTGAGGATATGAGACCCAAAATTAACTAGTAGTTGGTCACAGATCTCGTGAAAGGATGTTTGTAAAAAAAGGTGTGTGGAAGAGGGGGAGTTCAAAGGCAGTTCTTGGTTTGGTGCAAAAAAGTAAAGATCTGACTTTTTGGTGGTTTTACAGAAAAATATCATGATATTCAAATGTAGGGGGATTCCCAACATAGCTATGCCAGTACTTGTATGAAATTAACTATTTCAGCTTACTTGTTGCTTTTACATATACAGTTAAATCAATTAAGAGATAACATGTTAGCAGTTATGAGGCCATGGAGAAATATGGTAGTGCTGTAGTCACAAGAATTAGCAACTGGTGGAGAATATGGGCAAAATATGTAAAGAATGTTTCTTCAACTTACGGTGAAATGCCTGCAAGAAGTTTCCCAGAAGTTTTGGGGGGTTTTGGTCACTATTTGACTTTCAGCTTTGGCCCCATGTCTATATTTTACTAACAGCTCACACTACAGGAAACGTCAACAAATATTCTCTTAAAGTGAGCTTGATGTAAATGATGTTCTGGTTAGAGAGCTGCTAACAAGCTTTACTGGCACAGATATACGTAGGCCTCCAAACTGATCTAATGACGCTTCTAAGTTAACCAAAGTGAAGTTGGACAGCTCAGTTCTCATGTCTTTCCCTGAACAAGCAAATGGTTATGTTCCCCATCAGGCTAAAAACTTTATATGTACTGAAATGAAACCTGTGATGGAATATTATTAGTATGCCCCATATTCTCCTCTTTGTAACCTGAAAAGGGAGAAGGGTCAGATAAGTCATGAAGTCGACTGGGGAGTTTACTATTGTCAGACTCCTATATGAAAGGTCCTTGGATATGATGATGATAAGTAGCAGTGTAAATCATCAAGATGGATAGGGAGAGAATTTCAGGCCTCAGGAGGTATAGGAATTCCATGAGAAAAGCTCATAAGTATTTCTGTTCTCTAGTCACCAGATATCCAAGGACAGTATAAGGACTTGCTCACTCAGAGAAATAGACTGAATTCCAGATTAATTGTTCTTCTGTAACTATTTTGGAATAGCCGTGGTGCTTTAAACTCACACCCAACCCTATTTTGGAATAATGTCCCTGTGCAGAGACACTCTAAGAGCAGTGGTCAGGACTGCATATCATGCTGTTCTAGTCCAGTGATGATATGTTAAGCCAAGGATGCTATGGTAATATTTTTACTGAATATCCTTCCTTTAGTAATAAGTAGATTCTGCCATGCACTACTGACTCATTTCAATTGGAACAGCACAGTTCAGTAAGGGGAGATAATCGAGTCACAGGTTTGTTACTTATAAAGTCTGTCTGATACTATCTTCTGCAATAAAATTATATGAGGGTGAAATGAATTTAGTGCTGATTTAAATAGGAACAGTTCTACTTCCTCTTATGTTAGGGTACTGCTAGTTTGAAAAAAAAAAAGGAAATTTGGAGAGTTTGAAAAACAAGTTAATTAATGCTCTTTTACTGAAAAAAATAATCAAGTGTACTGCAGTTAAATTAACTATTGTGAGTGAACCTTTCACTGGTGTCTGCATTAAGTAGGGACATCAATCTCATTTTTAAGGTCACTCTCATTAAAAAGAAAAAATATAACCCATGCTACTCTATCATTTCCTTCCAAACAATTGGGCTCTGGTACCTAAACTTTTACTGTACTGATGTTAAACTTCTGTTTAATCTCCCTCACTTCTCCCCCTCCCAAGAGTCCTTTGCAGCTGTCTGATCTAGCCCTTGATGCCACCATCAGCTTTTTTCCTCAGTGACCCCAGGAAGCTTAAGCCCACTCTCAAGGCTTGTTTGTCCACTCCAAAAAATACTTTTAATTTCTTTAGAATCTTTTTTTTTTTTTTTTTTAAGAAATGCAATATGCTATGCATAATGTCTCACCAGTTGTGGGAGGTAGGAGTATACTCCCATTTGCAGATAGGAAAATTGAGATGCATCATTTTTTGATAACCAAATTGAGACTTCTTTTGGTCTGATTTAACAGGTATGCAATTTTTAACTCTTTTTTTAATGACTCCTTGTTTCCACTTTTAAAGCTGCTTCTTAGTCCCTTCCTTTAAGGCCCTGCCCTCTAATATGCTCATGATAATCCTGCAAACACTTAGCGTGCACATATCTTTTGTCACATGTGAGGCCTTATTGTCTTCACTACAGCATTCAAACACATGGTAAAATGATCTAAAAAATTTAGCATCCCAGAAGAGGAGAAACTTGTAGATACAGGAAAATCTCGAGCAAAAAATGTGTTGCGGTTGGCACTCGTCTTTGTAAATGCAGAAAGTAAAATTTCCAATCCCCCCCCCCCGGGCATACATAGCCATTGTTTCTTGTCTTCTATTTATAAGCTTTTTTGGGTCAAGAATACAACAGATGGGGGATTATGAGGTGGCTAAGAGACAGTGTCAGCAGTATCAGCAAGCCAGTGGCTTAACTATTGTCAAATTTTCTGTAGGCATCGTAATAAAGGAGAGTTTGAAGGAGGATAATGAAGTAGCTTCGTGAATAGTTAGTACGAGTGCCTCGAGCATATGAATAGCATGGATGAGAGCACAAAGGTGCTTGCCTGACAATTTAACAAGTAGGCAGTAGTGGTTGGCATTGCGGCCTGATCAGAGGCAGGAGTTGATGTTTCTAAAGCACATGAGAGATAATAGGTAGGATGGGGATAGGTTGTAAAGAGCCTTGGAAGTGCAGACAAGCAGCTTTCTCTTGATGTAATAGAGAAGGGGGAGCCACTGGAAAGACTCAGAGAGGCATGACAAGATCAAAGTGATGGGCAAAGAACGTTATCTTGCATTCTGAGTGAATACAAGCAAGATGACTGCATTTGTCAAGGCCATGTTTGCTAAACTGTTCTATGCAGTGAGGCACCATAGTCCCCTTGCTCAGTTAAAACTTGTTGGTCTGGCAATGTGGATAGAACAGGATGGTGTCGAAATTGTACCTCGAAGATGCATTAGTACAACACACACATGCATCTAAACACAGCTTACATTTTTCTTCTATGAAGTGTTTTATCATAACCTCAGATTCCAAACCACCAGAAAACATGTTGCCTTTTGACTACTTTATAAGTTGTTTTGCAGCTGGGTGTCCCAACTTCATTTATTTATTTTTAATGTAGATTAAACTGGTTCATGTTAGTGCTGTATAAATGTGATTTGATTGGAACCTGGGAGGAGAGCCAGAGTATTTTAAACTGAATTTAGAAACCATGCATTAGCTTACACAGAAAACTTGGATAGAAGATGACTTCTAGGTTCAATTTAAACATCATCTGTTTTCCGTGATAATGCCTGATTAATTTATATTAGCTTGACCGATTGCTTTTGACTAGTCCATCTGGTTCAGGCAACAGGTTTAGTTTGATCCTGTGTCCTTGATCTGCATTGTTCCAGTGGGGTTTTTTTGTTTGTCTTTCAGTCTGTTTTAAAATTAAATTTGCCTTCATTTGTTTAGTAGGAGTGGTAAACAATAGCGCTCTGCTAGGGAGCCCTCATGTCTGCCTCAGTTAGCATTATTCTTGTTACCATTTTATTTTCACCATGTGCTGGTTCTGAATGAACCATGCTGTATGCTTTCCACACCCAGAGGATGGTACAATCTATGACAAGACATACAAAAAAGATGGGAGGAACAGGACACCGCAGATAATGAAAGTCGTGTGGGAAGGCATGCATCTTAGATTCATTATTTTTATATCTACAGGAATTTTTATGTATAAAATAGAGATAACAGCACTTACTTATCTTATGATTTGCTGTAAAACTTCCTGAGATGATTGGATTAGGAGATGATAAATACATTACAGTGGTCATTTGGTATTATTTGGTTGGCCCAGTACTAAGAAGCCATCAGTTTGACCATTGTTTCTTAAATGTGCAGGTCGTTCTAGGAATTAATTGTCTCACCTAGGCTGAGAAACTTTTGGCAAAGACAGTTCTAACAATATACGGACTCATTGTCACGCCCTATATTGCCTCTGTAAAGGCTTTCAACAGAGGCAGCAAGAGCTGAAACATGAATAAAAGTCATGCATTGCCAGGTATTCCATCCTGGCTAGTGCGGTCATGTGCACCTCTTTGGGAAATCCCAAACATCTACAACCGAGCACATCTTCCCAGCCTAATTTTTAGATTTTTCCAGTTGAACCAAAGCTCTCTTCGCAGATCAAAACAGTGGATGGCTGTGAGGAAAATTGACCACATCCAAAGAAAGTGGACTTGGAAAAAGTTCTACTGGCCTGCAAAATCCTAACCTTTTGATTTGGAATCAACACCATTGATGCAGACGTTGTCGTGCCCATTTGATGTGGAGTGGGACCTGTTTTCAAAACTTACTTTGAAAATGAGATTGAGTGAGAGTAGTGTTTGAATGATGTAGCTGTGGTGGTCCATTAATTATGCGAGAGAGAAGGATTTTTTTTTTTTTTGCATGATTTGTTACTGGACCAGCTGCACAGTTGGGATAAAGTTAGACAAGCTTTCGAATACAAGACATTCATCATCAGGTCTGCAGTGAGTGAGAGATCATTTGTTTAATAGACAGCATTAAAAAATGAGTTTCAGATGAAGTCAGTTAGGTGTTAAACACTGTTCATGTGAGGCATTTACTTATGTAATTATCTCTCATTTACATTATAATAAACACTTCTCCAGGGAGCTTAGCCAATCATAAAATGCAATTAATTTTGAACTGCACTTTTAGCAACAACTGGCTCTCCAGAGATTGAACTCCCTAGTCAGCATATGCATTTTTTTGAACTTCCTGTTAAACTAAAACAGTTTAAATTCCTCTCGTCTCCTCTCCTCTCCTCTGGGCCTGTTCCATTTTCATTTTAAAATTATACTGAGACTCATATGCATGCAAGCTTATGCCTGGAAGTCAGGAATACTGGAGCTCAGTGTTACAAGCTGCTCAACTTGCATTAACTCATTAATTTCTGGGGAAATGGGGGTGAGTGGTGACAGCACCTACAGAGTGGAGTAGTAGCAAGCAGATGGGAAGTAGGTGGGTTCTGTCACTAACCCTTAGTGATTTGTTCATGGTTTTGGCTAAGGCTCCTGGCAGATGTTACACTTGTGTGTTATGTGCATGTGTAGCCTGACAAATGCTAATATACCAAGTGGCTACATATTCAAATTATTCTGAGGTACTTCTGTGCCACTGAAGCTCCTGTTCCAGTGAGCAACTTTGGCTGATGTGCCATTTTTATCCACGGGTTAACCAATTTAACATCTACCATGTTATTTGTTGTGCATGCAATGTGTGATAAATGTGATGTCTGCCAGAGGCCTAAGTTGCCTACTGTCTTGGTGGTGCAGTTTCTTTATCTGTAAAACACGGACAAAAATGTCTCACTGTAGTAAAGGTCCTTGAAGGTGTATTGATGCAAAGAGGTATTATGCTGATGAGTATTATCTGTGAAAAGCATTTGAGGTATTAGCATGTTGGTGATCATGATCATATTACAAGTCAAATTCTCTTGGCTAGCATAATTGATTTATCTAAGCCAGATCAGTAAGTGTTGATGGACAGCCACTTTGCCTTTATGTTCATTAGCATGGAATAGAGATTGGGCTTGTTAAAATAAAACAGTCTTCCTCTTTTTTCCTTTTACAAAGGAACCATTTTCTTACAAGGGCTTGCAAGTGCTAGGAACAGCTGTGTTGGAAAACATTTCAGGCATGGCTCAACCTTGCTTGGCAAGACTTTTTCAGTGTAGCTGTCACTAGTATGGTTGGAACATGGATCACTTCTCCAAAGGAGCAGGGGGGGGTTGTTTGTTTGTTGTTTTGTTGGTTGTTTTTTTGTTTTTTGTGGGGTTTTTTACAAAGATGAAAATGTAAATGAACTAAAGCAACGGGGCTAACCCAAACCTTCTCAGTGGAATGGCTTTAACTCGGGTTAGCATTTTAGCATAGCTTAGCCTAGGAGTGGGCAAAATACGGCCTGCGGGCTGGATCCGGCTCACAAGGCCACTCTATCTGGCCTCTGGGACCTCTAAAAAAAAAA
>JAGPOW010002173.1:12046774-12058377 GCA_030014935.1 Caiman crocodilus
GAGGGGCACTTGGCTCCTTGGAACCTCAGGGAAGGGTGGGGGGAAGTGACCCCTCACCTGCCCTGTGGCCAGCGCCCCACGCTGCAGCCGCTCACAACCCGCCTGGGGCTGCCTGTGCCTGCTCCGGACAGCCCCGCACGGGCTGTGAGAGGCTGTAGCAGGGAGCATTGGCCACAGAGTGGGCAAGGGGTCGCTTTTCTGCACTCAGCTTTTCCCAGGGCTCCTTCCCTGCTCCTTCCCGGTGCAAAGGAAAGCGGTTCCTCTCCCACCCCGCAGCCAGCACTCCATGCTGCAGCCACTTTCAACCCATGGGGGGCTGTCCAGAGCAAGCACAGGCAGCCACAGGTGGGATGCGAGCAGCTGGAGTGCAGGGCGCTAGGCATGGGGTGGCAAGGGGTCACTTTTCCCTCCCCTGCACTCAGCACCAGGTTGTAACCTGGCCTCACTGCCAGCCTAGGCCCCGTGTGGCTCTGGGCTTGCCCACTGGGGCTGCACGTGGCGGCAGCAGCTGCAGCCCCCTCGCTTGCTGCACCAGGCAGTGTTTGCCACTGCTGCCTCTGGGGTGCCAGCAGCAGCCAGCTCTGCCCAGTACTGCAAGCAGGCTGGGAGGCCGCAGCTGCTGCTGCCGATGGGCAAGCCCAGAGCTGGCATGGGGCCCAGGCTGGTAGTGGGGTGGGTTACAAGCTGATGCTGAATGCAGGTAAAAGTGGCCCCTCACTCTCCCCATGGGCAATGCCCCATTCTGCAGCCACTTGCAGCCCACCTAAGGCTGCCTGTACCTGCTCTAGTGTCTGCAGCCAGGAGCGCTGGCCATGGGGCGGGCAAGGGACCACTTTTTTCCCTGCACTCAGCTCCAGTTTCTTACCTGATGGCGAGCGGGGGATCAGGACTGCATGCTGCCTCCGACCTGTACCATGGGGCTGGGGGGCACTGGGAGAGAGTGGGTAGAGAGCCAGTGGGAACACGAGGTCTGCACCAGTGTCCAGGGTCAGTGCTGGCAGGTCCTAGAGCAGGATGACAGAAGCGTGGGGTCCTGGCCAGCAGGGGCTCTATGGAGCTGGGCCTGCTCCCCCCACCCCCTGCTGGTGCAGCCCAGCCTGGCTGCACAGACCCCTGCCAGCCTGTGCCCCGCTTTGGGCTCCACCATTGCTGGTCCTGGGACATTGGGACTTTGGTCCCAAGATGGTGACCCAGGGGTGAGGCACCTGTCAAGGGGCAGGGCTACCCATGCAGTCCTCCACAGCCTGCCAAAACTGGGTAAGCAGCCCTCTGCCCAAAACGATTGTCTGCCCCTGGTTTAGCCTTTGGTTCAAATGCAAATGGAGTTACAACCACATTAGATTGCAGGGTGTTTTAAAATGATTTTGGATGTAATTAACAGCTCTAGAGCCCAGTCGCCTATCACTGTAATGCATGGCAGTAGAATTGGATTTTTAGCACCTTTGAGAAACAGGTCCCAAATACGCACAGGACAAGCCTTGAAGGCTAAAGGTATGCCATTTACAGTTCTCACTTGCAAATCCATATTGTAGAAAAACTCCTGGCAGCAAGATTCCTGCCTCTAAAAACAAAACTGCTAATACGTTTTACTGCTAAACGTTGATATGTTTTTTCTGAGGCTTTGTCTTCCCTGGGAGAAGAATGTGTTAGCACATATATGTTTGTATGCTTTATCTGTGCACTTCTTTTTCATCACAAGATTACTATCTACCCTTACACCTATACAGTGCATTATTTATTTAAAATTAAGGAAGACAAAAATAAGTTCAGGCGAGTGGACTTTGGGAAATCTCTAAACTCTTATTTTTCTGTCTTATAGTGTCCCTACAAATAAGCCTCGTGATTAAGGGCTTAAACTGATCTCTAACTATTAGAATGAAACCTAATGTTGAAGATGGATTCCCTCAAGTTTACTTGCTCTGGGCCTTTGGTGAAACATCTGGTTTTGGTCCTTGTCAAAGGCAGGAGTCTGACCTAGGCAGACCTCAAGTCTACCCCAGTTATGGGTATTTGTACGTAGCACAGCTATGCCTTCCAACCAGCATGGTGTGCTGTAATAACCAGCACTTGGATCTCGGTCAGAACAGTGTGTCAGTCTAAACCATTATATAATCCTCCTCCGTCTGTTTCAGAGATTCAGTTGTAGTTGTATCACAAGCACAGACTCATGACTGCTTTAATTCTGAAAACAAAGACGCACGGCTTTCAAAAGAATACTGTTAAAATGCTTTTAGCCTTAAAAATATGAAGGGCACCAAAAGGAGGAAACATCAACAAAAACTGCCTGCAAACTTCCTTAAAAATGAATGTTTTCGTATTGTTTTAAAACCATCTTTAAATATTCCCTGGGTTTTGTGTAGTCCAGACGCTGAGGTTCGATAGGGCTTGAGCTTGCAAAGCCCTCAACCGTTGTGTGTGGTGCTGAGTGCCTTCAACTTGGCTTGATTTGCGAGCGAATTGGAGATGTTCAGCAGCTGTCTGGATTGAGTTCTTAATGCAAAAGACCCAGATCATGAAGCAGATTAGTTTTATTTTCATTGTCCAAGCAGGAGAGGGAGAGAGTGCGTGCGCGAGCAAAACAAGGCAAAGGATGAAAAACAGATTTATATTGTTTAAAAGCATTTTTAGTTGTAACGACATGAAGCATTAAGCTTGTCTTCAAGGAATTTGTTTTCAATATGGTTCTTAATTTGACCATCTCTCTTTAAGGGCAGAAAGGCTTCTTTCCACGCACATCTCTCAGATTTAGAGATGGAATGAGAGAGAACTATATCTAAAAATACCATTTTCTTATTAAATATTTAAGCAGCCTGCTAAGCAGCTGACAGCTCTCCTTTAAGCAGGAGCTAAAAGCGTAAGAGGAAGTTCTTTGTTGACTGCAGCTACCTTTACTGTTCATGTTTGAATTTCAAGTTGGAGGTTGCTGGCCTGTTAAGTGATTTCTCCCTGCAACTGAAAACCAGCAGTGTCCATCTCCATTACTCAGAGTAAAAGCAGAAGGGTGAGGGAAAGATGGCATGTATTTCTCTAATGGATGCTGCTTAGTTTGGCAGGAACTCTACAAAGCAAGCGGCTGTGGGCTCTGACTTCTCCCTTGATCCTGACTTCCTCCTCTTTGGTTTCTGCTTGCAGTTACCTGAAGGAGTTTCGCACCGAGCAGTGCCCTCTGTTTGTGCAGCACAAGTGCACTCAGCACAGACCCTATACTTGCTTCCATTGGCACTTTGTCAACCAGCGTCGTCGCAGGTCTATCCGCCGTCGGGACGGTACCTTTAACTACAGCCCTGACATTTACTGCACCAAGTATGATGAGACCACAGGAATCTGTCCAGAAGGAGATGAGTAAGTAAAGTCTGTGCCCTGCTTCCCAGCCAGTCAGCACTTGGGATCAGTCCAGGTGTTGATTCCAGCCAGCGTTTGTAGAGACGAGACGGGTCAGCAGAGTGGCGTTATAAATGTAAGTAACGTCAGAACAGATGTCAAAGCTGCAGTAGCAACCCTGGCATCAGCTGTAACTCAGAGGCACTGTCTCAAAGATTGAGAGGAGTCCAGTTTCCATGGACAATTCAGTCCTTGCATCTTCAGCAGAATTTTGATGTGAAAGTCTCTCCACTGATAATTGGATTGAGAATAGCTGACTCGTTTCCCGTAGGCCACCGGACATCAAATAATAGTGCTTGGTCACTGTTGTTGTGGGCTGGATCTGAACTGGTGGCCAAGAGGCAAAAGAGCTCTGTGCCCTGTTGTCTGTTCCCAGATAACAACTCATTATCGGCTCCCATCTTATTAAATGGTGTGATTTAATTTCCACTTGACGGGTACCAAAAGAACTTAAAAAATTCAGTAGAGAAATAGGAGGTGTGCAAGAAAGGGCAGCACTGTTAGAAGAGCATGGAGTTTTCCATTCATGTACATGGTAAATTCCAGTGGAAAAGAGGTTCAATACTTAAAGGAATGTTGTGGCTGTGGGAGAGGTTAGCTCTGAAAAAATTAATACAGAATAATGCAGAATCAAAGATAATATTTTAAGCTTGGCTAAAATTGCATCGGTCTGTATTTTAGTCATATTTTTATGGTGTCCATATAAATAAAAACATTATATTGATTGGAACATAGCTAATTCTTCCTGAATTACAGGGGTGTGGGGATAAAAACCACTCCCCAGCTCCAGGTGTCTCTCTTTAGTCATTTTCTCTTCATTAGAAGGACTGTGGATAGGTCGGTAATGATTTGGAGCCTTTGATCTGACCCCTCTTTCAAATTTGACCCAGATTAGTAATGAATGGAAGTGATTCCCATCTTGCTGCTGTTTGTGGGTGTGCATCTTTAAGTAGATCCTGCAAGCATATAACCGTCATCTGCTGTATCGTGTTTTCCATTTCTCTAACACATGTGGATTTTTCCCCTATGAAGGTATCACCGAGATACAACAGGGAGAAGAAGAATAAGGGCTCAGCTAAAACTACAGTGTCACATTTCTCCTCTTGCCCCATGCTCTCCATAAGGGATGTCTGGCTATAGATAGACTGTCACAGGCCCTGTAGGAGTACATCAGCAGGAAACAGTTACAGCAAGGCGTCTGGGTGGATGGAGGGCTGCAGAGGAAATGCATGTGCCATGTGATGTCCTCTCAATCATGGCAAGTACATCAGAAAAGCCTTGACAGTGCCCTTGCTTTTTTCCGGATCCCTGACAACCACTGGACAATAGTTTAATGAGCCTCTGCTGGCTTACACATCCATTTGTTTTACTTGTCAGAGAAACTGTTATGTAGTATACAGTGGCAGACCTCGGGCTCTCAGTAATTCTATACAGCACAATAAAGGAGAGGGTGCAGGGTTAGCAAAGGTTTTGCTGCCCACACCCATCTCCCTTAGCAGCCGGTCCTTTAATACTGTTGAGTCCACCAGTAGGTATAACCGTATAATCAAAATTTGCTTGTTTTTTTTCCCCCCCTCTGCCTCAGGTGTCCATTCTTGCACAGAACTACTGGTGACACAGAGAGGAGATATCACTTGCGCTACTACAAAACTGGAATCTGCATCCATGAGACAGACTCTAAGGGAAACTGCACAAAGAATGGTGTCCACTGCGCCTTTGCCCATGGGCCCCATGACCTGCGCTCTCCAGTTTACGACATCCGGTTAGCAGAGGATGGGATTCAGATTGGGATGGTGTGGGGAAGGGTGATTGGGCCTAAGAGGAAAGCCATATGATCAAAATAACCAAATACTGCCTGGTATCAGAGGGGGTGGTGGCACTAGCTAGCAAGGCAAAATGAGCAACCCTTGCCTAGAGGGGTTCCAGAAAAGGATGAGAGAGGTTACTTGCCTACCTAGGTACACTGTAGGGTTCAGAATCCTGAGCTGGGGATTCCCAAAAATACAAGTAGTGCAGCTGCTGTTCAGTCACTTGATGTTGCCATAACATCCACAGAAGCAAATGGATAGCAATAAAACAAATCCACTTTTAAGTGTTGTAGCAATTCCTGCCTGACAAAATTGTTAGCTGTGTATACCTCTCTCTTCATCTCCTCTGTCTGCCTATTGTTCATTTAACTGTATTCACTAAGGGAGCTTCAGGCCATGGAGGCTCTTCAGAATGGTCAGACCACATCAGAGGGTGGCATAGAGGGTCAGTCTGCAGTTGCCGCTAGCCACGCTATGATAGAGAAAATACTCAGTGAAGAGCCAAGGTGGCAAGGTGAGTCCCCCTGGGATCCTTCAAGGGCCTGTAGTCCAGTGTTCTTGGAGTACACATTCCCCACAAAGTTCTTTGCATAGTAGCAGAGCACTTGTCAGCTGCAAATAACCAGTCGCTTCCTTCACAGATACAACGTACGTGCTGGGAAACTACAAGACAGAACAATGCAAGAAACCCCCCCGGCTCTGTCGCCAGGGTTATGCCTGCCCCTACTACCACAACAGTAAAGATAGAAGAAGAAGCCCAAGGAAACACAAGTACAGGTATCCTTCTTGAAGGCTTTTCATTTTCTGCCTTTAAGAATGAAGGATTACATAGGTGCCTTACATTTGCCTAACACTGTTAGCCCATCCTCATAGCTTTGCTGACAAGTCTTCTGCACGGTGTGATTTGGGATCGCACTAGTCTCCACAGCTAGAGATCCCTTTGTAGATAGGACCAGTAATGAATGCCCAGCTATGTTGCATACCATGTTATAATATAGGTATTTTATCATATCGTGTTGCACTCTGTTCTCCTTGCTGTGAACTGGACCTCTTGTTAATTAGGATGGTGGTGGTGATAATAATAATGATATTATCATCATAACCATCATCATGAGAGAGAGCCTTATTTAAAAAACTGATACAGAAAAAAATAACCTGAAGGGGTGAATTTAATAAGTTTATAAACAAAATTGTATAAGCAGGCATATGAATCTGAAACCACCTGACCTCACCTGAACTAAGTTGTCCTAGGTCTGGCTAGTAGGTGCTTGGAAGACCACCTTGGAATCCTGGGTATTATAGATACAAGCCAAGGAATTGCTGTCAAACCCTTGGCAGGTATGAAATCATTTCTCAGCATCAATGTTGCTGCTGTTGAGCTGATAGGCAGGAATAAAGGCTGTGGTTTTTACAAGCTTAACTGGAAGCGAGTTAAAATCATCTTGTGTACAATAATTAGGATTGCAAGGGACTGGGTGAGCTCTTTAGTGCTGTCTGGCTTGCACTCTTTATTGATGTAGGACCTACTTTTTTCCCCCCACACTGCAAATTAGCAGTGCCGTGCATGGCTTAACATGCAACACATGCAGTTTGTGGCACAGCGAAGAGGTTTGCTGTGCCACAAACTGCACATGCCTGCGTGTGAGGACTCTCAGATTGGATCCACATGTGACATCATCTTCCCTTCTCTAGCAGAAGGCCCCTCCCATCTCTGCAGCTCTTCTCTGTGCCTTTGGGCAAGAACTGAAAGAGGGACTATCCCTCTGCCAGTGAATGGAGTGCTTCACAATTCCCACCCCTCCATCTTCCCCATTCAGCTGCTGTGTCTGGCTGGTCAGTACTGGTTTCTGTTGATGGTGTTGTCTGCCTCCCCCTGCTGTTTATTGAGGGAATGAGTAAGACCTTCAAGAGCAGGGGAACTTTGGCATATCAAGAATGCAAACTGGGAAATGGAAAAGGTTTGAGCTGGATAAAAAGTGAGCATTTTCCTTGGTGACCTGATGCAGCCCTTTTTCCCCATGGTCACCTGGTAACCCTGGAAAAATAAACTAGTCTGAAGTGTCACATGTTTCAGAATTAGCCAGGTAACTCCCTAACGTTATATGAGCACATAGTTCTGCAACAGAAGGAAAACTCCTACCTTTACCACTAATCATATCAATACTAATGTGCTCAAATTTTGAGTTCAAGTCAAGTTTCAGTCTTGAACAGTGAAATAAAACACAACCCTTTCATTAGGGAGCCTGTAGAGGGAATAAACGTTACAGAAACGTCTGGGAGAGAATTGAAAAGACAATGGGGCCATTCATACAGGAGGAGCAGCAAGAGGGCAAATAAAGTGTGTACAGCAGAGGAAACTGTCAGGAGTCAGTGCTGAATGTCCCAGGAATTGCTGTATGACTGACATCATCCACTGCCCTTTCTTGACACAGATCATCACCCTGCCCAAGTGTGAAACATGGAGATGAGTGGGGAGATCCCACTAAGTGTGAAAATGGAGACGCATGCCAATACTGTCACACCCGCACAGAACAGCAGTTTCACCCAGAGGTACAGTAACATTGCCTTTGCATTTGGGATATTACTGAAGTAGCAAGATAATTCTGGGATTATGGACAAAGATAAGCAGCATGTGTCTGGCCATCAAGCCAAAGAAGGGAATGATGAGCTGCTTGCAACTTGGTTCTGAAATGCAGAAGAAGCTTATTGGGAATGATTGAGAACTCCACTCAGCAGGATTCCTCATGTGACATCATCTTCCCTTCTCTAGCAGAAGACCCCTCTAGAAAAGTTTTGGGGAAAAGATAGAGAGAGGAAACGTGTGTAAGGGAAAAAAGGAAAGTAAATGCACAGTCTGTGTCTTGGATACATGTTGAATGGGATCACAGGTGAGCTAATCAGTTTGTCCTCACTAGGGACATGATCAGTTGCTGACAGACACCGAGCCCCTGGATCTGTATAAACCTGTCCTGTGAACACACTAGCAGAGGAGCCAATCACACCCAAACCCTTTTTACCACAATTACCGAAAGCATGGCTGATACCAGGTCCTGGTCCCAGTTGTAACAGTGTGTTGAAAATGGTTTTGTTGGATAGTCAGCTTCACCACCAGATTAGAAATAGGATCCCTCTCTGAGCATTGTCCGCAACTGATCATTTTGCTGCTGAACATGAGGGCAGAATTTCCTTGCCTGTCATCTGCCAGTTTTCCTTGTCGGGCTATAACTTACCATTTTTCTCCCCAGGAATTTCTTGTGAAATTACTGGGAGACTTAATGGCCATCAATGGTAAATGAAAACCTTTAGGTGAGCTTGTCTTTGCTGGAGAGCAATAGCTGATGTTTGCGGAGCTCCAGTGTGTTTTGTTGTTTTTTCTTCTTTCTTTAAAGCAAAGCATTGAAATGGATATTCTGAGATGTTTGTTGGAGTCTTCTGATTCTGGTTTTATTTCACTCTGGAATCCATGCAAGGTGTTTCCCTACCTCAGCTGCTCATCTTTGTCTCTTCTTACCACATCTGTTTCATTTTTTTTTTCTTTCAGATCTACAAATCTACTAAGTGCAATGACATGCAGCAGTCTGGCAGCTGTCCCCGAGGACCCTTCTGTGCCTTTGCACATGTAGAACGTATGTGACTCCTCTTGTCTCTGTGACGTTGTAGCCGTTTATGAGGTAGCTTTAGGTCTGGTGCTTCAGGCCAGAGTAGACAGGATGGTGCTTGGGACCACAAAGGGAATGCTTTCTGTTTGCATTTTCAAAAACAAAGATTACCTTGGATGCTTCCTTTCAAATCATGAATGCCAGTCGGAGGTGTAAAACATAACTGAAGGGGATGTATATTTTCTAAGGCTGCAGCCAGGGATGCTCATTGCTTTGACTTTTGAAGCATCATTCCCTATCTTATCTCTCACTTGACCAGTCCTCCTCACTTACAGAACAGAGCAAGCATAGCTCTTCTTTACATGGTTAAACCTATGTCACAATTGAATTAAAAGGCATATGTGTCTTTTGTCAGTGTTTTTTTTTAGTACTTCTGCTTTTTCCATTTTGCCTGAAGTTGAACTGCATGACACAAATTGATTAGTCTCATTTCGCCTCAGGATTCAGGATTTCCTGAATTCATTGGCGATGCATGGGGGGGTGCACGTGCACCACCTGAGGTCAGCCATGCCCCCCCTCAGAAGCGCCAGCTGCGAAACTGAAAGTGCCGGTGGAAGTGCACTTTCGGTTTTGCCACTTGCTTGGCGATCGGTGGATTTTAAATGGAGCAAAAGAGAATTATGACTTTACTTATAAGATCAAACCAGAAAGATACTGAACTTGGGAGAAAGTAAGATTTTATTGAATAGCAAATATCCCATTCCATCTGATTTTCTGTATGTTGTCTGTTTTTTTTATCCTAAGAGATGCCTTACTCCCAGGCATAATACTGCACTTCCAGTTATACTCCTTTAAAGTGGTATTGATCTTCTGTGACCAGTTTGGGTACTATTGTCTTAATTTCTCATGGTTGTCCCCAGGGTGGGATCTGTAATACCTTTCTTCCCAAGGTGAAAGCTGAAGATCAAGTTGAATTCACATCCCACACATTTGCTTGTTTGTATTATCTTTGCAATGTGTATTTCAGAAGTGTTTTAACATTTGAGAATTAAAATAAACGGTTTTGATATTTATACAAATAAGGTTAGATTATCAGGCTCTTGTAAAAATGCTGATTTACAATAGCTGAGCATCTGGCCTGTAAATGTTACAGATGACAAAACCCCACAGGCTTATCTAGTCTATCTCCCAATCCGTGAAGACATTTTCCCTACAGTAAGTAAAGTCCTTTGTAACATAGAAGTAGTTGTCTGCTCAAATTGATTTCTTGGTTTTAAAATGCAAAACTCTTGCAGACAGACATAAAAATTTACTACAGCTCTGCACCACAATCTTGCTATGTTGAAGAAACAAAAAATCCAAGCAGCTTTCTTGAGCTTAAACTAGAATACATTTAACACAAGAGAACATCAGCATCCTTTTTTTTACTGGGCTGCAGTGGGAAGTCTGACCTTTTATGAACCTCTTGGAAATCAAGCTGATAACTATTGCATCTGATAACTATATGGTGCTGAGGTCTCTGTGATATTTTGGATCAGTACAACAGAAACATTAGTCTTTTCTGTGTATAAAGGATATTTTTAAAAGTGAGCAATTCCATGGCTTTTTACACACTACCAATTTCTGTAAGGTCTACCCTTGAGAAATAGTGGGGGTTTGTACACACTTGCACACACTCATGGTACCTATTTATAATAAATCAATTGCTTATGTGTACAGCATGGATAAAACCCTTGGTTAGCATGGGGCACCCTAGATGTATAGTATGCAAACGTATTATTACAGGAAGAGGTGTGGTACTGGGATACGGAATAGCAGATTGTGCAGAACTAGGGAGAAAGTAATATAAGGATTATAAGATGAGAAATGCTTGCTTTGCCAGATAAAACTTGTTCTTGCTTCTACATTGCCTAAAAATAGGTACTCATGAAACGTTCCCTGTGCAGGGTTAACAGCTAGAGATGCATAGAGTTGCTCTTCCCAGACATCTTGTGATTCCTGGCCATTCACACAGCTTTGAGTGACATTACTTGCTCTTTTCCTTTCTTACAGAGCCTCCACTCAATGAAGACTTACAGCCATCCTCAGCTGTATCTAGCCCAACACAAGCAGGCCCTGTGATGTATATGCCATCAGCTGCCGGCGATTCTGTTCCAGTCAGCCCTTCTAGTCCGCATGCCCCAGACCTTAGCAATGTATGTAATGCTACTGGGAAGCCCTTGCCCATGTTTCACAAACCAGCATTTTCTTCTGTTAGTGTACCAGTGTCTTCCAAAGGAGGCAAATACAGTACCCTAAGGCATAAAAGATTTGACTTTGATTGGCTGTCAGCTCAGTCCTTCCACACATGGGACAAGACATAAGTTTCAGCCTTAGAAGTAGGAACTAACCCTTCACCTATAAAATGTGGCTTTTCTTTCTCTTGACAGGTTTTCTGATTGAGGTACTTAAAGGAGGTAGTCAGTGGTGTCTCGCAGTAGTTCTTCTGTGTAGTTTCCTCCTCATTGGAAACAAACACAGGGCTTCATTTTCCATGTACTGTCATTCAGACCTTAAGCCAGAATCACTTTTACACCTACATTTAAGTTGGCAAAATCTCAGGGTTAGGCTGTGCACATAACATTATATTATGGAGTATCTATTTCCCTAAGGAAGGCTAAGCCTGTTTAAGCTTTCATATAGCTCCTGAAGTATGCTAGGCACTTTAGATTTCTCTATGAAAAAGGAGGTCCCTGCATAAAAGACTTGCAATTATAAGTGGACAACGTAGTGACGTGAGTGCAACACAACCTCTTTCTTTCCAATTCGGTTTTTT
>JAGPOW010002173.1:12078857-12089577 GCA_030014935.1 Caiman crocodilus
CATCATCTTAGCTTAACAGGGTAGGGGAGAGCCAGGAACATCCAGATTAGCTCTTCACCAGCACCAAATTGCCTGGTGCATAGTTTTCTTTTAATATAAGAAAAAATGCCCCTGGCCAGGACCCTGAGCCTTTCTATTACCACTTGCTAAACGTAACTCGACTCTCTCTTTTAGGTGGATGACCCTAACCTGCTGGGTTCCCAGTCAAGTGGCCAAGCATCTGTTCAGTGGTGGGGCTCTCTCAGCTGTTCAAGGGCACTCCCTGTATTTGGGCTGGACAGATAATGGGCCACTGTCCTGCAAACCGCCCAACCTTGGTGGTATGGATTCTGCCCTTAGTGCAGATTCACAGCTCACCGAGAAGTCCAAGAGACTTGTGTATTGGAGGTCCAAATTGCACTTTCATTTTTCACTTATGGCCCAATCCTGCAATCTTGGCACAAGCATTGTAGTCTGTTTTAAACATTACTAGTGCACCCCTCACAAGCAACCTCTAGGTCTTATAGACATCTATGAAAAAGCATCAGAAAGGACCTGTCTCTTGATGTTTTATCTGTATAAGAACTGGCTACTAATTTGGCTCTGGTTGATTTTAGGATAATTGACCTGCCCTTGCCCAACCTGGAAAAGCACCGGAAACCCCAACAGCCTTTTGTTGTTAGTAGGAACAAGTGAACTGTTACCAGATTTTCAAAGCGCTTCATATTTAATGTAAGGAAACAATGAGATTTGCTTCCATGATTCCATCTTTCCTTTGCATGGAAGGGGTTAATATGCATTCCCAAATGATCTCTTAAGTGCAGCTCTGTGTAGTTCTCTTTTATTTTTTCCCCCCATTAACTTTGTTTTGGGGGTGGTTTTTTTGGTAAAAATGCTTTTTTTTTCCTTGTGTATTTTATTGTAACTAGCATCATTTTTTAATTTTTTTTGTATGGAGACACACTGTTGAGTGATTATTGTGGCTATGTTGTTTGGTTATAGCCTTAGAATGTCTGTGCCATGGGGCAGGTGCTGGTCTGAAGGCCGGTGAACCTGCCTCCGTCTGATCTTAAGGAAAGATCTTTTGTTAAAATATGTGAGAATTCTTTTTTAAAAGCACGCAAAAAGGGCAGGGGGGAGGGAGAGGAAAAACCCAATGAAACTAACATTTGCTAAACACTTTTTGTAACTAATTTCAAAATAATAGGAAATAAATTCTTTAATCAGGTCTATAGATTAGAAGAGCTGAATCCCATCAGCCAATTTGACTAAAGATGGAAACTGGTTTGTAACATTTAATTTTGTTACCATTGAGGTTTATCCCTCTCCTTCCTCTCCATGGGATTGTCCAAAATGACCCTGTATAGTTCTTTGGACAAATCGATTTGTTCTGAACTGTCCAGTATCTGGCTACACGATTCCAGCCGATTCCCACAGGGGACTTTACAAGTGCGTTCCCCTCTTTCATCAAGGTGAAGTTTTCCCACTGAGCTGCAGCTTCATGCCTGTCCCAGTAAGACTTGGTAATTCCATTAACAATACAGAACCTCGCTGGTTGTGCCGGGGATCAATTTTTCCCCATGTCTGTTGGCGGATTGCTTAACCAGTGAGGAGCAAGAGAAATTCCAGCTTGGAGAACAGCACATTTTGCCTGCCGGCAAAACACGGTTTCTCTGTTTAAGACTTATCCTGAAGGACCAAAGAATCCAAATTGGAATCCGAATGCTCCCCATCGCTGCACTCAAATCCTGATGCTCCCTTACCGCACTCGAGTCACGGCAGAACAGGTTAAAGGATTTAGCAGGAGGGGTTGGCTGTATCCTCCAATTCACTCTAGTCTGGCCTCTCCTTCCTGGCTTTTTCTCTCCTTCCTCTGGTTCTGTAAGAAAACAGTCTTTTTAATCTAGGTTTCTATGAATTTTTGATTGCTGCTTTTTTAAAAGAAATATCTTAAATGTGAATGATTTCTTTAAGCACCAGGTGGAAAAGAGAATTGGATAGTTTCTTGGCTTGCAAAAGCTTCGAGGGACTGCTCTCACTAGGAATTGGGTTCTTTTGCCCTGCAAGAATTAAGCAAAGTGAAGGAAAAAAGGCAAGATGTCCAACCCACTCTAGCAGCCGATGACTTTGCATCAGCCCAGGCAGGCGATGCCTGCAGAAGTCAGCACTGCTGTTAAGGCAACAAGATTTTGCCAGTCAGTTTGTGTGGTGTAAAAAGGGGCTTGTTGAAATATATCTGGTGCTAATGTATGCAGCCCCTCCAATGTACTGTCAGACGCTGTATTTTGGACCAGGAAAGTCCATAGTAGAATGAATGAAATGAGTCTAAGGAGACCTTTCTTTGGACTGAGTCACACTTAAAGACTCAGAACTATTTCCAGCCCTTCTGAGTTAGCAGCACAGTTGGCTGTTGCTAAACAGATTGAACATGCCTGGGAACATGCCCACTTCTCCCCACCCTTCCACAGAGAGTCCTCATTGGATTGTTAATGTTTTCCTCCCCAAAATGTCTTGTAGCGTTGGAAGGATTTGCTAGAAATGTTGACCTCTATGACTAATTGTGCTGGCTGGCAGTTTCCTAGCTGTGATTTGGGGGAAGGGAGCATTAATTGTGTTGTGAATCCACAGTATTCTTTAAAGGTCAATAAACTTGTACTTTATTATGAAAAAAATAAGAGCCTCTCCACTGGAAACAGGGATTATATACACTATCTGTCTGTGGGTGTTGAAACGCAAGGAAATCTCCTTGGAGAGGAGCCTTGTGCTAGCCAATTTCCGCTTGGCTGGAACTGGCATCACCTTATCCTAGCAGGGACCAGGCTTTAGCTCATCGCCTGACCACGTGGGCACCCAGCCAAACACCACCGGTGGCAGAGAGGCATGTGGCATAGCAATCAGGTGATTTGGGAAAATGCCTCAAATCTGGAGTATGACGTTTTATATGAAGTCCTTGAAAAAGGGCTCTCCGCGGTTCTAATATTAGAAGGTTTTTATACTATCCATACGTCTCTACTTAACCTGAGCCACTAGCAAGGGCTTGCACAGCTCAGACAATGAAGAGAATTCCTTACCGTGTGAGGAAGAGTTTTAATGCTGAATGGACTCAATATTTCATTGCTGTTCCACTAGCCACAAGTTCTCTTGTTCCCCCTTTTCTCCTCCACGAAGGAAGACTTATTCAGTGTTTTCCTCCAGGATTATAATAATCCTCGGAGTTGATGCAAACAGAAACTAGATGTTACTAGTGTAAAGAGAAGTATTTTAAAAGTGAAGTATTCCTGCAAACTAGTGACTGTGGATCAAAGATGTCTATGGGAATTCCCCACTCTGTAGCTTCCAATGTTAAAACAAAATAAATACAGTATACATTTAAACAATACTCACTGCAGTATTTCTGGTGGCCCTTTTTGACCACTCTTTCTCCTGGAAGTCCTAGGAGAAGGGGCACTGGACAGCCGTGCCCCTGAGTCTGTGTAGAAGTTGGCAGAATGGTAATCGGTGGTGTGTACAACGTGTTGTTGATTCCATGTATGGGCTGTGATACCAGCTGTCGTTCACTCTCTTGTATTCTGTAAATATGTGTGTTGGCTGTCAAAACCTGGTTTAGACTCTTTTCTTGGCAAAGTGGATTTTGCATGTGGGGCTGTGATCTGTGTCACAATTTCCAAGGGCAGGATGGATTTTCTAGAGGACAATAAATTTTTATTTTTTTGCTAAGAAAAAACTAACCCGAAGAGCTTGTGTGTGTATGTGTGAACAGCACATGTGTGCGGACAGTTGAACTTTGTGTGGTTTGCATCTGCTCAGGGGCCCTAAGGAATTCCATGAAGTGAAGCCGATTGCAGGCCCGTCTCCATGCAGTGGTGTCAACAGAGGGGTTCATGACCAGGGTGCAGCCTAAAGAGTTTGCAGTTGTGGCATGTGCAGAGATGAAGCACGTGAACGGAGCCTGTACTGTTTCACATGTCTGACTGGAGGACTGTCTGAGCCACTAGAGACTTGGCAGGTGGTGCCATACAGGACATGCTTGGGCCTTCCTGAGAGATCAGGTCTCAAGGTCCTACCAAGATAGGACCTCGGAGTGTCTCTTTAGGTAACATGCTCATTTCTCTGCTTTGTCTCCAATCCTCCCTTGTTCTTCATGGTCATTTCTAATGCATTTTTTTTAACCGTCTACTGCTTCTACAGAGATCTGAGCCAGGGTCTCTTCCAAAGATAACTGTGGTACAATTGCACCTAAATGGCTGTTATTCCAAACCCATGTCTTGGTGGAATCTGGATTTCATTTCTAAATTAATTGAAGGTGCCCCGAATAGTGAGTTGATATACCTAGCATCATGGGTTTCTACCTATATCATAATGCAAAACAGATTTTTCAGGCCAAATCAGGCCCACATGGGTACCTAAGCAATGCTGTTGAGGCGTAGGTGTCTGGGATAGCAATTTAGCAAACAAGTCTAGTGACGATGCACAAGAAGGAAGATTGTCCAGCTTCCTCTGCCCAGCTGAGCTGTTTCTGCAAAGCCCTCAGGTGTAAAGGAAGCAGTGAAATTTTAATTTCAATCCCTACGGGTGATGGGCATGACTCCTGTCAGTGGTCAGTGAGACGATCTGATCAGTAGGAAGGTATTCTCTTCACACAGGTGTGCACGCACAACTGATCTGAAATACAGGTTAAGCCTGATGTAAAAGGATGTGTATAAAATGCATCGGGAGAACCTTTCTTGTTTGTTTCCCTGGTCTCCCAAGTGCTTCCTTGTCCTGGAAATGTGATAGTAACAGAGGATGTATCTGTGCTGTACAGAAAGCACAGGCACAAATGCACAATTGCCGGTGCTAGCTTGCACAGACAATGTATCACATCCAAACGTAAAACTTAACAGAATCACACTGATGCTTTGTAGAGTTTAGGGCTAGAAGAGACCATTGTGTTCTGTTACCTTATCCGTCCTCCTATAGCATGACGTTTCAACCAGATACCCCTACACAGAGCCCAAGACTTCAGCTAGAGCCTGACATATCTCTGTCCTCAAGAGACTAGAGTGCCACAGGCAGTGAACAGGAGAGGCCAAGGCATTACCAATGGATGAGGCCCCCTGTAGCAGGACTTGATTTAGCCAAGATGCCCATATGATTCCAGCTTGAGCAGGTGAATTGTCCCTTATGCTGCAGGAGGGGGTGAAAAATCCCCAAGGTCCCTGAGGGATTGTAAAAAGGAAGCCTTTCCACAGTCAAGAACAGCAGAAAGGCCTGGTCGTGAGCTCCATTCAGATCATTCATTATCTGTTCTCCAGTGCATGAGTCTGCATCACTGCTCTCATCTTCCAAACACAGGCAGACCTGCCAAGGGGAGTAGCTCTTTGCTGCCAGAAGACTTCTACTGCTCTTGGTGGTGCTGTGGACTCAGCTTGCTCCCAAGGGAAAGAAGCAAAAACACTGGAGGTATGAATAGAGGGAAGGGATAAATTAGAAAAATCCCTTGAAAGGAGAGAGCGAGTCCCTGAGGGCGCCAAAGAGACAAGCGGGGCGCAGAAGGGAAGCAGCTGTCCCAGGGAGCAGCGGGGTTTTGCTGGAGTTGGATGGCTCCTTACTGAGAGCTGTTGCTGCAGCAGACACTTCCCCTGAGGAAGGATGGAAGCTACTCTTTCCTGTTTGGCTATTCTGGGCTCTATCCAAGCCAAACACCCTCAGATGTCATTCAGTTTGCCAACCCTGTGGCCACAACTGCAGCTCCGGCTACATTGGACGCCGTCAGGATGAGATCTGAGCTGTGCCATCTATTTCCCAGTCCAAGCTTTGCTGGGGTCACCTCAGGCCTGCTGTTAAAACTACACGCTGGGAGAAGAACAGCCGTTTTTGCAGGGGGGGCATCCTCGTGTGGTTGCAGAATAATATATGAACTGTTGGGGTTGAAGGTTTGCAAGGTGCTAGAGCAGGACAAAACCTGGCTGGTGGGAGATGAGCAGACTGTCCATGATCTTACTAACTGCAGTGGGGGCTAGCTTTAAGGGTGGGTGAACTAGGTGATCATTTACTCTAGCAAGAAATTCCCAGAGACAAAAAGGAAACAATGGGCTACAGACAAAATGGACCATGTTGTGGAATGGGTTGTTGAATGACAGTGGGCAGCAGGTGACACTTTCTGTTTGGATGAGTGTGTCCATACTTGGTTGTTTGGAGGTTCTTGGATTCGTTCACCTTCCTGTATGCACAAAGTCGACTTGTAGTCTTCAGTGGCAGCCTAAGTGGTTGCAGCCCAAACTGAGTGTGATTAGCGATTTTCTTTTTTGTGAGAATCCAAACCTCTTCCTGGAACTGAATGTTACAAAAGAGAAAGCTGAAAGAGAAGCGAAGAAAGCCAAGGACACTTCAGATGGCAGAAATCAACCCTTTTGCTTCCATCTGACAGCGAACGTTCATCCAACCAAAATGTCCTTGTACCTGCTTCAATAATTAACCTTCCTAATGCAGAAGGTTTTGTTTCTTCTGATAGCTCAGGTAAGTCTGAACGAAGAGACAAGCAGAAAATATTACCAGTGAGGCAGCTCCGAATATGTGGATTTGCATATATGCCTTTGCAATAAAACTTGATGCAGTTGAACAGTTATTCAAGGCTTACAGGGGAATCAGAAAGGAGCAAATTCTGAGCATCTGTGCTTTGCAAGATCTTGCCAAATGGCCAGTCATCAGTGCCGGAGTTTGCCTTTTGCTTGTGAATGTCAGGCCGGTGCAAACAAATCCTAAGCATTTTCCTTGGGGTGTCGTTGAAAGAAAATGTGCAGAGCGCACCTGGCTTCTCCATTCCACTTCTGGTTGTGGTTGTTGCTTTTGCTGTGAGTTCAGTTGAATGCTGTGAAGACTTTGCTTCAGCCCAGGATGGTTTTTTAAGACTAGGGGTAAGTACAGAGAGTCGAAAAGCGCAATGCTGAATTTATTCAATCTTTTGCGGGTTAGTCTAAGCTGCACGGATTGAACGGATAAGCAAGTGAGCAGGCATTCACATTTTGTTCAAGAAATGCAGCCGCGTGCCTGCCACGGCCTAAGCCAGGCGCCAGGGGGTGCTAGAGCACACCGCTCAGCTTGGGCCAAGGCTAGCCTGCCCACCCAGCGAAGGGGGCTTTGCAAGGGGAGGTGCAAAGCATCTTGAGACGCTGGGGACTAGGAGTTAACTTGAATCTGAGGGGATCTGGGACAGAAGTTCAATAAACCGATTTAACCTAAATTAGCTAAGACTGATGCTACATCCATCCAGGTTTATCTTACTTTGAAAGTGGTTTGTGTACACTGAACTTCTGTTGTGTTTACAGATTTGAACCGGTTTACAATCGCCAGGGATCCAGGTTTTCTGTTTGCCGTGGAAAATTGCGGTAAAACCCAGATTTTCTTGTTCTAAGGAAAAACGTGAGAAACAGTGGGTTTCCTCTTGCGGGCTGGCCAAGTTTCAGCCTGCGAGGGGCTGGGGGGAATGGGAGGAGGGTGATCAGCAGGGAAGGACAGCACGCGCACATGGCCACCAGGCAGCCTGGAGAGCAGCTCCTGCAGGGAAGTCTGGCAGAGAGGGGGACAGGAGTTGTGGCCCCCATAGAGGGAACTGGGCTGGGCTGGGGCTGCTGCCCAGTGTGGGCAGTGCGTGGGGGCTGGGGCTGGAGTGTGCAACTGCAGGGTCCTAGCAGGGAGTGGGACGGCCGCAGGCGACTCATCTGGGGAGCAGAGGTGGCTGGCTCCCCATTGCTGTGCACTCTGGGAGGGTATGGGGGTACATGCCCCCCCAGATTTGAGTGCGAGGCAGGAGCAGGCTGCCCACTGCAGGGTCAGGCTCTCTGCCCTGCTGCCCTCTCCTCGGGGCCTCTGCAGCTTGGCAGACGGGACCTGGCACAGCAGGACAGAACAAGGCAGGGAAGCTCAATGCCACTGCTGCAAGCCCTGCGCCGCCCGGCAAGGTGCCCCCTGCCCACCCAGCAGCAGCAGCAGCAGAGGTGGTGGCACAGTTACGTCCCTCGGTCCTGCCAGGCAGACGGGGGAGTGCCTCACCAGGCAGCGCAGGGCTCCCAGTAGCGGCACGGAGCTTTCCTGCCCCACTTTGCCCTGTCCTGCCACGCCAGGTCCCACCTGCTGGGTCCCAGAGGCCCCGGGGGAAGGGGACCAGGGTGGGGAGCCCCAGGCCGCAGAAGGCAGCTCGCATTTCCACACACCGCCTCCAGCCGGGGAGAGGGAGCCAGGATCTGTGCTCCGGTCTGCTCCACGGGTGACAGCCAGGGCTCGGGGCAGGGGGCTGCAGACCCAGGGCTCTGGCCTCGCAGCCCAGGCAGCTGGGAGCCCCGTCCAGCAGGCCGGGGGGAGCAGGAGGCTGGGTGCGGAGTGAGGGGCAATGGCATGGGCAGGGCTCCGGCACATCCGGGCTGCCCGGTGCCACGGGGCAGTGGAGGGGGCAGCCGCAGCTAGACCCGCATCCTGGTGAGCAAAGGGGGAAGGGGGAGCGCTGACTTTCCATGGTGAAAAACTGCAAAATCAAATGCCAAAATGTATTTAGGAATTTATTTTATTATAGTGGCTGAGGCACTTCCAAATTGTTTTAAAATTGTAAATATATCAATCAAATATTGTGGTTACCCGATACTGATATATATGTAGCAGCATTTCATTTTAATTACAGAAAAAGCGTGGATCCTGGGGGTTTTTAATCGGAGAATTTGCAATTTTTAAACGGAGAATACCAAGATCCCTGACGATCACTTGTACCGAGTTATGTATTATTTCTGTCTGGGAAAACATATTGCGTTGCCTTGGTGAAATGTGCGACATCTGCAGATGGTGTGAACAGCTATCATGTTTGGTTTGGAGAGACTTAAGCATATGAACAAAGCAAGGATGGGTGATCGACAAAGAAGGCCAGCGACAAATTGTTTCCTGGTAGGCCAAGGTCTTTGATTTGATCGGGCGGCCCGGGATACAAAGCATCCCCTTCCGACCTCCGCAGACCGTCTCCCTTCGTCGCGCAGCAGGGAAGTGTTTTGAGATGCATGGAGTTACTTGGGAAACTGGATCTTGTGAGTAGGGACTGTCTCTAAATGGCCTCAGAGAAAACACACGGTTGTCACCCGGGTCAAAGCAAACCGTTCAAATTCTTGGGAACAGATCGAGGGGGGAAATATTTCTGCCTCAATCTTCCATGTGTTATTCGGTTACTGGAGAGATTCGTAGCTTCCCTGATCCTACAGCTCACGTATTCTCCAGCCCCACCTAATGCACCGCAGCCAGCCTCTCTCCCACGCCACGCACTGGGTCTCCCTCGTGATCCTCCTGCCAGGCCTGCGGCAGACTCCCGGGCTAGCGCAGCGCAGCGCCGCGATGGAAGTAGCAGAGCCGCGTTCTTGCGAGCTCCCTCTTGGTACTGGGCTAAGGTGGCTCTGCTGCTTCCGGTTTGGGAGCTGGGACACGCAGAGCATCCTGCTGTCACTGCCCGGCCTGGGGCTCGAGACGGCTCAGTTGGCCTCTCTCAGTTGTTGCAGCGATGTTGTGGATGTGGTTCAGTGATTGTTTGGGAAAGGCAGCTCAATGCAATCCAAGTATTTCAATGCTGTACTGCCTTTCAGGAGCTGATGATGCTTGACACTTGAGTAGCTGTTGATTCGCACCTGAAGGGATCCTGGGAAACCCAAACTTGGAGTGATACTGAATAGCGGACTCGCCTGATGTGCGACTATAAATCCCCATGTGGTGCAATGGTAGTATGACAGAGTTTACGAAGCTCACATGGCGAGTCCGAAGCTCTGAGAAACCGGATACGTCAAGCAAACGATGCATCAGCTAAAAGTCCTGGAGGATTTTCCGGAAAATAATTGTTCTGATAATAAGTGTCCTGACTGGGCCACAGAGTTGAGCTCATTCCCTACAGGAATGCAAACTAAAAGGTAGAAGGACCGGTTTAGAGGCCACAGATGAACCCTTCAATAATCCAGGGAAGAACTGCAAGGTGGTTGTTTTCTATTTTGTGTTGGATCCTGGTGCACACCTGCCTGAAGATTTTCCCAACTTGAGGGGCACCGTTGGCTGTGCAGCTTTTTGCATAATCCCTGGAACGTCCCAGATGCCCCAAAGGATTACAACAGCAGTGCACTGTTTTAAACAAAGCGTTCGAAGATGGGACAGGCAGGTGAAGAGAGATCCTCTGACATAAACGGGCTGGATCTTTGCAATGAACTTCGTGCTCTTGGCAGGCATTTAAAACTGCAGGACACTCAAAAGCCACGTTGGATTTTATGGGCAGAAGTAAGCTTTTGTTCTTATTTCCAAATACAACCATTGCACTCGGGACTCCATTAAGCCCGTCTATTGCAAAGATAGAATGGTTTTCAAAATTTAAGATTACGGACCTCTTTGCTTTCTCGTAATTCAGTCCTGCTTGGTGGGTTTTGCTCTTATTTCAGTTGCGGAGAGCAATGATCTGAAAAAGGCCAACTACTTGCAAGAAAGGCAACTACTTCCAAAACACACTTGAGTGTGTTTTGAAGCAAGAAAAGTGAAATTCCCTTAAAAAAAAAAAAAAAATACAGCTAGTCCCAAACCCTTGTGAGCAAAGGCTTGGAAGGCTTGGTGGGGTGGTTAATTTTCAAGTTCTTCACTGGGTTCCTACTATCATTATCTTCTGTAGGCAAGTGTGGGGAATCCAGTTCTTGTACTATTTCACTGGTGCATTAGGAAGTCAATGGAGGCGGTGTGCAGAAATCCTTCCTTCCTGCCC
>JAGPOW010002173.1:12092973-12128299 GCA_030014935.1 Caiman crocodilus
GGAGAGGAGCAGCAGAAGAGCCCCTTATCAAGGGAAAGTGTGGCTGGCGGGGGCTCCGGGCTTAGCGCGTGCTCTGCTCCCACCACCATTGCCTTTGCCTGGGGTCAAGGGATGGGATGCTGCAGGAGGGATGTGAGAGCTCGGACGTACAATCTGCTTGGGTATGTTGGTGGGACGTGCTGGAGGTGAGGCTTGCACTCATGCCCCTTGCGGGGTGATGAAAGCCTTGAGTCTAGCTGGACGGGGAGCGTTGGCGAGCAGCCTGGGGGTGGCTCTCAGCTGCACCTCTAGGGATGGCTTACGGACTGGGGCCCGCAACCAGGGAGTGGGCTCCCCTGAGGTAATGCTGGCATTCGTTCCCTCCTTTCCTCCCTGCCCGTGGTGTATGGTGGGACACCAGTAGCACATCAAGAACCCTTCAGTTAAGTCTTCCTCCTGCATCAGGCTGAATGAGCCTTTACTACAGCACCAACTTCCACCCAGCACACAGAGCAGGCAGCTCCTGCATCCCAGGAGGCATGCGAGTTCTCTTTTCTTTGCAACAGATTCCCCACATCCCAGCTGGGAGTCTGCCCTCCAACTGCTCAACCACCCCTGGAAGTGGAGCGGAGTAGCTGAAGCCTCTCTCCTTGAAGGCAGCACTGTGCAGGATTGCTCGAAAATTAAAGAACGTGGGACAAACGCCACAGCCTTCACCCGATGCAGCTGGGCTGATCCACGCATAGCAAGTGAACCCGGCTCCCCCACTCCCACCTGGTGAGCACTGGATCTCCTTTTGTGGGAGTGCTTTCCCTTTCCCTTCCCAGTCAGAGTGGAGAGACATTTCAAGATGCCAAACTTCACGCCCCACAGGGGAAGGGACAGGGTTTTGAGCAGGTTTCTGATCACCTGCAGCCCCGTGTACTGAGCGCACAGAGCCCTCATCAGTGTAGCCTACCAGTCGGCGCTCAAGAGCCGTCCTTATTTTCACTCCCGTGACCCTTTTGCCCGCCTGTTCCCAGGTTATTCACAAGCTGTGCTTCCTTTTAGGTTTTGCCTTTAATTGAGCCATTGACCTGCTGTACAAACGTTTTCACCTGCATTGACTTTACAGGAGAGGGGTTTGGTTTTCTTACAGGACTTGTTTTAAATAGGAAATAGCTTATTGATGAAAACAGCAAGGCAAGATCTGTCAAATATGGCCTGTCTCCCTCTGCAGAAATAATGGAGCTAGCCACCATTGCTGGCAGGTGTATGCCATGCTTTCTCAATGGGGTTTGGTCTGGAATAATGGCAGTGAGCAGTTGCCACATGCCAGCCCCCCCCGGAAGGTGGGCTTTATCCTCAGTGTATGGACAGGGAAGTGGAGATGCCATAAGTGTGTAGCTGAGGTAGGATTAAAACCCCCTGTGTGGCCTCCTTCTCCCCCTTGCTCCCCAACGCTTCCTTACAGTGCCTCTTGCTGGAGGTGCTTGGTGTGGTCCAGCGCCCTGCCCTGAGCCCCGTGGAGCAGCACAGGACCACACTTTGTAAGCTGCCAGCCTGCCAGACTTGACCCCATGAGCCAGGCCATCTGCAAGGCTCAATGTCCCCCAGGACTGTGCTGCTGTGCAGTCGTCTGCTCAGGGCTGAGGTGACCCAGTGTCTGTGAGCAGCTTCTAGCACGAGACTGAGGAGCAATCGCTGCAGCCAGGTGCTGCTACCCAGCTCTGCTCTGCTCCGAGTGCCCGTTGTCTTCATGCACATGCCCCTTCAGCGGGAGCTTCTGCGGTCCCAGCCTGGAGGGGCAAGGCTGAGACGCAAGCTGATCCCCTCCACAGTTTGCATGACCAGTCCCTGCTGCTTTCTAGAGGCAAGGGAGGGAAGAGGAAAGGAGGAAGACCTGACCCTCAGCAACACACAGTCATTTGACTCCTCTCTTCTTTTACAGGGTTCTTCCCCGCAACCTTTTGGGGTTAGAGCTCAGCTAAGAGGAGCTCAGATGGTGGGTAGAAATGCAGCCAGTGCATGCAAAGGCAAGTAAACTTGTGTTTGCTACACCGAGATTGGAGTTAAATGGTGAGTGTATAACACAACCAGTCCAGGTCCATACAGCTGCAGCATTGCCCAGATCTTCCCCACGTTTTTCGGCAACATAAGGCCCAGAAGATGAGTATTGAGTGTGCCCTGCCTGTTCACTGTAGTGTAGATGGGAGGGGGCACGTTTGCCCAAAAAAGGAATATCTTTCCTCCTCCAGCTCCATGTATCGGAGAAAGCTGAGCTGCTGCTCATAACAGGAGCTAAAAGTGGGAGACTATCAAGTGGGGTCCTCGGCAGATGAACTCAAATGATGAAGGGCTGTAGGCCAAATCCAAGGACAAAAATGAGCTTGAACACCTGGAGAAGTCATCTGATGTCAACTGAGATCAACATCAAGAAAGGCAAATGCACAGTCCGACTCAAATGTGCAAATACAACACGAAGACTAACAGTCTAGAGAGCAGGAAAGGATGGCGGGGGTGACAGCAGAGCTGAAGCTGAAGGAGGCAACAGCATGACAGTGGTGTTGAAAAGGCAAGTACTATTCAGAGATGTGCTAATGGGAGTGATAGACACAAGATGGGGAAGGCACTTGTTCCTCTCTAATTGGCACTAGAACGGCCAGCTTTGGTCACTGTAGTTCCAGAAAGCCGTTAGACACGTTGGGAGAGACTGGAAGAGAGCCAGGAAAACAACACGGGGCTTGGAAAGTGTTGCCTCTGTGGGAAAGAAGAACTTGGGTTTGATTGTCTGGGGGAGAGAGACGATCGAGATGAATTGACAGTCTAGTTTGCCAGGAGAACGGCCGAGCAGTACCTGGCAGTAGGGTAGCTTGGGGGTAGATATGAGGAAAAATACGATGAGGAGAGCTCAGCTCCAGTTTGGAAGGGCGGGGGGGTACAAAACTCCTGTCGGCAGAAGATTTCAGGAACAAATGTCTAGCTGGGATGGGGCAGCGATGTGTAAGCAGGGGGTGGCTTGAGGCCCCTGGCTGCTCTCTCTGCTTCGGCAAGAAGCCCCGGCTCTAGAGACAAGAGCGCTCTCCTCCCCTGCCCGCAGCGGCAGGGTCTGCTGAAACCATGCCTGGAGCCTGGGCCTTTCCCGGAGCGACCGTGCGGGGGCTGCATCAGCAGCTTCTCTTCCTTTCTGTTTCTGGCAGTGCCGGCCGAGCATCCCGTGCTGCTCCTGGAGCAGAGCTAAGGGCTGCAGCTGTGGCTGCCAAGGCTTGGGCTGCTGCTGTTTGCTGTTGGCCTCGTGGTGCTGTGCTCCTGGCCCCTTCTCCTCCCTTGCCAGTTGCAGCCCGGAGCAGAACGGGTCCTGTGGAAATGGCAAAACAGCCGCGGCCCAGGCCCTTGTCTCTTTAGTCTCCTGTGAGCTAAGGAGCAGTGTGGGGCCGAACAGATGTGGGCTCGTGCTGGAGGGCTGATGCAGGCTTGGCCGATCCCACCTCTAGTGGTGCTGTAATGTGGCCAAGCAGAAGGGGGGTAGGTAGGAAGCCATTTCCTGCCTCCCTGAAACAAAACCAAGGCTCCAGTCCTCAGCGTGCCAGGACCCTCCTCCCTCCCCAGGGGCATCCACTGCCTGGCAGCAACCTAACAAATGGCTGGAAGCAGAAACCACTGCAGCCTCATACCCGTCCCTGGGTTAACTGCCCACAGGTGCGAAGGGTTGGGGGCCAGAGGGGAACAGATTGCAGTTGTTTCAGGCCTGCTGCTCTGTGGGTTGGATCCTGGCCGCTCCCTGCCTGTGGGCATCACTCCAACTCCTTGGACTGCTTCGCCCGCTGTCTGCGCAGCTTCACGAAGGCCTGCGCCTCCTTGTCCCCTTTGCGAAACTCCAGCAGCTTCAGGATTGGGTCCCCTGCGAGGTGGTGAAAAGCAAAGTTCAGAAAAGAGGAGAGGGACTGCTAGGGCCCCTGCTGTAGTACAGCATGCACCCAAGGCATGCAGCTTGGCCCAGAGCCGCAGGCAGGGCTGGCTCTTTTGCCCTGTGAAGACGCACGGCCATGGGGAATCTATGACGAGGGCAGTCTAGCCTCTGCTAATGCCCTGTCGGCAATGGGTTCCCAGACCAGGACAGCTGGGCTGGCTGACATGCCTCTTTCCCAGAGGAAGATCAGACTTTCCAGCCTGTTCCCCAGTGCTCACTATAGTAGGGCTGTGGGCTTCTGTCACCATTAGCAGCCATTACCAGTGCCCAGTGCTTCAAGCGCACCATGCAAATGCTAGCAGGCCAAGGAAGGAGAAGCATTTGCTCCCGTAGTGACCCGTTTTGCAGATGGGAAAGCCAGAGGCAGAGGTTTGAGGGACTGGCCTAGCACAGAGGGCTAGGGAAGTAGATGGAGACTAGTAAAAGTCACGGGTACCGGTGGGTTTGGGATGGGTCAGTGGCAGCCGTGTCTGGGGCACCGTGACTGCGTCCACCTCGTCGTCATTCTTGCTGACCCCTGGCACGGTGCAGAGGGGGAAAAAGGCTTCTCCTTCCAGGTCGTTGGCTCCCAGGGTGTCGTAGTCAAACACAGTGAGCAGCAGGCAGGCCCCCTCCTGCTGGCACTTCTCTCGGGGGACCAAACTGTGAAGGAAAGGCATGCAGTATGAGTGGTCTCGGCTGTGTCGTGGCAGCCTGCCCACATGGGGAAACCAGAGCGCAGGTCTCAGGCTGACCAGCATCTTAGCAATGACTAAGACAGAGTCTAACAGCAGAGAGGGGGGCCAAGCAAGAGCCACTGGATCCAAGCAGGGGTCCTCACCCTCCATCTTATTTGTCCTGCTGGGGAGCCCAGGCAGCAACCAGCACTCAAATGAGCAAGTGGCGTCTACATGCATCCACACAGAGCACACAGACAGGCCTTGAGGCAAAGAGCTGGCTCCTAAGGCTGCTCCGTCCTCATCAGTGACTTCTCTGGGGTCAGACCCAGGTGGTTTGTGCTATGGTTATTCAGAGGTGGGTGCAAATCAAAAAAAGATGGAGTGAACCTTATGCTCAACATCTTCTCCGCTCCCAGAAATAGGTCACGGCCCATCACTGTTCGCGCCAACGTGGACACCAACCCCACTCCACAAGGCCCTGTCCACCTCCACTGGCTTCCACTGTGTGCTGTAGCCTCTTTGGGGGTTGATCTTCAGGCCAGGAGCAAGAGGCTGGCAGCCAGTAAGCTTAGCATGCCGCGCTAGCAGCAGCCAGACAGGCAGGGGCAAGAGTGGCAAAGCACTGTGGGCAGATGGACATCTCTGTGGCAGGCTGGGGTGAGGGCTGCCAACCCCAAGCCTGCCCTGAGCTGTGGTTGAATCTCGCCGGCCTGATAAGAACATGTCCTGCTCTTCTGGAAGGGCTCAGAGTTTTCCAGGGAGGAGAGGAGCAGCAGAAGAGCCCCTTATCGAGGGAAAGTGTGGCTGGCGGGGGCTCCGGGCTTAGCCTGTGCTCTGCTCCCACCACCATTTCCTTTGCCTGGGGTCAAGGGATGGGATGCCACAGGATGGACGTGATAGCTCATACATACAATTCAAAGACCTCATCAAACAGTGGATGGAGATCGTTCTTCTTGCACTGAGTCACCCGTGCCACCACCTCAGGAAACTCATGCCGTGGCTCCAGGGTCAGCTGGACGAAGGGGTCACTTGAGCCTTAGGGAGATGAGAAGGGGGAATGGGACTAGGCATATGTTTCCTTCCCCTTCCCAGGTTCACAGTTATTGCAGATAGCCTTATTGCACAGCACCGTAGCAAATGCTGCAGGAGGACTTCCCATCCCATTGTGTGTTGATCCAAGCAGAGCTCACACCCAGGGCCTGGTCCCTGCTTTGCACACATGTCTGCAAGCACTGTCCAGGTATACTGTCACTCACGCATATCCACCCCCACACCAACCCCCCTCCCACCACAGACCTGCCCCACTGCTTTGCTATGCCCTAGCAGACATCAGTTTCCCAACCAAGTGCCCAAGGCCAGTTGACCACCTCTGGCTTGCAGCTGCCCACACTCCAGGGGCTGGATGTTGGGATCTGTAATGGTCAAAGAGCAAGGCTTTGTCTCCATGGGATTCTGCTGTGGCAACAGGGCAGCTTCTGGCCAGGTCAGTGTCAGCCCAACGTGCTTTGCTGACCATGCCCATCACAAAGCTCAGCATCAAATGGGCTTTGGGACTCCTTGGAAGCCAATGGGCTACGGGGCAGGGGAGCAGAAGTGGAGTTTCAGGATGCTGCGGTGAAACGGCACTGCCCCCTTCCGGGTAGCAACAGGAACAGCAGCCTGGTCCCTGGGGATTAGCCCAAGGGCTGGGTCCTGTGGCCTGGCAGAAAGGATGTGTACAAGAGACCCGGGGGCCACCATAACACAATGGTATTTGCAGCCTGGCTGCTGCTCACCTGCCTTGACATGTCCCCCTTGCATTCCCTTTAGTGGGCACAAATGGTGTCACTGTGGCGCAAAGTGCCCTGCCTGGGTTTGGCTTATTTGGCCCCAGCAGCCCATTGTATGTTATAGGTATTGCTGGCTTTCATGGGCCATGCCTAAGCCTGCACGCCAACTGTCCCATGAGCTCAGACCAAGAACATACCACAGCAGCTCCCTGTGCACAATTCAATGCAAAGGGGTCCTCTACTATCATGTATCATTGGCATCTGTAACCCTCGTCCCCCCGCCAGGGCTACATAACACTGGCGCCATCATCAAGGACAGCTGATGCCTTACGCTGAGACTATAGCAAAATAAAAATGCATGTTGGAGTTGGCCGTTGCCCCAGCCCCCAGCGTCTCACCATTTGAGTCCAGAGGGATGAGGTTGACAGCATTAAGGATTTCAATGCGGAGCTTCTGGTCAGAGGCCCGGTAAAGTGCTTTGATGGTCACAGCCCCATACTTCTCTGAGCTGGTCGCCAACTGAGATGCGTAGAGCACAGCAGAGACAGCACATATCAGCAGTGTCCCTCCAGTGTAAAGAGTGGAGAGGCCATGGGTCCTGCTGGGGGCTGTGTGTGTTGGGGGGAGGGGGGCTGGCATTGGGGTTTGCAGCCCAGCAAATCAAAACTGGGAGGGGCAGGGGGCAGAGTCACCTAAAGAAAGTGAGATGGGTGGCTCTATACTGGGGTTAAATAGGAGCAACCGGGGGGGGACACACACACACACACACACACACACACACACACACACGACAGGGTGTGACACCTCCTTTGCATTTCATCTGCTAAACTCCCCTTCCCAGCTGGACCTGGACTATGAGGTGTAACAGCCGCGTCTCAGCTCCCGCTGGCCCGTGCCCTGCCGGACTATGGGAGCTGATGACAGGAGGGGAGATTATGTGAAGGTCTTGTGCTTTGACTGGGAAGGGAAGGGGGGGGGGCAAGTCCTTAGACAAATGGCTAAACTCAGGCCAGTTTGGCTAGGGAAACGTGACCTGCAGGGTCATGACGGAAGAGTGATATGAGCAGGACCAGCCAGGCTGGGTGTGGGATGGGAGATGGGACCGTATCCGAGAGGGAAGACCCTGCCTGCTCTCACCTGCTGCTGGAGTCTGTTGCTGAAGTATTTCTGGATGAGCTCCCGGCTTGTGGCACAGAGGAGCAACAGCTCCTTCTCCAGGGCCTGCAGGTGAGAGAAGAGAACCAGTTCAGCAGACCCTGGGCAGCAACACATCAGCCCCAGTAAAAAGCACCATCTGGAGCAGCTCTCCCAGGTGCCAGACCAAGTGTCATGTGCTTGACCACGTCCAGCGGGGGGGTGGGGGGCAGAATAGGAGCAGCAAGCAATACCCCTAGGAGATGCAGGGAGGGGAGCAGAGGGCATTCCCTCCTCCTTGATCCCTCAGCCCTACAGCCATCCCCAGGGAGTGCTGGGAGGGACGATTGCTCAGTCGCACTCCTAAACCCTCACAGCTCAAGGACCAGGCTGGACATTTACTCTGTCATACAATGAACATGTGTGTCACTGCTGGCATTAGCACAAGGTCAAGCATCCCCTAATAGCAACCTTTTCTGCTGGATCACCCTTTGCGAGTGCTCCAGGGGAAGTTGGGGGGGGGGGAGCCGAAAGGGGCCGGCAGTAGCATCTTACCATGAATGCTTCAGTATGGAGGGTGTCCTTGGACAGCCCACAGCCCTCCGCATGGAAACAGTCCTTCAGGTTCTAAGGATGCCAGAGAGAAGAGCCTGGTTATGTGCCACGGGGAGAGGCCACGCTCCCCCTCACCCACGCCACCACACATCCTCACGTCCCACTTACCTTCACAGCAAACTGCAGCTTCTGGTAGTGCCTGAAGGAGCACCCCTGCTGTTTGGTGGCCGTGGTCAGGACATGCAGGGTGTGGTTCCAGAGCAGACCCAGGAGGCTGTTGCAGGGGAGTGAAAGGCAGAGCTGGGAGAGGGTTGGGGGGTGGGGTGGGGGGGTGTCTCAGCTGGCCTATGCAATGCAGCACATGGTGTCAGGTCCTGGGCGTCACAAACCTAGGCCCCAGTGGAGACAGGCAGCTACTGGTCTTAACCCAGTTACACCAGGGGGAGTTTGCACCAGGAGGGAAGAAGGGGAAGTGGAACTTGGGCTGTATCAGACACACTTGGGCTGCAACAGCAATGCGGGCTGGTTCCACTCCAACAGAATCAAGCTAATCTCCTGCAGTAACAGTCTAGATGGTGTCCGAGGTGGTAATGGTCATCAGGAGCTTGGACATCAGTGCTACCAGTGACACATTACAGCTCCCTGTGTGCTCATCGCATGGCTGGGCAGTGCTGGTCACTGTCCTGCTGCATCATCGCTGCACTGATGGCCCAGGATGGGGGTAGGAAGCCTCAGGGGGGTGAGATGTGAATGCAAGGACCTCACTGCAACTCAGAAAAGCAGGGTGGTGATGTGGGTCACTGATTAGGGCTGCCCTGCCTACTGTGTCAGCTGGAGAACCGATTTGCCACTTCCCCACTGTGGAGAAGGGGGTCTTGGGTGGGGGCCGCTGGTCAGTGCTAGGTGAAAACCTGCCCTGTCCAGACTCTGCACAGCGCAGGTGGCCAACACTATACAAAGTACGCCTGCTATGGAAGGAAGCGGCTTGCAGTCCCACTTCGATGTTACAGCAGGAGCGCACCTCAGCACAGCCAAAGCCCCAGAACGGGTGTCCGGTGTATGCAGTGAAGGAGGACTGGTGGAGCCACTGTGCCAGTGCATGGCCTGAGGTGGGTGACGGGCAGTGCCACCTGCATCGTCTGACCTCCACGTGCAGCACAGAGGTGATTCCCAGCCCTGCAGCTCACCTGTTAAAGTTCTCCTGGACCAGATGCACATTCAGGTACTGCAGCTCCGACTCCAGGAACTTCATGAGAGGCATGATAGACTGTGGGGAGAGGAGAGGTGGGAACCTCAGCAGCAGCGTGGCCCTGAGACCGTGTCTCCAGCAAAGAACATCTTTGCCAACAGCTCACAAGCTTTTGAGGCTACTCAGCTGCCGACCGGCTAGGGTTGCCAACATTTCAGGATTGCCCTCGAGACTCCAGGAATTAGCTATAACGCTCCAGGAGTCATCCAGGAGATAAATGATGGGTCATTCATTAAAAAGAATATTAAATGTTGAAGCTGATGTATACAGTAGTCCAGTAGGTTTTTAAAATGTAATAGGTGCATTTGCCCTCCTTATATAAAGTCTAAGCACCATAATCCATAACTGATATATGCAAGCATGCAGGCACATTTGTATTGTGCGCCATGGGCACATTGGCATTCTGGAAACCTCCCAGAATATATTCAAACAGACTTGGCAACCTATGGCCCGCCCAAGAGCTGGGCCAGCTGGTATCAGCATCCTACTCTGTGGTGCCCTAAGGCTATTTCTGGGCATGTTTGTTTTTTTTTTTTTCCAGTGAGCACATGCTTCTGGGGCCTGAGTTTGGCAGGCAGCAGCACCCAATGTGGCATGGCTTTGTCATGGGTGTCTGTGGCTTCTGCCATAGTGCCCATGTCCAAGAGCCAGGCAGACCATCTGTACAGCAGTCCCAGATGTAGCTGGCTGCACTAGGTGCCTCACACCCACAGCCTGTCTGCCAGGTCCCCCACCTAACCTCCCCATGACACCATGGAGAGGTGTGGGAGGTTATGATTCAGTGCCTGCCAGGAGCCAGCAGGGTTAAGGGAAGCCTTGAGACAGCTCATGTCTCATCTGCCTAGAACCTGGAGCAGAGCATGTTGCAGGTACTGCCTGGGCTAAGCAGCCCCACTGAGCTGCTACTGTCCCTAGGCCAGAAGCAAGCAGCCCTGGTTTCTGCCTAACCCCCAGACCCAAGTTGACTCAGAGCCAGGAGCAATGGGGAGGGATATTACTGTACTCAGGGGCTTAGAGCTTAATTCAGTACAAAGGCTGTATGAGCAGACCCCAGCCAGGGTACAGCTCTATACCTGTGGACAATATGAGCAGGGGAGCATCAACCCTCTCAACCCACTGGAAGAATTATTAGGCCGGGGGCTTCTATACAGCCCCTCATTGTAGCACTTGGGCCTGGAAGAGAGCTGGGCTGAGCGCGGCTGGTTCAAAATAGCCTCTCAGCTATTCCATGGGGCATCAAGCCCTGGCACTTACATCCTCTGGGCTTTTGGAGTCTCTGGAAGTCGACAGCTCCTGGATGTGCCTGGCGATCCCACTTTCCAGCTGCCAAAGAAACACACATGCATTGTGGCATATAAGGGTGATTTGGGATTCAGTCTTGAGTGGCTGCTATTCACACTCATGTGGGTCATGGCGTGATCCCTTCTGCACATGTTGAGAAGGTTGTATAAGCTCCAAAGTGGACTAGAATCACCTGGATATATGTGCAAGGCCCTTTGCATGCAAAACTACATCACAGGTAGGAAAGTCACAACTGGTGGGTGGGCCTTAGCCCAAGAAACAAAAGACCCTGCTTTTATGGTTTTCTGCATCAAAAAGGGGCAGGTCCCAGACCCTTGCTGTAACCTCCTCGCAACAGGCTGGGCCCTGCCTGAAGCATCCTCCAGCTCTCCTCTTCACCAGGCAACCAGAAGGAGATGATATGGGGAGCCAGGAGACAAGCCAAAAAAAGGAGGAGTGTGGTTCAGTAAAATTGCTGTGCGTGACGGGCATGGGCCTGGGTTCTAGCCCCTGCTTCTTAGGGTGGGTTTATCTTGCCCCCTGTGCCGTGCTGCTTCTCACCTCATTAGGCTTTCTGATGCTTGTGTTCAGCAGTGAAGTTAGACATAGAGCAGTTCATGCTTTATTTCAGAGCCCAGGCCCAGGCTAGACCCACCAGTGCATTTGTTTCATAGATGTGTCCACCTCACTGAGCCAGACTCTCTCAAATTTGCTCTAGTTCTGCTCTCATGATATCTTGCCCTCCAAACTGCCCACTAGTCCGGGTTCAAGAGAAGGGCTAGGTACTACTTTGCAGCACTTGGTCTATGGACCGGTGGTGAGCAGGCTGCCCTAGAAAGTGGGTAATGCAGGTTCAGATCCTGTTGCTATAGGGTAGGGAATAAGCTGCAAGATTCTAGGGCTTGGCAATGGAAGGGCCCTTTTCTGTTTTATCTCTAGCCCGGGTACACCAGTTGAACCATTTCTTTGCAGCCCGAACCCAAAGTGTGTGCAAGAGCCAAAAACTGCAGGCACACAGTGATGCAAGCATCACTGAGCTGTGCACAGAGGCCAGAGGACTTAGCCCTCAGAGCTCTGTCATCCATGTCAGACACCTTCCCTAGTGCTTCCCCACAGGTGTCCTGGCCATGTGCAGAAGCACTTGGACCACCACCACCCACCATGAAGCCAGCAAGAGCCACGCACTCCTTCAAGAGTTTACCCAAGAGAGAGAGCCTAGTACTCTTTTCAGAGGTCTCCTTTCTCCCCCTCCTCCCCAGCCTTCCCTCCTGTCCCAGGAGAATGTGCCCTCAAATCCCCTTCAATGCACAGCCTCGTCTTCCACCAACAATAGTCTACAAGCTGCACCCTCCATCCCAGCAGCTGGGAGCAAATAGCTGTGCCCAGCTGTCCCCAGCACAATGCTTATACACAGACACCATCAGTACAAGGCTGGCCCCTGCAGATCCTGCCCTCATCCACCCTTGTTTTCCATCAGGACCTATATTCTACAGGGAAAGTGAGAAGGTCTATACCATCAGTGTGCCTACAGGCCTGTTCCCAAGACTAATGGAGTTCATAGGCATCCTACAACTGGGGCTTCCATTGACCCTCGATCCGGCCCCATTCAAGTGTGGGAGTATTCTTGGCTCCACCCTCAAACCCAAGCAGGAGCATATGTGTAGGGGAAAATGCCAAGCCTGGGCAATTACTTTTGCTGCTAGAGTTTGCACCACAACTCTGATCTCACGGTCGAGGCAGGAGACGGTGCCCTGGAGCTGGTTGTGCAGGGTATGCTGGATCTGCTCGGGATCAACGGTGTCCCTCATCCGCCGTTCCAGCCGCTCCCAGTTCAACTGCGATGGCAGCCTCAGGATCAGCAGCCGCAGCTGCTCAATGTTGTTCACCACAATGCAGAGCTGGGTAGAAAGGGGAAAAGTCCCTAACTATGTGCAAGAGCCTTGTGCTGTCTCCTCCACACCTCACTTGGCATCCCAGACTGCTCTGTAGGGTAGCAGTGTCCATGCATGCTCCCATGGGTGCTCCCAGTGGGTGGGCCTTGTACATGGCACTGCTACTGCCAATATCCATGAGACTGACTGAGCTGAACTACTGGCCAGTCCAGTGGTAGAACCAGACCCTGCAGAGTTAGACACCCAGGCCTGTGCTTTAAGCTCACACTATGAGGGATTACCTGGCTGGTCAGGGTACAGGGGTGGCACTCAGGGCTCCTTCTTTCCTTCCTTGCACTCTACTCAGCCATCAGGGTTTCAGCTCATCAGGCAACTAGCAAACTATGGGCAACTCAGTCCTCCACCCCACCTCTGGGGAGGTCTAACCATCTTCTCCACCAGGGCAAGGCCCTACAAATGAGTCAGATCTCACCAAGGCTGCAGGCAAATGAAAATTGGGGTGTGACCTGCTGAAGACTAGGCCAACATAAGAGATAGTGCCATCTCACCCTTCCCTGGTGGGCAGATGATGCTGGGGGATGGGGGCTGGACTGATCATGGGCCCCAAGACCCATCCCTCTATCTACAGCACATATATGACACCCTATGACTGCAGTACCTGGGCTGCTCCCAGGATGTAAGGGATGCAACCTCTCAACACCCCTACAGTGCAGAGAAGTGCAATTAGAGCACCTCTGTTTCACAGATCAGCAACTTAAGTTTCCAGTCTAAAGGGGTCCATAGAAAATGCCTAGAAAATCCTTCACTGAATAACTCCCCTCTGGTTACAAACCAAACCATAGTTTGGTACCCCTAGGCCTTGACCTCTTGATCATCCTGGCTCCCTCAACAACTTTCCTACACCCACTGTCCCTTCCATGACCTCCCTGCAGAGGCCACCACCAATGCTCACCCTGTTGGCTGCATTTCCTTCGTCCCGCTGATTTGACGACAGCTCCTCTGCCCTGGTTTTGATGAGCCTGCAGTACATCAGAGCAATTTTGCACATGTCCTAGAGGAGAGAAAGTGGAAGCAGGAGGCACTGAGTGTGGGGTACGTAGAGCAGACAGAACACTGCTCAGAAATGTTCTGGGGCAAGACGAGGCTTTGCAACTCAAGACCAAATGGATGAGTTATTTTATCTAGCATGATGTCTCCAAACAGTTCCATAAAAAAGGGATTAAAAACCCAAGGAGCTGGCCCAGATATAAACCCTAGGAGTGGAAGATCTTCCTTCCTGATACCTATGGCTGGTGCTCTGAAGCATGAGATTTGGTCACCTCTCTTCCTACAAACTGCTGTTACTGGTTCAGCTGGTGTTGTTGGCTCTACACACCTCAACGAGCTTCACCATGATCATGAAGGCCTCCTCAGGATCAGGCCAGTCTAGCTGCTGCCAAGTCTTCACAATCTGAGCATAGCAAGTGGACAAGTCGACAGTGGACGTGCTGTGTTTGTTCAGCTCCCCAAGGGGCACCAGCTGGGTGATGGGGCAAGAGAACACTTGGTTACTGAGAGTCTTGTAAATAAACCAAAAAGCAAAGCCTAAGTCAAGTCATCCCTTAATTTATACCTCCCTGGACCTGCCTTCCTGACCTTTCCTGTCTGCTGCTGCCCCCAGCAGGGACTTCCTTTTGGCCACAAGAGAGATGACGTTAATGTGTGGCAAATTTTGTTTCTCTTGCCAAGACCTGTATCCAGCCAGTGGTGCCACAGGTCTCTCTCACAGCCTCATCCACCCAACTTCCACTGAGTTAGTTTAGCATTGGCAAGAAGTACTTGAAGAGTGAAGTCTTTTGTCTCTGGGATGGGTATAGCATGGGCAGAGGTGGTATGAGACCTACTATCCATCAGGCTTCAGCCTGACTTGTTCAGACCATGCTTGTGAGAAGAAGTGCGTCTCTGACCCCAAAGTCCTTTTAATGCTTTGCCTCTCTGAACCAGCTGGGGACAGTGACTGGGACATGCAGCTCCTCATCTCATAACATGCAAGTGTCCATCATCTGTCACCTTTACTCCAGGAGAACACAACAGTGCCTGTGCCTATGTGCAACTGAGGGGTCAGAGATTTGGAAAGCAAAGCGGGGAAGGGCACTGCTGGAGTATCCCATTGCTGTGTGACTCTGCAGGATCAAGTGTTTGAGGAAAGACACGTTAAATCTAAGTTAGGCCTGTGTGTCTCCCTGGGGCTGCTAGGCCATAATGGTCCTTGCAGGAATGAAGGGTGACTCTGCTTCTCAGGTAGAAGAGAAACATGCTAATTTTTAAGCCGTGGGCTTCTCAATACACATTATAGCAAGGGAGAAAAGATTGAGGCAGGGACTGAACTGGTTGGAAGTGAAAGAAGCTCAAGATAATGTGTAAGACGGTGTAGAGAAGGCTGGAGAGTCTTAGCATGGCCAAGGAGAGTCTCTTTCCCTTGGTTGAGTCTTCATGTTACCTGGTCCACTTGGATAGCTCGCTGGGTCCTCTCCAGTGCTATAGAGTAGGTCTTCTGGAGCCACTTGGGAATGGCCTCTTTAAACCACTGGTAGAAGTCAGTCAGAGCAAGAGGGCCATCCCTGGAAAAAACAGGCGTAAGATTGGCTTCTATCCCCCAGCAGAAACAAGACAGAAGGCTACAGACTTTAGCTCCACTCAGACTTGAAAAATGCGTACCCCACCGAGAAGCATTAGCACAACTCTCTGCGTTACCTAACCCACCACCACAATGACATGGGACAGGAACCCACTAGCAAGAATATGAGCATCCTGAAGTGTTTCCTGAGCCATACATCTAACTGAGACCCGTCTCTGCCTCTTAGAGCCCTATCTGTCTGGAGCTCCAGTGCCCCATAACCCCATCCAGGATCATATCCAAATCTTGACAAGACATAGTCAATTGTTTAGCCCTTCTCTCCTTGATATTACTGCACCAAGGGTTTGTCTAGACTCAAAAATTAGAAATAAGACAGAGTGTGACTTCAAAGTGCAGTTGTTACGGAGTAACTCCAAAAACAAGCACTAAAGGGAAGGTCCTAGAAAGGTTTCTGGGCCAATGAACATCTTGGTTTCACTCAACCTTCTCCAACTAGGTCAGAAGAGAGCCAATTAGCTAATGAGTTCCCACCTCTTCCACATTCTGGGGCTGCTGAGATTTATCTCCCAATGAATGGCTCAGAGGGGTCAGTACCTGCTTGGTAGAAAGGTCTTCATTCGATAAAGCTCTTGCAAACTGAGGTAGAGCTGGAAAAGGCTCTCTGCTGTGAGCTGGGACATGCCACTGTCAATCTCACTCAGCTGCTCCTTCACATGATGTGAAACCTGCACCAGATGGAAGAAAAATGCAGGGAAACCAGTGGTGGAAGATGGGTTAGTGAGAACTGAAGAAGGATTTTCTATGTTGACTGACTGACAGAACGTGCTACCCTCAGGACTGCTGTTCAAGTCACGGGACCGCACCCGATTAAGGGTAGCACAAAAAGAGGACCAATGGAGTAATAAAGAAGAAACCTGCTCATCCCCATTTTATGGGTGAGAAAGCAGAGACCCAGAGAATTTCAGTGACTTATCCAACGTACAGACTAGCAACTGAGTCAGCGCTAGAGCCAGATCCCAGCCAGGAGTCTCACTCCTTTGCTACTGCCACTAGGCACAAGGCCTAGATTCAAACTTGCCTCCCTTGAGCTCCTGGTTCATCCCATGATCTGGCCTCTGGAATGGGAGTATGGAACAGTCCCTCCTTAAACACCCAAGGGCTGCCCATGACCCCACATCCAGGGTTGGAAATGCACAGGGTTTTTCACCATGACTGCTCATTTTCTATGAACCCTTGATGGCACCTGACACCACAGAGCATTCCCGTCCTCTGCAAGGGGAACCCAAGAGCTGGCTAAAAGTCTCAGAACCACTCGATTCTCTGCTTTTCTGACTGGAAAACAAGAAAGGCTTATTCACCAGGTCCTGCAGCTCCAGGTAGGCCACGGGGAAGAGATCCACTCTCAAGGTGCTGCAGGGGAGGAACAAGAGGTTCAGACAGACAATTCAAGGACAGGCCTGTCAAACCCACTGCACAGAACCCTCTCCTGCTCACAAGTCCTAAGCATCGTGAACTACAGCAACCTCAGGGACTACAGCTGGTAAAGATCATGTGGAAACAGGGCATTAAACTCTGTCTCCTGATATGATGTATAATGCACCACAAGGGATTGGTTCCAGCTTCACTTTTGATTCCACCATATACTTGCAGATTTGTGTTTTTCTTTGGCATCCAGTAATGAGCTTGGGTGTTGTAAGCTCCTGCTGTTGAAGCAAGCACAGGGTGGGGGTTGTGGGAACAGCCTACATCAGCCACTTACTTGCTGAAGAATTTGTTCCAAACTTTGTGGCATTGTTGGAGGTCACAGTTCACCTCCTCAAGAAGCCTGACCAGGGCTCTGCCATTCTCCTCCATGCCCTAGGAAGGAAAAGAGAGGAAGGCACAGCTCAATGATTTCTTGGGGTAGCAGTCCATCGAGCAATGGCCCTCATTCCTGTTAGTTTGGGCGCCTGGCTGTCATGAATGGGTTTACTCCACAACACCCCAATGAGGTATCGCAGCCCCATTTTATCAGTGGGGAACTGATACACACAACATGGCGAAGCAACTTCTCCTGATTCCGCAGCAAACATATGGCAGGATTTGGGGCTGAGCACACATCTCCAGAGTACTAGACCAGGGTTTTTAATCATAAGCCCATCCTGGGAGGAGAATGTGTGGGAAAGTCAAGAGAGCAGTAACCTGGGATATTCTCCGAGCGACTGCCCCATTCTGTGTTATATGGTGGGTTGCACCAAGTTCGCACAACCAGGGAGCAGAAAACATGTAAGTGCTGTCCATGTCTTGCAGGGATGGCCAGTTGCCTTCTGCCACAGCTGTGGTGGCTCGGCCCCTTCTGGGAAAGCACCATCCCAGTAACCCCCATTCCCACCCAGCAGGTCCCTCGGCTGGAGCTCAGTACATTGCTGCAGGCAATGGAATGGGGCTCTCACCCTCGTCATGGGCTTCAGGTGCTGTTTCTTCAAGTTAAACCACTCCATAGTCCCCAGCTGCAAGGGAACGAGACAGAGAATGGAGGGAGGGAAGCAGGAGTGGTAAAGACCGTTCAAAAGCCTCACTTACTCTAATACACACATGACAGGGAGAGGAGAATGCTCCTTTCCATCAGAGATGCAGCAGGCTGTCTTCACTGGGACACGGAGCGGAGCATGGGGCAGGCAGGAAGAGCAGCGATACTGTGGCATAGCGGGGAACGGGGGAGCTTGAAACTGGGGATCTCCCACCCCCAAGCAGGAGACTCCACACCAACAGCACACTGGGGGGAAAGGGGCATCTTGTGCTTCTCCGCAGCAGCCTCAAAGGAGCACTTCAGGAACGCTCCTGGCAGCCCTGTCTGCTGGGAGGAGGCTCAGGACTTGGAGCCATTGGAGGCTGTGCTGAGGAAAGGGACTGCTCATGGGGTGTCAGCCAGAAGCAGGAGGCCTTGGACTCAAATGGGGAGGAAGAGAGCCCACACATCCCGGTGGTACTGTACCTTGAGAGCCTCGGTCACCATCTGCTGAAGGTCAGGGGTCAGTGAGCAAAGCTCCCGAAAGGCTTTCATTTTGCACATCTGCACCAGGACTCTGTAAGGCCAGAAGACCATCTGTAGTGAGGCACAGCAGAACCCCTTCCAGGACAAGGACTTTGCCAGACAGAGACAAGTCCCTTTATCCCCAAGCCCCCCAAAACACGCGAACACACACATTCTTCTTCAGAGTTTCCTTCACAGAAAGGTCCCTGACACCACTGTGAGCTCTGGCCCAGTAGCTAGACCCAGACAGAGGGATATGTGGGTCCCTGAAACGACCTGGAGCTGGCAGCCTGGAGGACAGAACTGAACTCTGAGACTCAGTGCAGAGGGTAGAAGGTACGTCACCCAGCCCAGTAGGCCTCATGGTGAAAGAAAAGGTTTGAAAAGCTTATTACAGAAGGACAGCCATGATCTTAGCTCACACCAAGGCCTGAACAAGACAGAGCCATTACATCTTGAGCTAAAAAGGCCAGGCTTCCTTGCTAGGTCAGTGCTGTAACCTCAGTGTATCATGAACGGTGTGGCATCAGTAGCATTCATCTGTGTTTCATAAAAGGCCCAGAAAAAAACAGTATGGCCAGAGGTATAAGGGCCTTATCCGGCCCTCTGAGGGAGCTCTCCTGAGAGATCACAGGCAGAAACAACATCTAGATACCAGACTAGGAGGTGAAAGGTCCCTTGGGAGATAATAAAGGGAGATGGGGAAAAAGAAGCAATTTCCTCATAGAACAGGCTCCCATGGGAAAAAGCGGAAGCCCCAAAACTTGAATTGTTCAGAGGCAGAGCGGATAAGGCAGCACAAGGAACAACAGGCAGCAAACAGTCCAGAGAACCGAGGGATAAGCCCACACCTGGGGCTCTCAGACACAGGCTGGCTCAAGCACGCCCGACCCACCCACTTCCACTCTCATATGCCAAACCCCAAAATGTGATGGTGAAGTTGTTCAGAGACACCCTATACATCACCCTGGAGATAGCGATTGAGCATGGCCATGTGAGGACATCTCCAGAACAGCTTCCCTGCTGAATAGCCAGGCTTGGCACATGCAGGCAGGAGTGGGTGGATGGTCTCATTTCAAGACTTCCCCACCCCTGAGAACAGCACTGACATGGTGCAGACAAACCCTAAGAGGTCTAGTGCCCATCCCATGGCCAAAAAGGTTGGCAGCTGGCTGACCTGAGCAATGACTGCAGCCTCTGTGTGGACTGAGGTTTGGAGAGTGGGAATATGATGCGGTACTTCTGAAGGAGAGACACACCGTAGGCCAGCAAGGACTCAAAGGACTCGGCCAGCTCTGATTTCTGGGGAGAAGGAATTAAATGCCATCAGTGGCAGCTTCAAAGACCTTAACAAGGGGCACAGCTTCGCATACGGACAAGGCTGGTCTCCAACCAGCATGGCAGCAACACTGTGGGGAACCATTCCTGCATCTGACTACAAGAAATAATGTCCAAAACCTACTGAAAACTCTTTGCCCTGATGCAAAGGAATCCTCCAAAGTATTCTTCCTCTCTCAGGAAGGTGCTGAAATTACTCTCAGCAGCTGAGAGGCCAGAGCTTAATGGAAGCATCTCAATCTGCGACTAGATAATCTTACAAAAATATCTGTGTTAAAGTTAAATTGAGGTTTGTGCTTAACCAGGGATTCAGCATCATGGGGCTGCTAGGAAAATGCAATGTGTGGTGGGGGATGATCAGGGATGGCAAGAATGGGGACACTGTTTGGCTTTATTTTCCCCCCCAATATTTCTCTTTAAGTCCCTCTGGTTGACAGGATGGCAAAGGGAACTGATGTTGGTGTCAGAGGGGCCACAGCCAAGTGAGCCGGCAGGCAACCTGGACACCATAACAGGGTCATCTGTAATGCAATGTAGCGTGCCTGGCTGTGTCAGCCTCCACCACAGTGTACCTCTGCCCCAGCCTAATGGGACTGTTTCCCTTGAGGTGTGAGGCCATCCCAGTCACAGGGTCCCATCCAGCTCTTGGTCTCTTCAGAGAGAGCCAATTAGGGCATCAGGCACCATGGTGGGGTGGGTTCTTCTGAACTCAGTCCTCTGTGGGCAGGATGGGGACCTCATGATGTGGGCTGTTAGATGGCAGTGACTCCCAGCCATTGTTTTCCTTGATTGAGGCACTTAGGCCATGGTCAATCTCCGGACGAGAAGGTAACAGTTTCTTACATGGGGACATGGCTCTGGTTGTAGACTAGTTCCCAACTCATCAGTCACTTAACAGGATGGATGATGGCATGACATCCCATCCCTGAGGACCCAGGCTCTGCTCTCTCCTCACACAGCTGCTGTAAGGACAAACCACTGCCACATCTCTCAGCCAGCTGGAATATGCCATGAACTCCTGCTCATTCTATAGGGGGCCTGCACCCATGCAGACCCAAAGGACCCTATTTGGGTGAATTCCCAAGTGACTTGAAGAAGCTCTCTTGGTTGCAGTGGCTTGTGGAAGGGCTCCTCCAGCACCCCCAGGCTTGAGCTTCAGTGTCTGGTCATACCTGCTCAGGTTTCAGCCTTTCCTGGGCCCACTGATACTCGATGCTGGTGATCTGGTGGAGAAGGCAGCTGCTGTTGAACTCTACGACCTGATAGAGCTTGCTGTAAGCCAGCCACTGTCTGGATAGAAAAGGAAAGAGACACACAGTGAGGACCCAGTGAGTGAGGAACTATGACTGACCCTCCCAAAGGGACTTGCAATATCTGCAAAAGGGGAAAGATAATTCTCCCTCTTCAGTGATCATGGTGGCATGTGCTCTGCCCACCACCATCCTTTGGGAAGAATACAGTACATCAGGAGAATGAGGGGTTCAGACGCTGGCACTGTTTATCGCTCCAGGAGGCCATGAAGTAGCAACTGTCCAGGTTCTGTCTCAGGCCCAGGGCTTCTATCTTGCTTTCTCCTTGTTTCAAGATTTGTGACAAGGGAGCAAGAAGGGAAAAGGGATGAAAACAGACAGTGGCAATGAAAACTCTCCCCACTGATCTCCATGCTCTCCTGTCCCCAACTGCAACTATGGAAGGAGCAGCATAAGGGGCTGCCTGGCATCTGCTCACAGGCACAATAACAGAAGAAGACCAAGAGCTCTGCTAGTGTCACAGGGCACCATCAGGAAAGTCTGCCTGCAGCAACACACCAGACAGCAGTGAGCAAACAAATGGGGAAAGGGCAAGGCAGTCAGAGCTCTGGCTGGGATTAGCACTGGCTGATAAACCCACCAGAGGAAGCCGACGTGAGCCTCTACAGTTTAATGGTCATAGCGCTATCCCCTGTTCTGCTATTGAGCTTGTTATTGAGGGAGCTCAAAGCACATCCTTCACTGTACCTGAGGTCCCTGGCATCCTTGGGTACTGTTACCATGATGAGAAACTGAGGCATGGAAGTGGTTCAGTGACCTCCCCAAGGTCAAAGAGTATCACTGGCAGGGCTAAAAAAAATAGAAGCCAGGTGGCCTAATCCCCAGACACAGCTGCTGTAACTGCCCCTAGTGCATGCGTGCATGTGGTACTCACGCCATGACCTGGTGGAAGTCAGAAAGGTCCTTCTGAGTAGCATGCAGGTACAGGATTGTGCTGGCATGTTTGCTCAGCTCCCCATCCCAGGAGATACTCCCAGCCTGTGTGAGGAACGAAAGTGTGAAAGGATCTGAAGTAGCTACATTAGGAAAGGCTCATGTGCCTCTTCCTTCAGGTAATACTAATGAACCAGTGCTGTGACCTTCCTATCATTATTGCCACAGCCCAGATCGGTTTCCACATGGCTCCAGTGTCTTGGGCTCACTTTCAGAGGTGACTTTATTGGGAAGCAGCTGGAAAGTACTGCATTGCAGGAGGAGGGGGTCTGCAGATACAGTTGCACTGGGCACAGGGGCAGGTGAGTGGGGTGCACTGGTGCAGCTGTGCCACCGCCCTCTGATTCCTGCTCCACTCAGACTTTAAAACCACTGGCCACGAAGGGCAGGGGGATTTCTATTCAGGCAGCCCTGAAGGAGTCAACTGACTTCATGGCTCATTATAATGTGCCTGATCCCTGCTAATCTCTCTTCACTCACAGGTGTTAATGGGTATTCCTACATGAGATGCTAACTGTGCAGTAGCCTAATAACTCTGCACAGTAGCATGCTGGGCAAAACCTGTGCTAATACACTACTGTGCAGTAGTATTAGGCTATTGAGCAGTTAGGGTCAGTAAAAAGCGATGCGCTACAGCTACTGCACAGTAGCACCAGTAACTGCACATTGATTTAGTAGTTAGTTATGTTAAGTACTACACTTATTATACAGTAACTATGGTGCATTAATAATCACGTAGACACACCCAATCTTTCTCCTCTTTTTAATGGCGTGGATGTTCTTTTAATCAAGCTAACCTTTCTTCTGCATTTTTGCTATCTGTTAGCTATTTCTGGTAATATCTCTTTTCTGTTTCACAGCCCTGCAGACTGTTCTTAAACTCTAGCTAAAGACCCTGGCTCAGGTGTGGTTATATTAACACAGATGAACATTAACTCAAGTGCGGACATGACTGACAGCAAAGTGTTACGTGCACTTTCAAGATGCTCAGGAAGACTAGATTTTATTTTACAAATATGAATAAGACACACATTTAACTATAATGATTATAGGACAAATAAAATAATATCTTTTGATTTTTTTTGGCTCTTTTTAAATTTTTTTGGCACTTTTTTGTTGTTCTTTTTAAACTTCATGTATAATTTAGCAAATTAGTGTGTCTTCCTATATATTATATTTGTGTATAATATATACAAATTATAAATTTTGCTTTGATTTTAAACTGAATAATATAGCTCTAGGCCCTTAGCATATTCGTAACACTTCTGGTTTCTCTTTAACTGGAGAAAAACATGTTGTGTTATATGTGATGATACACCACATCCTCTGCACCTCCTTTGTCAACATCCTAGATCTGCCCACGCCTGGGCCAGTCTTCACAATCCCTTCCAAAGAGCAATGACCCTATCCTCAGGAAGTAAACTCATGACTTTGGAAAGCCCATTGCAAAATGTCATGTCTGAACACCACATTTGAATCTCATCTGCTCTGCAGCAGACAATTAATTTTTCCCACGCTTCTGCCCCAACCAGTTTCCTTCGCCTTTTCAGCTTTGCACGTACCTGATGCTGCAACATCTCATATGACACCATCTGCTGCAGCAGGTGGCGATGGACAGTGTAACTCGGCTGGGTCTTGCTCAGGAAGGTGGACCTCTGAATGAGAAAGAAAACCAAGTGAACAGGGAGTGAGAAGGGAGGGACCCCATTTCCTTGGGACCTTGATAGGGAGAGCAATGCCCAAGCTGCCACATAACTTCAGGACCAGACCTGGAGAATCTGTACTTTACGGCAAGTCAGATCTAAGTAACAATGTCCCTTGTGGGAAGCTGAAGACCCCATCCTGAAGTGTGGGAAGAAAAGGCTTGATTTTCGGGGTTATTAAGCACTAGGTAGCATCAACACCAAGCCATGGACCTTGATTATGGAAGGACCCTCATAGATGCTAGAAAGCTGCATGTAGATAGGACTCACAGATGAAAATCCCAACTTCTTATTGCTACAACAGGTCCTAGACCTTCAATCTCTGTTGCCTCTTGACCAGAGAGAGGATCAGCCCCCGCTAAATTAACTCTTGCAAACAACCCACAAAAGTGATGTTTCTGTTGCCCCATTTTTCCCAGCTAGAGGTTCCTCCTACCTTCTTGTGAGTCAGCAAGAACTGCAGGTGGCATTGTCCCCTGTTGGGGTAGGTTTCTGTCCGTGGTTCCAGGATGTACCACTGGTCATCCCTGCAGTGCAGGTCCTGTAGACAGACAAATGAACAAGGTGTCAAAAACAGGAGCATTAGCAATAGGAATGATTCCATAGATATCTTGTTGTGTTAACATGGCAGGGATATGTAATATCAGGTAATTAACAGTTATACTGAATTCACACAATGCATAAGGAGAATTTTTTCCTTGTTTCTAGAATTAAAATATAAAATTCATGAGTAACAAATTGCATGTCTCAATTCAGATCATAAGCAATTTTACAGCTGGGGGTGTTGCTAGTAGGTCCACGGAAGTGATTATTCCTCCCTATTCAGCACTGGTGAGGCCACATGTGGAGTACTATGTTCAGTGTTGGGCCCCCCACTACAGAAAGGATGTAGACAAATTGGAGAGAGTTCAGTGGAGGGTGACAAGAATGGTGAGGGGGCTGGGGGACATCACTTATGAGGGAAGACTGAACGAACTGGGCTTATTTAGTCTAGAGGAGACTGAGGGGGGATTGAATAGCAGCCTTCAACTACCTGAAGAGGGGCTCAAAAGAGAATGGAGCTGGACTGTTCTCAATGGAGGCAGATGACAGACCAAGGAGCAAGGGTCTCAAGTTGCAGCAAGGGAAGTTTAGGTTAGATATTAGGAAGAATTTTCTTGCTTGGAGGGTAGTAAAACACTGAAACAGGCTACCCAGAGAGGTGGTGGACTCTCCATCCTTGGAGGTTTTCAAAACCCAGCTAGACAAAGCCCTGGCTGGGATGATCTAGTTGGGGCTGGTCCTGCTTTGATCAGGGGGCTGGACTAGATGTGACCTCCTGAGGCCCCTTCCAGCCCTAACTTCCTGTGATTCTATGATCCTTCTATTGTCTAGTGAGGCATGGTGTACTAGGGTTATAATGTGATTACAGGTACATTGGTCTAAGGAAGCAATGACTATCTGAGGAGGTCAGCTCAGGTCACCAGCCACAGCTAGTCACTTAAGGACAAAGGAACAAGCTGTGCCTTTCAGAGCATGGGCCAATCAGGAGCTCTAGGCCTCATTTCACCTCACTCAGGGATCACAATCCTGTCTAAATCCCATTAGGTTGAGATAATGCCTGTGAAGTACACTGAAGTTTGTTAAGGAGAGCTCCTACAGAACCACGGAGCACCATCACATTTAGCTCTCACCTGCAGGCGAAGAACCAAGTTCCCGAGGAAGTCGTCCTGACCTTTGTCTTTTCGAGCATCCTTGAAGATCCTAAAGAAGAAGATACCAGCTGGGTGAAGGAAGAAGTGTTCCCTATGAATGTAAAATATTTATGCAGCACAACCCCAGAGTGAAAGAAGGTTGCAAAGGCATGACAGAGCCTCTCCTGAGCCTGCAGCATGGAAAGACACAGGTCTGGCTTCCACTTCCCAGGTCTGGGCAGCAAGGACCTTACAACGCAGCACTCTCAACAGCACTTGGACCAGCGCACATCCTGCTGATGAAGTGGGGCTGCTGATGGCACACAAGTCCCAGATTTTGTACTGACCTCTTCAAGCCATGGAGATCTGTCAGCTCTCCCAGCTTGTGCCGCACGGATTCCACTACATCAGAGTCCCTGAAAGAGAGAGGCGTAAAAACAGCAGGTGAAGATGGGATGCTGCAAAGGTACTGCTGACATTAGTTTGGTGGTGATCCTGGGTGCTGAGGATTCAATTAGACCCAGCAAAGTGGCCTTCTAATAAACATGGACCATGGGACAGGGCAAAATTAGCTCATTGAACAAGGGAAGAAAATCAGTTATTTGGGGTCACCACTAAGAGATGACGTTTGGAGTAACAAAATACCCTGAAGAGCTAGAACAAAATGGCAGTGACCCTGAGCTTTCTCCTTGTAAAAGTAGCATGAAGCCGAGTACCACACAGCCTTTGCATGTCTGCTTCACAAAGGAGCTCACCGCTCGATTTTCTGTTGCCTTGCAGCCCATGTGAATGGTTAATGCCACTGCAAAGCGAACAGAAAATGCAACCCTTCTAATTTGGTAACACAACACCCCCACTTTACAGTGGCATGGGTGACCACTTGCAAAATAAGGCAGGGGAGAAACAGGCTGCGTGCCTTTTCTTGGCGTTCAGTGGAGGTATCTAGGAGAGTACAGGTTCTAGGATAGTCTAAGTGAAGCTCCCAGGACCTTCCTCAAGTATACGGATAGATTGGGGGTCATGACTGACCACAAGATGAACATGAGCCTTCATTGTGATGCTGTGGCTAGTAAAAGGAGCAAAACACTGGCTTGCGTCCACAGATGCTTCTCAACTAAATCCCAGGACGTCATTTGCCAATTGTACTCGGCCCTGGAGAGGCCACAGCTAGAGTACTGCATCCAGTTCTGGGCTCCACAATTCAAAAAGGATGTGGAGAAGCTTGAGAGAGTGCAAAGAAGAGCCACACGCATGATCAGAGGTCAGGAAAACAGACTTTATGATGAGAGGCTGAGAGCCATGGGACTCTTCAGCCTGGAAAAGCACAGGCTCAGGGTGATCTGGTGGCCACCTATAAGTTTATAAGGGGTGTTCACCAGGATCTGGGGGAACATTTATTCACCAGAGCACCCCAAGGGATGACAAGATTGAACAGTTATAAACTCCTGTAAGACTGTTTCAGGCTGGACATAAGGAAGAACTTCTTTACTGTCCAAGCCCCCAAGGTCTGGAATAGTCTGCTATCAGAGGTGGTTCAAGCACCTACTTTGAACGCCTTCAAGAGAAATTTGGGTATTTATCTTGCTGGGATCCTATGACCCCAGCTGACTTCCTGCCCCTGGGGCAAGAGGCTGGACTCGATGATCTTCCGAGGTCCCTTCCAGCTCTAATGTCTATGAAATCTATGGACTCTATGAAATCTTGATCTCTGAACCCCAAGTTGGTGCAGGTGCATCTGTGCTATTGAGAAGAGCAATGATCACACTCACCACATGTCCAGGTGGAAGCTGGAGTTGGCTACATCTTTAAACTCACTGCAATACACAAACAGGAAATGTATTCAATGGGTTTTTAGCAGCTTAACTCAGGTCACAAATATTAGTTATAAGGAAGGACGAGTAAGAGGATAGAGCCAGGCCAGATGTGGTCCATGGAGCTGTGTCATCCAAATCACCCAGCTCCCTATGGGTCCAAAAATGTGCTGGGATGGAGTAGTGACAGAGTTAATTGCCACACTCCTGCTGTCACATTGCCAGAGAAATGGAGAGCCTAGTAGGCCAGAGAGCATGGCCATGAGTGCTGGATTAGGAGCAGAGGGCTAGATCCTGGTGCATGGGGTTAAGACAAGGTGGCACAGGACCCAATCTGGGTGTATGGGGCCCAACCCCACATGCTAACCCCAGCCAAACCATTCATCTGGCCCGTGAGGCTGAAGGGTTGAGCACCACTGATACAGGCACAATCACACACGCTAATTAGCATGGCTGAATGACAGGGCCAATAAATCCGCCTCCACGCTATTTAGCCTAGCCACCACACTGCATGGATGTGGTTATACTATTTAGGAGATAGCCCAAGGGAAGCAGCATGGTTTGTGAGAGGGAGCTGCTGTTTGGCATGGGAAGTTTGCAGAGCAGACATGGCTTAGAAGTCTGGCTGCTTAAAAAAATTAAATTAAATATAGGAGCTTGTTATTTAAGAAGCAGAGACATGTCTTTATAGCATAGATAGCATCCTACCAGCCCCACCCATCACTACCAGTCTAGAAGATCAAACTTGGAATCTAAACTCCTTGTCAGAAAGGAGACAGCCAGAGCAACAGGGAAGGGAAAGAAAGGGGTAAGGGGGAGACATACAGGATAAATGTTTCATCCCACACGGGACTGAGCGTTTGATTTATGACTTGAGTGCGATGGATCTGGTCTTCGGGGATCAGGTCTTTTACCACAGCCTTCATCCGCTTCTTGTTCTCCTGAGAGGAGCTGCTGTCACTGCAATGCTCCTGGCTCCTGGCCTCGATCCCCAGCAGGCAGTATGGATCGCTGAACCCTGCAAGTACATGGAATTAAAGACAGAAATCCCTCCAAGAGAATCACCTTGTGTGACAAAATGCAACAACAAAGTCCATCTGTCCCTCAGGCAGTGATGATGGCACTTTCAGTCTAAGGATACAAATAGACAAGACATTTGTTCTGGGAGAAACCACTTTATCCGAGGACAAAGTGCAGTTTTTCAGACATCCGTATCCATTGTCCCAGGACAACTCCTAAAAAGGTTCGGGGGATAAGAAGTGCTAACAGTTCATCTCAGGACATTGTCAAGTGTATCTGAATGGTTGTCCCAGGACTGTATCACAGGATCAGTGGCAGAAAGCAGTGCTCACTAAACCCCAGCTGGAAGGAAGATGTGTATACGTGCCAATCCGGGGATATTTGTGTTCCAGGATAAACATAGATACAACTTGTTCCGCAGCCGGCTTCTCTCTGGTCCACCGGTTCTGGTCTCAGTTCTGGCAACTTTCGCTCCCTACACTTCAATTCTCTCTCTCACCTTAACCTTCCCCCAAGTATCCCAGGTACTCCAAGCGTGCGCACACACACACTGTACCATCCAAGTTAGGAACTTACCTGTGTGTATGTGTAGGTGGGTTGTGTATGTGTGTGTGTGTGTGTATATATATATATATATATATATATATATATATGTCATCGTGTGCATGATATATGAATTAGTGATCTGTGTCTAACTTTTCAGATGTATAGTGTATGTGCTTGAATTGGTGATAGGTATGCATGTGCCTAGGCTGGTTTGGCTGTGTAAGTGCCCGACTTGATAGTGTGTGTGTGCACCTAATTGATTTGTGTGTTTGTATATGTACAATTGTGTCACACCCTCCTGTCTAACAGCGCAATATTGAGATCCTGAGAGTTGGCCTGACCCCACAGGGCAACACTGGTATAAATGCAATATCTGTTCCTAGCCCAAAAGGCTCAAAGTACTTCACAAACGTGCAGCACACCTCAGTCTGTGGCTTAAGCTGAGGCAAACTAAGGAATGGATTGGTATTACGATTTGTCCAAGGTCAGATATGCCACAAGGTATCAGCAGATTCAGGAAAAGAACCCAGCTGTCTTGGCTCCCAAGTCTCATGTGCCAATCACTTAAAGGTATACATGTGTTTCTACTCACCACTGACATCTTTGCCCAAAATCCCCTTGGCTTGCTTCACAGTTGCTTTCAGACAAAAAATTGGGCTCTAGAAGGAAAAAAAAAAAAAGCAACCCATTTAAATAGGAACTCTCCATCACATAGAGAACTGGATGGACATTCATGAGAACAAGGGTGTAATATATACTGTTTCAGTACAGCCACTCCTAAGAACTCAACAATCACAAATCAGACCACCCCAAATCATGAGGGAAATGGCCAAGAAATTCAAGGTAAAATCAGGATTTGGGGTTCATTTTTATTAGACTTCTGGTTTCCAAACCTTTCAGTTATGATTTGAAGCTTTTCTCTGCAGCTAGGATGCCTAGTCATTTCCTTTTTTCTTTTTTTAAAAAAGGAGAGCTGAGTCTGACATAATCACATGACTCCAGAAGCTAGAGCTATAAGGAAAACAGAAAGCACCTTTCCCTTTCCTTTCTTTTGCTTTATGTGGGCCTGCCTGGTGCTATTTCAAGTTCAGCTTGCATGACACGTTTTCTTACATAGCACAAAGGAGACAGCACATCACAACTCCTTAAAAGCAGCATGTCAGACAACCCCAAGCGCAACAGGCCATTGACCGAACCATGGATCTGCCTAGACACACAACACTGTCTAATGCAGAGAGTGCACAAAGCAGAGGTCTACGTTTACAGTGGAGCACCCTGGTCTGTCACCCTCCCACAAGCCGTTTTAATCACTAGTCCAAATTACTCTCTCAGATTGTCACGGCTCTTTGGGTAAATCTGATATCTTTTATTAAACCGACTAAATAATTGGAAAAATTCTTCTTTGCAAGCTTTTGGGTACAAACACCCATCTTCAGGCAGAGGTCTGCAGATTCATGAGAACTCCCGCTTTCTGCCCAAATCTTGTGGCCAAGTGGACCGAAGGCTTCTCTCTCCAGCACCCAACTCCTGGCACCATGGCTGGGACCTGTCAGAGCTGCCAGGCTGTATTCTGTAGTCCTGTTAAGGAGCTTTAATCTACACTGAGTGAGAAGGAATGTGAAAGCTTCTCCAGCCCCTTTTCCCTACAGGATGTTTCAGACATACCAGTGATTTGCAGAAGGGACAAAGGCAGATGGGTGGGGATCATTCTATATAACTTGCTTTCCCCTTCATCAGGGTGGATTTATTCCCCTGTCCACTGCACAGGCCAGGAAGCACAAATTAGTCTATGTGGCAGTGATTCAAAGACAACATGTTTCCAAAGAAGAGTCTGCAAGAAACTCAAGTAGCCAGCTGCTGTCCATCATTAGACACAACCGAGCCCTTGGGATGGACACACTGGAGCTAATCTTTCTATTATTCTATACTGAAGCACGAAGCTGCAGACCATGAAATGTGTTGCCACCCTGTCGAATGGAAACACCTGGATTTCTTACCAGAGACACGCTGCCCAAAGTGGGCGTCCATTTAAGCATTAACTCTAGATCTCACAGCATCTTGACCCGCTGCATTAAAACATGGTGCTCCTCTGGGGACATTCGGAAGGCCTGTTTTCAATATTAAAAAGCAAAAATTGAGTTTGCCAACACAATGGTAACTGGGATGCAGCCAGGGGCTTCCCACCCTCCTAATAACCATTATTCCCTTCCTCTACGAGCCAGCTGGCTCCCCTGGAGAGTTTGATGGGAAAAGAGATGAATAAGCAGCTGAGCTAAAGTGAAATCTGGGCCTAAGGTCAGGAAAATTTAAGGGCTCTCCAGAGAAAGACTTCTTCCAAGCTTCCCCTCCCCTCATTAATGCTTCTTCCCTCGCCAGCCAGCTCCTTCTTAGCTACTCTTCTGCTCCCAGCCCTCTGGACAGAATAGTCTACCAGTCTTCTTAAGGTGGACAATTATTCTCTTCCTTGATTTTGCTGTAGCCCTGCTCTGGTGCCTGGCTGGTATGACTTGGCTTTGCCGCATGCGGCTGACTGTATCTGGGGCTCCCCTCGCTGCAGGGTGTTGGAGAACAGATTCCTATGTGGTTTCTGCTCTGTAAAACATGCCCCTGCCATTGGGAGCTCTGCTGGTGAGAAATGTGGAGGTTACCTCTCTTGATGTGGAAGAGAGGGAATGATGAGGGTAGAGTTAGGAGGTAGCCCCTTGCTAGCCTTGGACTAAGGGGACTTTGTGGGCTGAGAGGAGATTTCTCCCAGTGGTAGGATAGTCAGGCAACTGAAAAGTATGGCAAAGAGCTGCTGGACACATATCAGGCTGGACAGGGATAGAGTTGGGCTTGAGGACTGACCTTTTGGACGTACTCATACAACTCACTGGCATCAGCAACATGGTTCGGTTCAGGTTTACCCAGGCGGTACAGTATGATATAAAGGACCTCCTCGTACAGAAGGGTGAGCTGAGGATGAAGGGGTATAACAGGTCACAGCCACTACCATCTCTAGATGTTTTGTGAGCTAGTCTCCACCACGCTGGGTGACAGGCTTCTTGCTCTGGATTGGGGCAGCACTGGTAAATATTCTCTCCACCAAGCACAAAGGCAAACCTTGGAGGTGTGAATACACTGTCACACACTCTTCTGCCCAGAACAGACATAAAGGTATGCTGGCTGGAAGGCCATTCAGTTAGCTTCTTTGTTGGCAGTCTCAGTTGAGGGTAAATATTTAGTACAGAAAAAAAATTGTATAACCTAGAGCTAAGAACCACAACATATTGCTGGGAAGCTTACATTGCCATTGCCCAGTTATGTGAGTCTACAAATTGGTAACTCTTTTATCAAGATGGAATTCACTAAGGAAACAAATACCCAGCTCATACCTCTCTCTTTGAAAATCGGTGGGACAGATCCATCTGGAAGAAACAAGAGAGATGGGTTGTCACTCAGTTTTGCTGGCCTAACAAGAATGTTGTTTCAGTAGCTGCTTTTCCTGCAGTGCAATAACATTATGAGATTATGATACACCGATGCAGCTCTCTCTGCTCTGCATGCTTTTAAAGGCACTCTACCAAATACCCTAGAGAGACTCAAGAATACACTTGGTGTGGACTCCTAGATTTCACGGCTTATAAAGCATCACGTTCATCTTGTCTGACCTGCAAAATGGAGGCCAGGAGACTTCTCTGAATTCATTCTGGTTTGAACTGTAGCACTGTTTTTTACTATCACTGCACACCCTCCTGGAAAAAAAATCTACCCTCCAGGTTTTACAGATTCTGTTCACAGAGTCATTCCCTCTACATGGTTTTAGTACCAACATTTATAGGATAGGGTAGGAATAAAATTCTGACCTGTGCCACTTAACAGTTCAAGTCGGGAGCACTGTTTAAGATTTAGGGCTTGCAATGTGGCTGGGGTGGCATGACTGCTAAGGTGTGTGCTTGATAGCCCAGAGGTTGCAAGTTTGAGGCTGCAGTAGAAGCTCTTGGATTATAATGAAACTGTGAACTCTACTAAATGCTTTGGCACAAGCAGGGCTGAATACAGGAATGGGCAAACCAGGTAGCTGCCTGGATAGAAAGGGGGGCCAAAATTGGTGGGGTTTTTTAAATTATCATTATCTTTGGCAAAGGGAAGCCCAACACTAAAAGTTCACCCGGGCTGCCAGGAGTCTAGGTACAGCACTGGTCACAAGGACTTGAAAAAGGAAGCAAGCTGCACATGATAGCATAATTCCAGGTGCATGGATTTCTGGCAGCTTGTTTACCCTGATGTATTATGTGAAAGACAACTTAATTACACTAAAGTTTACACATAGGATAAAACAACTTTGGACATAGTACCCCTAGCCACCAAAGAAATCCAAATCTGGATCCACACGTTACACCTGGCCCTCCTGTGTCCAACAGAGTGAACCAAACCCTCAAATCTGGAGAGGCTGCTATCCGCAGAACTGCAGCCCCTGACTTTTGCAATTCAAGCCCATCTCTACACAAAATGGGGTCTTCATGACCCATGACCTTTTCTGTGACAAAGCCAATGACTTATCGATGAGTCCTTACATGCACAAGTCATTTCCTCTCAGGCTTGGTATCGTGCTGGTTACAAAGCAGCCCCCATTGCCAACTAACACAGAAACTGAGCAAGCCTTGACTTCACACCACTGCTCACTTGTTCCACCCACAGCCGGGAGAGCTGAGCAACACGTTCCTCCCACCACAGCATCACCTGATGGGAGGTGACTTTGCCACCGCAGACCGGTTGACTAGGCTGCGCTGCAACCAGAGAGAGGGCGTTTTGAATTCTCACACAGCCTGCAGCTTTCAGCTCTAAGCTTTGTTAAATTATTAGACACAAGAGATCAAGCGTGGGAGAGTTACATGACTATAGCTTGGAAGCGAGAAGCTTTTAATTTTCTCTAGGCCATGAGCAAAATGAGTTGGTGCCTTTCAGATGTTCAGTTCCCTCCAACACGAAACCACAGGTCAGTGCCAGGCAAAGCAACCCCCACTGTTCAGGACAGGTATAAGGAGTGCTGTAGGATGGTGTCGGTCCGCTGGCAAAGCCAGAGGAGGACTCTGCTTCACGGGAACGTTCAGGATGTCAAATCAGCGCTAGGGAAGGTGCAGGATCATTGGAGCTGGAGTTTAATTTTTCATTATGTAAAAATTAAGGGGTAAAGCAATCCCAGGGGTAGCGTGACCAAATTCAGTAGCTGTATGTGGGATGAATGAAGTCCCCTTAAGCCATAACTAGAGAATGCATTTTTACCGACTTTTTTCCAGCGTCCTTGGAGATTGCCAAAAAATAGCAAAACAGGAGAAGTCTCTATTGCGCTTTGTGCTTGCTGAACACTCCCACAGATGCAGATCTCCTCCAAAATCAGCTGACTTCCAATTTCTGCTGCTTCCCGGTGCTTACACCATCTCCCAACCTGGAACTCCTGCCTTTATGTCGGCTCATCCCATGTTTGAACTAGGCCACTGCCCTACTGACTGGGTCAGGGAAAGAGTCTAAATGATCCTCCTTTGTGCACTTCCATGCTTCAGCTAAGGCACCTCTCACCCTCTGACTTTCTTACAGCCAGAGCTGCCTGTGCAGCAGAGTTTCAGGTGCAAATACAGAGGACTTTGTTACTCCTTGATGCAATCTCTTATCACGCGGGCACAATATCCCATGAGGCTACAGCTGTGTCGTAAACAGGGAGGGGGGAGAAGTGGCTTCTGCGCGATGATGGCGTGAGTTGTTACAGTAAAAAACGTTCTTTTCCAATTAGGGAGCCTCTTTGCCATCTCCCTGAGCACTTGCATGGCCTTCACAGAGAAGAAATAGCCTCTTATTTTTTCTTGCTAGCAGAAACAGCTTGCTCTTGTCAGGCAGGGTTAGCTGTGGGGTGCGGGGATTTTTGGTTGTTTATGAAATGGGTGGAAAGTTTTATGGCAAAGCTCAACTGAAGGAAGAGTTAGCGCTGAATGTCCCCACCCTCCCAAACGCCTACGTTTATACTGGCTTCTGATGAGAATGACTGCCAGATCCTAGGCCTGGGACTAGAGACAGTCCCCTGCATGCACAAGCATCCTTTAGTGATCCACAGCTTCGCCCCTTTCCAGCAGGACAAAGCTGTGCGGGAGGCCAGGACTGCGGGGGAAGAAATGAGAGGATCTGTCGAGGACCCAGGCCAATCCCATAGAGGGCTTTGCTTTAGGCTCCAGTGCAGAGACAAGTTAGGCAGCCTGTTCCCAGCAACCTGCAGTACTCGGCACATAGAGGCTCCTGCATTTGGTACTAGGGGAAGTCATTCCTCCATCCCCAGAGCCCACGGCTTCAGTCTTAGCTCCATATTGCAATAATCAGGCTTGGCTCCCTCTGGCCACGCTGGATCACTCTGGTTATGTGTGGGCCTGAGCAGGCTGTGGGAAATCTTCTGGCCTGTTGCAGATGGCCATGAGTATTTTTAAACACCAAAGCTGCTTGCACATGCAGCAGTAGTGTGGAAATCCCAGGAGCCTGGAAGGCTGCAGATTAGCTAAGCCCCGAGGCAGAAGATCCGAGTTGTGGGGGATGTTTTCAGGGAGGGAAGTTACTCAAAGTATTTCCCTCTTCACCAGCAGGACTGCAAGGGGGGGAACATCTTAGGCAGAGCAACGTAGTGTTGACACAAACACACGGTATTTTTTATTCCAGCTATTCCACAGTCATGGTTATGATGCATTTTTCCTAACACTCCCGCCACTGCAACCCTGGCGCTTTGGTAAGGCTAACATCTGGTTACTAGCTTCTTATTCACCATCTTGTCTAGTCCTGCTCAGCACCAGGTTTAATGATGTATTAAGCAAATGGTCAATGGCCTGTCTACACCAATGGTTTGCACCGTTTGTTACGCTAGAGATATCCCTCAGAG
>JAGPOW010002173.1:12128399-12139031 GCA_030014935.1 Caiman crocodilus
AGAGTGCCGGCTCTTAAGTTTCACTCGTTTTTGACTGTAGAAATACAACAGAGCAATTCTTCTGTGACAAAGAACTCAGAAAAACCCAAACAGGGCAGTCAGCATGTTGTTAACACAATCAGTATTGCCAACCCCACCCTGTCAAAACTCATGAGACAAAGTTAAAAATCAAGAGATTGGAATGTAGATCATGAAATGCTATTTTTTAAGTGTGTGTGGGGGCTATTTGTGAAGGTGTGAGGGGGGCTGGAGCCTGAGGCAGGGGCCCTGAACAGCCTGGCAGGATGCGGGGTACTGTGGGGCAGGAGTGAGGGGCAGCAGCAGGGCTGGGTGGGGGCTGTGACTTGGGACTAAGGGACAGACACACACAGACACATGCACTGATCACCCCCCCACACCCCTTCCCCTACACACACTTACCAGCTGGGCACTCTACACATGCCAGAAGAAAAAATCCCGAGATTTGATCTCTCACCCTCAGGAGATCATGAATCAGCGTTCATTTGACTTGGAAATCAGGAGTCTCGTGATATCTTTCACGAGAGCTGGCATTGCTGTGCTATGCCCTTGGTTGAAATCTCTTGGTTTACCTAGTGAATCGTGTTTGCACGCCTAATGGCACCAACACTGTTGTGGCACCCTTGAAAGGATCTCAAGGCACCCTGGTTGAAAATCACTGGTGTACATGGTAAGTCCCATGACTGGCGGAGCTGCCACAATAATTCAGCAACAAGGTGGGATGGAGAGCTTAGCAGAGACATAGATAACATTGACCCAGTTCACAGAGGTGCCAAGCTCTGAACTCACTATACAGTAGAAACCTTTGCCCCAGTTGCAGGCCCCAGAGAACCACAGGAATCAGGAGCATCCCGTTCCCTTCCTCAGCCCCCTCGCACGCTAGCCATTGAGCACGGCCTCTGCAGATCAGCATCCCAGCATCCGAATGAAGCGAGGTGGGAGTGAGGGGGAGAGAGAAAGCCAGAGTTGAATAAGACACACGCTTGTTCAAACTAAAAGTAAAAAAGGCCACATACTTCACTGTTGTCCTCTCCAGGGACGTCCCCAGCTGGGCTCTCGCTGACAGGCTCCATGCTAGGGTGGATCACAGCCGCCTCGAGTAGGGGACAGGAGATTCAGGCCAAGAGAACTCAGCTTTTGCTCCTTTTCATTACGGCCTGAACAGCCCTTCTCACGAGTGCTACCTCCTCCCCTCAGTTTGCATGCTCAGAGGAAACCACACTTTATCTCGCCCTGACCATAGTAACAAACGGAAATTCAGAGAGCTCCATCACTATAGACTGAGCTGCACTTTCTCTCTGGCCTGTAGAGCCCAGCTGGGGGCTATAAGCCCTCAACCAAGGCTGGTCCTGTGCAGACAGGGGCCTACTTCTTTTTTAGTTATATGCTACAAAGGGTTGCAGGTGAACACAGCACTTTACAAACATCCCAGGAGACAATGGGCTCCACCTGGGGGAATTTATTACAGTCCAACTCAGAGCCAGCCATGCAAATGAAAGGCCTGGAAGTGGATAAGACAGTGAAGGAGGATTTGGAGAGGGTTGTAAAAGAGAGAACTCGAGGTCAAGGGAGGAAAAAACAAACGCATAAAAGGAAAGGCTGTTTCAAATACCCAAAGTGGGATATACACAAACCATGAAGAAGGGCTGAAACTGGGGAGGAAGGGCGCAACAGTGAGAGAGTGCATGAGAAGGAGAATTGAAGGACGCAGGGGTCAGATACCAATGGAGTCAGTGTCACACGCAGCGTGGAGGGCAGGGAGGAAGTGTGGAGGGGTTAGCCTGGGAGGGGAAAGCAGACTTTGGTTTCAGTGGAATGGAAGGTGGGGGTTAGCCCGAGCAGGAGGGAAGACTCCTCTCCCAAGGGAGTTTGTCCAAAGCAGAAGCTTTTGTCAAACCAAAGGCCACTAAGCTAAAGGGCGTTGGGAATATAAACTTCTCTCTGCAACAGAAGGTCATGTTCAGCTCAGATAAAGGTGGAGCAACACTGGTCTCTTCAGCCCAGCTCTGCTCTTAGCTGCAAAGAACTGGTCCAGTCGCTCGTCCTGCTGTAGCACTGGGGATGGAGAAATGGTCATTTGCACTAATGGCAGATCTGCCTGGCTGGAATGGCTGCCCTGCCACAGCTGGGATTGCTGACCAGGCAGTGCGCATTTCAGCGCAGCCGTTTCTTTCCAGTGACAAGAAGCAGGGAGTTAAGTTTTGCTTTACTGTCAGCTTGCACTCTCACAAACATGTTATCTGATTGCAAATTACCAGGCAGATGCCTTATCAGCTACTGGCAGCAAGCGCCTTAGCCTTAAATAAATGTGTATCAAAAGGCTCTGAATTCCTGTTAAGCTGATGTACAAAAGGCTTAGGAGGGTGGGGGAGACGACAATGTGAATTCAAGGAAACTCAGAAGCAGAAAGAACAGCAACAATGGCAAAGGAAAAGAGCTAAGGTACTTGGGATCCTGTGTATTTACCGGAGATTTATGTGTGCAAATAGGAATGGCCTTCCTCTTACATTTAGGATGTGCCTTCAACTCAAGAGCACTTCACATATATATACTGCCGCTAGAGAAATGGCAGTCATCTTGGTTGGCCCGCGGGACTGAACCAGAGATGTCCAGGGCTAAAAGCATGAGCTTCTATTTCTCGTGCTATGGGATTAGGGCTCCCTTCCCAGGGCTGTTAAATAAGACTCAAAGGCACATAGAGATGAGGGAAAGCCCCTGTAACAGCCAGTCATCACTGGGTTATACACACCGGAGCGATTTCAACTACTGCTAACATTTTGCTTGTATTGAGGCCTTTGCAAAAAGCCCTGGCAAGGAATGCCTGGGATTTATGGCATTTGTGTGCTCCTTGGAATCCACATATCAGTTGTCTCAGACATTGGACAAGCCCTTGTTGCATCCATTGCTTGTAGTACATATGGCTATACCTTCAATCTGCCTAATTAGTATAATCTACAGTGATTTCTACTCGATAAAGATAGAAAACCACAAAAAGTGCAACTGCACCAGTTCAGCTGGTTCTTCTGACACCCCTACAGTAATGCAATGCTAGGAGATTACCTAAAAGACTATGCTCCCTGCAGCAATGCTGGGCACAGTTAGATGCGTCCCTTAAGAGTCCCAGGTGTACTGATAACTATCACATCTGTAAGGCACTGTGTATGAGCGCTGCCACAAACACCACTACCAAACCAAGAGAGGCAACCAACCAGGCCATCCAACTGATGTCTTTGCAATAGCTTCCTTGGTTTTATTATAGTGAGATGCAGCTGCTTCTGGCATGGAGCAGGGGCTGTTTAATGGCACACAGAAAACAGTAACAGCAGATTTAGGGTGAGATAAGAATTCCCTCTCTCACTGCAAAGGCAGGGGGGAAATTGAATTGGGCAGAATGTAATTACAAGGTAAAACTGTCAAGGACATGGCCTAACAACCCTCACAACAGTGTCACAGCATCTTTAATAAACCCATGCAGCCAGGTACACATTTTATGCCTCATTCAGTTCTCTTCTGCCCATCTTCCTGGAACGTGGCTGGTCCAGTCCCTGTGGCTGGATAAGCAAGCAGACTTTCTGCTTAGCAATCTTTCAATTGGAGCTTAATGCTAGTGCACTGTTAAAACAATGGAGATGCAATGGGATTCCAGCCTGCCGGTGACTGCCAGCACTGTCTCCTTCCCTTGCTGTTTCCAAACTCCCTTTCCCTGCAAGCACTTGGGAGACAAGACCTTTAAGCCGACAGAACGGATGTTTTTCATTTGCAATGGCCACTAATGAGCTGATGCAGCAAGAGATGAACAGTATGTGCAAATTTACACAGCACAAGAAATTAACCCATAACCCCCATTCTGATTGAGACAGGTCCATCTCTGCACACAGTTCTTGCAGATCTCAGTCCATTTCTTATTCAAGACCTCACAGCTATTTTGACCCAAACTGTGATCAAATCAGCAGCAGTTTCAGATTTGGTTCTACTCCTTTGGCACACTGTAGCAGCTGTAGAGGAACTGCCATGGGGAAACATGTCTTTTGCAACCCTGTGATAGTCATAGAAGTGAGGGCTTTAGTCCAGGGAAGGATGCATTTGTACTATTCTCCTCTCCCGTTTCTTATTCTATGCAGCTATATGCCATTCCTCTCTCTCCATCCCCAGAATGACTGAAATCAACTGAGGTGCTCTCATGGGCAGGCTCTATAGGTTATAAAGGTGTTTTGCAGAGGGTCTTACCAACAGAGCATCCTTTGCTATAGATTGTTCTCATCAGAGCCCTTGATTTTGCCAGTTTTTCCTTCACTTTGAGGTAAGCCTGTAGAACTTTTATCTCCAGCCAATGGATGAAAAAGATTGACAAAAGGTAGATTTCATCACTCCCTACACACAGGTAGTAATTTTTTTTTGTCATGGTTGCGGTGTAGCATCTATGATTTAACAATCAAGAGGTGAAGCATTCAGGGCTAGCAGGTCATTTTTTTTTTTTTTTTTTTACCTACTTTCCTCCTGGTTTTCTGGTAGGCAAATAACAGAAAATAATGTGATTGTAAAAGCAAAAATCTGGTGTATGCCCCTGACCACAGCAACTGCAAGGAGGCACACAGCTTCAAACACAGACACCACGAGCTGCTAGCATTTGTCACTGGGTTGCAGCAAGCAGCAAGTAGCAAAAGGTCAATAAATCACCCTTACCTCAACACAGGCAGAGAGGGCACCTGTTAGAACTCAGTTGATTTTCTATCCTCCTGTCCCTTTCTTTGAAGGCTTGAAGAGAAATTATCAATTAAAGTCTGTGTGGAGAGAAATAAACATTGAAACATCAGACACATAAGTTGACAGCCAAGCACAGTGCTGTCAATTTTACCATGTTTTAGAAAGCAGCAGCTCAACATTGTGAGGGTCAGTAAAACAAATTTTCCAAGCTAGAGACTGGTTTTACGAACAAGAGCCTAGCTTTGCAGTGTGCATTGGAAGGATTTGATCATGGCTCAGAAGCATGAAAACAAGGAAGTATGTCAGATCCAAATTTGATCTCCTTCACAATTACGATCACAGGGATCCCTGTCCTCGAGCTATACTGGATCCTTTAAGCTGATCGCAACTCAGCGCTCCAACAAAGTAAAAGTCTCTGCAAACAGACACACGACAGGAGTGCTTGTTGACCTCACTTTTAGATCAGTATCATCTCTCCATTCATCCTCATTTTTACAGTATCAGCTCCCACATGTAAAAGTGACAATGATGGTATGATCAAGCATGAAACATATGTATACCTTTAGTTTGGACTGGTGCACCAGTTATTTTTCTATCCTCACCTCTAAAATCTAGTTATTTGACTCTTTGCTCCTGAGGCAGTGATTTTTGGAAAAGGATTTCTTATGGGGGATCCCCCCCCCGCTAGAATATTCAACAAGTCACTGTGACTGCCTCTTCCTTTTCTGAAAACCAGCATGGATTTCTTTGCATCACGATGGTGTACGTCTCAGCTGCCCTGTTAAAACCCTGTTAGCCATTTCCACACCCAAAGCAACACCCAAACAACTAGGGAAGCCCCCCTGCAAGCCATTCAGGAAGGGTAAGAGACTTTGAAAGCCCCCTCAAAGAGAACAGCAAGTAAAAGATCTACTAAAGGTATAGGCTAAGATTTTTGAGAACAGCCCTATGTAGTACCTCCAGAGGGGCTGTGCTTTCAACACGAGATTAATCAATAGAGTCTGAAAAGCAATCTTCTTTTGAAAGCATCTTTAACTGATCCCTCAAAAATCACTAGTCATTCATTCAGAAATCTGGGACTCCTGTGCTACAGTATCTTGCATCAAACAGCAGACCCTCTGGCAACGAGCGGCTTTTAAAGAGAAACATTTGCTAAATGCTGTTTGGGACTGACTGCACCCACTGTAAATGAAAATCCATAGCTGTGTCACAGGTTTATTCATTCCTATGAGGGTCTTCAGAGAAAGCCAAATAGCTCATTTAAAAAGGCTGACAAAGTTACTCATTAAAAGAAATGTTTCCCCTCTAAAGTCAAGTTGGAGCCAAAGCAAGCAGACAGTAACTTATCTTCCTACCTCGTGGCCAGATTGTCCTGCTCCTCTTCCTCACACTTATCTTGATCAGGGAGCTGGAAAGACACCCATAGTTGAACCAGTGATTTCAACACGAGTCCCACTCACTTCTCTTTTTAGTATTGATAGGGCTGCTCAGGAGGCTGGGTCAAATGACTGTGCAAAACCAGGCTGTGCCTGCTGCAGTTTAGCAAGTCATAAGAAAAAAAAAAGCCAAAGGAGGCTGTAGCATAATAACGGAAGGCAGTTTCATAATGCCCTTAGAATAAGCATCTTCTTCCAAGAGCCTCTTGGAAGCAATGCTGCTGCTCTGTGCACTGGTCCACCCATCACTTGATGAGCGTGTGTCTCTTCAGCACCACACTGAACAAATGCTTGCTGCCGAACAAGTACTTACCTAGAATGGGATGCACATCCATGCCCTTCCTCATTCTTCCTACTCCTGCAAATATGTTTCTAAGCCCAACCAAAGAGAACACAGGTGAGATGGGTTACAGGACAGCCTTTCATCCTGGCAGAACTCCCAAGAGGTTCAACTACTTTGCAGCCGAAAAGCAGCGACTTGTGAGGTGGAGAATGATAGTCTGCAAGGACACAGTATATTGTGCAAGGGTGGGGAAATTTTAAGGCAAACCCCTACATTTACGAGAAATGCCAGGGGATCTTTACCCACCCACACAGGGCAAGGAGCAGCTCTGCTCATCAGATGTCCTCTTAGGGGAAGATGGTGCATCTGTACTTCTACCAAAAGCCACAGGACACCACGCGTCATCTGGAAATCAAATGTTTCCAAGAAAAAAAAAAGAACTTGATGACCTTGGTGTTGAACTACAGAGAAATGGCAATCTTGGAGATGTGAAGAATGGGTTTTGTTGACCGAATTATAAACCCTAGAAACTTTTATTTGGTTCTCTTCACTAACAGTTACTTGGTTGAGAAAGGTACTTAGCCATGTTAGTCTGAAATCAGGCAGAAGGTAAGGCAGGGTAGTGCCTTATAGACTAACTTGTTCAGAGGCATGAGCTTTTATAGGCTCTGACTGAAGTAACCTACAAAGCTCATGCCTCTCTGAACAGGTTAATCTATAAGGTGCCACTTGCCTTGCAGTTACTTGGTAGTTACAATGACACTACTGTAGATCATGAAGTATCTGGTAATGCACTGGATAGTTGCACATTAGAGAATTGGTATCACCTCAAATTCCAAGCCTGGCTTAAACATTCCTAGGAGATATTGGTATAACCTGTTTAGCACTGCACTGCAGATCAGATACCAACAAAAACCAAGCTCTTTCAGCCTGCTCGGCACTATCAGGTTCCACAGGTGTTAACCCTTCCCATGCTGATATCGCAACCCATGGAAAACTGGTGCCAAGCTGGGTCTGATACAGCAACAATTTGAATTAAATGGAGAAGCAAGTGGCTTCTGACTCTGATCTTGCCTAACTTTTCTTCCTTCACATGACAAATTCCACAGTGACTATACTGGGTCATGCATTTCTGCTCCTTTTCAGTTAAATAGGCCTTTTATTGTTTGCAATTCTCAAAAACCAGTGTTTTCTCCGTTAATTCCAGCTGTCCCACACAGTGATATTCTCTGCATTTTCCAAATTCTTTAGCAAATATAAATCTGCAAAGCCAAGCAATTTTCCAAATAAGATTAATTCAACATCAGTTGCCTTTACTTGGTTACCTTTTCATATTTGCATCAATATCAGCCCTGATAGGAGAGCTGAGGGAAACACTGCTCCTTTCACTGCAGTTGTACAGGCAGGAAGGGCCTCAGGGTACACAGACTATTTCCTCAATGATTTTGCTGTGCCTCATCTCTCATCTCAAGTGTGTACATGCATGTCTGCATCCATACAAGGCCAGGTAAGATTCTTTTGGAAAAGGGCTGGCAAGTGTGAGCTTGTAGCTGGGATTCACACTCAGCATTGTGCCAGGGCAACTGGGTTTTTTACATATCAACTAGTGATCAATGTATTTATGTACTAGTAATGTCAACTGTATAATGCTGGAACACACATGCAAGATTATTGAACAGCTTGAACATTAAGAACCTCTCCCAAGTGATCAATATTTATCACCTCTCCCACACACTCAAGCAGAAGCCTCAGAAAAGAAATAGGCCTTCTACCAGGCTTCAAGGAAGGAGATTCCTGTACTGAGACTGCCACACCGAGCACCTTAGGAATCAATATACCATATGTAGCTTCAGCTTTTCTGTACCACAGAATAAGTGGCAGGACCCAGGCACCATGGGCCACCTGTGAAGACCCACAGAAGAGAGTCTAAAGAGGTACCTTGAACAGAGCAAAAGGAAATTGTAGGGGCATAGGACTTACTAGACCAGATCAGCTCATCGACTCTGCCAGCTGAGTAAGGACATGTATATATTACTCCAGCAGTCCCTCCTGCTGCTGCTGCTGCTTCTTTGAAAATATCCTATTGCCTAAGTTGCCTATTGCCCAATGCTGCACATGGAGCTGGAGCAGGGTGGAGTCCCGCTCCCCCTCCTGCCTTCCTTAACAATCAGATCAGCATAGGTGCTGGCTGTTCCTAGATACAAGGGTGACAGTTGTCCAGGAAATAGGGACGTCATTGGTGATTCTGTAGATGACTGAAGAAGCCTAGTGATCAGTTTACACCCCAAATACAAGACTGTGTTATCCCCACTGGCTGGCACAACTATGCGTTAATGCTCTTACAGTTTTCCACTCCTTTTTCAAAGCTGGGAGGGTTAGACAGGGATGACCCTGCCTTGTGCAGACACTGAAATAAATGAGATCCCTTCCAGCTCTATTTGTCTATGATTCTATCCAGTTTTCATTAGCTAGCCAACACCCTCCCCTCCCTCTGCAAACTGATAGTATTGGAGCAATCAGAATACTGAAATATCAGCTTCTGATTTACCCTCAAAGTCAACCTGATGTAAATGTGGCCAATTCACTGGGAGAATGCAAGAGTAAGCAATGCCCCATATGACTGGAAGCAGCTTCACATTTTATATAGCCCCCACCCCAAAGTTTAAAATACTCTCTTCCTGCAATCATGGCTCTAGGCATTTCAAACCAGTGGGCAGCATACCAGACTTGCTCCATGGATTTAGTGCAAGCCTTACACCTGGGAACTAGATCTTAATCGCTGCCAGTTTCAACAAGCTGAAGCCCATTTCCACATTCTCAGACATTTATTCCAGAGTAGGCAACACAGCTCAGCCTCCAGGCACTTCTCAGGGGACTCAATACATGCATCTGACCCGAACCAACTCAACCCACTTACCTGGGAGGACCAAAGGGAACTCATCCCCTATTCCCAAACACGCTCCCCACAGCTGCTGCATGTGAAATATTTTGGACAGGCAAGGTTCTTTGAGTAGATGCGATATCTTTTATTAGACCAACTGCGTAGTTGGGAAAAAGGTTCTTTGCAAGCTTTCAGACACAAGCATCTTTCTTCAGGCATTGGGAGACTCTGCTGCTGTTCTGAGATCTCCAAGGTAGAAAAGAAGCAGTCTGTGAAAAAGTAAATAGGTGGAAGTTAGGAAAAAAATGGGTAGAGAAGGAGGGGAGGGGAAGAAGGTGGGGAAATGTGTAAATTAGTAAGTTCAGGCTATATTTATGGCTACCACCAACAACCCTGCAAATATTTTGGACTGAACTTTGCCCCCTGCACACTGGTGTTTCCAGATGCATTTGTTGATGGAGCTTGCTGCACAGGCCATCGATCCCTTTAGCTCATATTACCTCATTCACTCCACAGTAGAGATGCAATCCATTTATTTGATTAGCTACTGATTATAGAAAGGCAAACAGTAGCCCTGCAGCAGATGGAGAAAAACAGGCCTGTCCAAAGGACAGGGCAGCTGGCTAGCCAGGCTTGTTTCACTGCAATCCCAGAAATGCTGTGACATGACTCAGCTGCTTCAGCTGGAAGGGAATTCAGGCAACCTGATTTGTTTTCATTCTTTCTACAGGTTCTGCCAAGCAGGATGACAACAGCACTTTTGTTAAGATCCCAGCAAGGCAGTTTGAAGCTGTTAGGGCTGATCACACCCATTGTGTCTGTTGCTGGTGTTCCACTTTCTGAACAGTGGCTACAACAAAAAGTCACCTTTCCAAATTAACTGCCTCTTTCAGGTCCCACAGCCAAATATTTAACCTGCACTAGTCAAACAACAAGTCAGCAAAAGTACTGCCAATTAGCTTCTCCAGTCTTGATAACTGGAAGAAAGTTTATCTGAGTTGCTCATCAATACTCAGGGAATAGATTTACGAGGAATACCACAGATTAGATCACGTTTTTCACTCAGGTACAAGGGTGAAAATCCAGCAGCAGAGTTGTACAAACCTGTTGGTCAGAAAGCTAATAAATAGTAACCAGAATTCTTGCAGTACCTGCAGGTTTCATCAGCTCTCAAAGCATTACGAAGACACTTTACTCTCCCTAGTATGGGTAGAAAAATTAAGAAAGGATGGTTCAATGACTCGCCCAACTTCAAACAGAGGAGCAGTGGCAGAGCCAAATGAAGCACTCAGAACCCCAGCTGTGCTCCC
>JAGPOW010002173.1:12159348-12182792 GCA_030014935.1 Caiman crocodilus
CCCCCCCCACCCCCCCCCCCCCCCCCCCCCCACCCCCCCCCCCCCCCCCCCCCCAACCCCCCCACCCCCCCCCCCCCCCACACAACAACACCCCCCCCGGGCGGGGCATGGAAATATAGGGATTTCAGTACCCTGCCTCTGAAGATGACCAGATGCTTCAGAAAGTAATGCTTAATGATCTGCCCACAAAAAGTTTCTTCTTAACGCCCCTCAGATATAGATTGCTTTATGCCCCAAAACAAGAGGATTTATATCACTTCCAAATGGACTGAAAGAACAGCGTTCTTCCTCAAAAAGCAGCATTTTTATAGATGCAATAAAGTGAATTAATTTATTCTATTACCTTTTGTTAAAGACTAACAGCCCTACTGTGTCACCGTGCACACACATCCCTACTGTGGCTCTGTGGACAGTGTTACTCACTGCTAAGGACACTGGTTGCATGGATGATTTGGGGAGTCTCTCTCCAGCCAAGCAGAGTCAGGGATAGAGGGTCAAAGGCAGGGATAAGTGCCACAATAAGGCTTCAATTGCTTAACTCAGAGCTGAATTGGGGCCCCAGCCCCTTATCTCCTGGCCTGCACTGCACTTCGCATTACCTGTTTGGCAGCTTAGGGAATGGATCTGTAATCTCAGAAAGGGTCTTGTCCCCTGCCAACAGGGAGAGTAATAACCTCCATTTATAGTGACACTTAATGTTAGCTTGAAAGCCCTTTTCACAGTTGGGTACTAATAACACCACAGAAGAAAGAGGCATGGAGACTCACCCAAGGTCATTCAACAAGTCAGTATATCCAGGAAGAGAATCCAGTTCTAAGTCATCTGCTACCTGGTAGACACTGTCGCCTCCTGAGGTTTGCCACTTCATGCACTGTTGAAGCATGGGGTAGGGAGACACTTATGCAGGTACAGGAGAAAAACAAAAAACTCAGGGTCACCTTTACTTGATGAATATACTGGGGGAGGGCCGGAGGCAGTGAGAGCTTTCCTACAGACAACTGGGATAAAGAGAGTGCCCACATGTGTCCAGTGCACCACCTGCCCAACATTCATCCTTGGAAGGAATACAATCAACTCCTTTAATCTGAAATAGGACAGGGGCATGCTCTATGGTTCTCACACAAGGCAAGGGTTCATTTGAAGCTGAGGGGAATGCTATAGGTGGAAGAATCATTGTTCAGTCCAAGATGAGGGAGAGATGTTGGCCCATTGAAGACATTATGAAAATATCCTCTACTCTTTACCGAAAGTATTAAGCAGAGACGCAGAGAGATGGTTAACCTCCTATTTCTCTCACTACATTATGGACTATGGCTTCTCCGTAGTTCAGGCTGATTCTAGTGTTTTTTGCTTGGACGTCAATTTTTTAATACTGACCGCCTCCAACTTCATAAAAACTAAAGCAATTTCCATGATGTGTCATAGATGTCTCACGCTAAGGCAGAGATTTCAGGAAAAGCTAGACATAAATCCAACAAGCTATTCTGGGAAGATTCAAAACATGAGCAGCGAAATCCTGTTTCTGTCAAGTTCGGTGCCAAAACTTCCATGAACTTTTAACAGGTCCAACATTTCATCAACATACTTGGAGACTTTCCTAATACTTTTTTTTATTGCTTCTATTATTTCAAGAGCCACCATGTAGAGAAGTTCTGACCTGGAGAAGATTTAGTGCACCTCTGACTACTTGCAGCAGGCTAGCGCATCATGCTTCGGTATTTGGGGGCATAAGTGCCGTTTTCACTGAGTATCTTGACTCGCGGCTGCTTTTAATCGCAGAATTCTATTAAAAATTAAGTCAGTGATTCTCAACCAGGGGTGCATGGCCTTGAGATCCCGTCAAGGCTACCACAGGATGTCATGCAATATTAGTACTATTAGGTGTGCCAAACAGGATTCACAATATAAACCCAGAGATTTCAAATAGGAATCCATAGCACTAAAACATTCTGACCTACTGTGGGCTTCCTGAATTCTTTGCAATAACAAGACAAATATTTTTCTGTAGTCAAAAAACAAGTCAAAACTAAGAGCTGGCATTTTCTGAGGGGTGTCTTGAGTCTAAGAAAGGATGCGTTCTAAGCCTAAAATGGTCAAAAACCACTGTATTCTAAGGGCTTTTCCTTGAACGTACAGGTTTCCCTTGCCAATCGCTGGGGTTAGGTTCCTGAAAGTTCCTGTGGTTGACAAGACAAAAGGCTTATGGGAAAAATGGCAGGTGGCAGGCTGATGCGTGGCCACGGACAACCGTGGTTACACAAAACTGTATACCGTGGTAGCCAAAATGTTATATAGAATATTAAGCATGGATCCTCAAAACCATGGTTGGCGGGGAAAACCTGTATTGCAAAACATTTACCATCCTAACACCAGGTAACTTATCTTGAGAATATATGAGACATATATAATCCCCATTGTAAGTGGATAAAATTTGACTCACTTGCATCAGGGTTGATTTTGACCCTATGTATTTTTTCTCTACGCATACAGTACACAATATAGTATGCAGAAAGCTGTAAGAGGTAGGTAATAAACTAGTACTAGAAAAAATAAACTTATAGAAATGCATGTAATAGAGACCGGGAGGAGATGGAATTACTACAGTACGTTGATGTAACAGGCAGTAATGCATCGCACCCATTGTGTTCATAGGGGAGGTGTGAGAAAAGTATCTTAGGAAATCTGGTCTAATATCCTGAAAATTCTACTTCCCTCTCCACCATTTCCAGAAAGGATATTTATTCATGATTTCTATTCAAGATATATTGGTGAAAAAAATATTAATAAAGGGCTAATTAACTGTCATAGATTCATAGACACTAGGGCTGGAAGTGACCAGCCCCCTGCCCAGGGGCAGGAAGTCATCAGGGTCATAAGATCCCAGCACGAAAAACATCCAAATGTCTCCTGAAGGTATTCAAGGTAGGCGCTCGAACCACGTTCGGCAGCAGCCTATTCCAGGCCTTGGGGGCTCGGGCAGTAAAGTTCTTCCTTACGTTCAGCCTGAAATGGTCACGGAGGAGTTTGTGACCATTCGACTTTGTCATCCCTTGGGGTGCTCTGGTGAACAGACGTTCCCCAGATCCTGGTGAGCACCCCTAATAAACTCGCAGGTGGCCACCAGATCACCCCTGAGCCTGCACTTTTCCAGGCTGAAGAGTCCTATGGCTCTCAGCCTCTCATCAGGTCTGTTTTCCTGACCTCTGATCATGCACATGGCTCTTCTCTGCACCCTCTCAAGCTTCTCCACGTACTTTTTGAATTGTGGAGCCCAAAACTGGATGCAGTACTCCAGCTGCAGCCTCACCAAGGCCAAGTACAATGGGAGTGTCATAGGCTGTGAGAGGCAAACATGTCAATGGGCTGCATTTTGCCATGGCTGACAGCTTTAACACCTTCTCTTGATGTACCGGAAACCATGCGACATGTACTACTTACATTTTTGGACACACATTGACAATTAATTTAGGGATAAGCATCTGTGCAGGATGCTGGACTAGGTGACCTCTGAGATCCCTTCCTGCCCTCCGATTCTATGATTACTTGTTTATTAACCCTGTATAAACTACCTCAGGGAGCATGACTATCATTAAGGTATGATTGGTTTCTTTTAGGAGCTTGAGATTTTAATGTGCTAAAGTTCCAAACAAAGAAGAGTTGTAACATAAAATATAATAAAAATCCTGCAGAGATGAGTTTAAAAGTTTCAATCAGCTAAATAAATCATTTCTAGGGTCACCTAATAATGTAGCTATTAAAAATTAAATGGCAAAACCACTTCTACAAACACTGTTGCTGTTTTAGTATCTCCAGGCAAGGGTACCAGCAGCATCTTCTCGCTAGGGGATGATATTTTATCTTGCTGGCTTGGACACAATGGAGCCCTCTGATGTGACCTCATCAGCGTAGGAATGGGGGCTTCCTGCCGTGTCTCATGAGATCACATTTGTTTGCTTGCTCCTATGCTCAGATGTGGGCCTTCTGTGATAAGGCTGAGCGAGGCACAGTGGTAACAGTGTTGGGGAAGATCATAGTGCTGCTGTATAAAGTACTGTGTTTGTATAACACTGTGCCATCTAGGCAGCTTTCCTCCAGAAAGTCCATTTTGAATCATCCTCCCTGATCATGCTCAATAAGGCACGCTGCAGAGTAACAATGGTGCAAGTGGTCAGTAAGATTATCTCCTCCAGGCCACACATGGGGAGCTGGTAAGATGCCCCATCTTAAAAAATGCCCAGTTTACACCTCTCCCCGCCCCACACACAATATTTAGCTTGTACTAGCACACTTTGTGAACAGCGCTTTACTGAGGAAGTTGGAATTCTGGCCCCCATTTTACAGATGGGAAACCTAAGGCACAGAGAAGTGCTATGACTTGCCTAGGGTCACCACGCAGGCCAGATGACTGCACCAGGACTAGAAGCCAGGTTCTTCTGAGTTCCAGTCCAGGGCTTCTACCTACCAGGAAGCTTCTTCTATTCCTTAATCCCCTGGGTGACCAAAAGCACAGGCTGGAGAGGCAGAATTGCCACAGCTAGAGAAGGCTATCAAGTGTGAATGACAGCTACAGCAAACTATCACAAGAAAGATGTATTTTGGGTCTCCTCTGTGCCAAACACCCTGCAAGTTACCTCCGCTTTAGCACCGACACGCAGTCCCTCTTCAGCGGCCCAAGCTGCAGGTGGGCATCTACGCTTTCAAGGAAAAAGGCTGGTTTGAGGTTATATGCGAACAGGGATGGGAACTGGTGATTGATCTTGTTCTGGAACGGGTCAAACATGCCCTTCTTAAAGCGGGAGACCTTAAGCTGCTGGAGACACGTCATCTTGGAATCCTTGACCCCGAAGAACGTCAGGGCCTTCTCGGAGTATTCTAGGTACACCCCGATGGTGTGGAAGAATGGCTGCTGGATGACAGATTCGAAGCCACCGAACCAGGCCACGTAGTTCTGTCCGTTCCACTGTAGGCAGCAGGACTTCTCGTTCCTCCCGAGGCGACCTCTGTCGTAGGACTCCCGCGAGTTGAAGTCGTCGGTAATGACCCCGATGCTCACCCAGCCATCGATGATTTCCACCTCCCAGTAGTAGTTGCCCCGATTCATCACGTTTTCACCCAGCACCTGCTCGCAGTTGATGAATCTGGTTGAGCTCTCAGGGTAGGCAATGGGATTGAGCACGCGTTTGGCCCCTTTGGTTCCAAAGAGCTGGATGAACTTGTCTGCAGTGTCGCTGTCCAAATCAATGATGAAGGCAACTGGGTAGAAGGGGAGAAAGGAGAGAATCAGGGTGGGATCCTTACTCGATTCCCAAGTGATGAGTTGCAGTGCTACCACTTCTGTTTTCTTGCTAGTGCTCTCTGGTTCTTTCCCATCGTCAGAACATCGAAGCCTATTCCTATTATAAAATAATTTCTCCCCACACAACCATTTCCATCCCTTGACCCCAGGACAAGTAAACTCCATTTAGCCACTGGCCCAAGAGACGGTCTGACTACTGCATGTTGCATCTGGGCTTAGAAAGACCACAAGAGGGGAATTCCAGAGCAGAGAGCCCTGCTCTGAGAACTTCCTGCCACCCCCACCCCAGGAATTTAACTCTGGACACAGAAACAAAACGTAATTGTGCTGATTGCATCCAACATACAATGCCTGACCTGGCAGTGTATTAAACAGATCAGAAACAGAATGGCAAAGTGATTATTACAGGGGCCAGCAGTACGTACTAAAGAGGACTGCTTTCTGGCTAGCACAGTGGAGGTGACTTCTCAACATATGCATGGAACCATGCAAAGCTTTTTAATGCTACCAGAAAAAAAAGCCTAACACCAACCCTACCATCCACCCCCTCAAACTGATACTAAATCTCTGAGAATGAGAATCTGACTAAGAGCCGTGTGTGGCAGTTGACTTCAAAGGGATTAACATATCCTTACTGCTGGCAAGAGCTGGTGACCTGCAGATACCATGCCGCAGACCACTAGTGACTGGAGCAGCAGGAATGCAAGATAAAGTTGACAGCAAGGGACCTGGCTGATGGATATTCACAAAACAGGAGCTCAAGTGGAATATGGATGATGGTATATCTGCCTCCCCCCTCCCCAGGAATAACACAAATCTCTGTAGCAAAAGAGATCCAGGTTGCTAAACAAATGGGAAGGAGTCAAAGAAAAGGGGATGGGAGTGTCTTTGCATTCCCAGTGGAGTGGGCCCAGCCTATTTTTGCAAAGGGTTACCTTCCTCTACACAGCATGACTTGGAAGACTTTAATGCTACAAGCTCACCCTTGGATTTGTAAGGCCAGGTCTGCTCAAAGGGGTGAGAAGTAGAGGATGGAGTCAGGGAAAGAGAAAGGACATCAACATGTACGCATAGTAGAGCTGTAGCTCCATGCAATAAATGCAAGCTTCACTCCCCTCCCACACCTGCAAGTTAGGGCTCTCACACCCTGTCTGACTAGAATCAGACCCTCTTGTTTCGATCGAGGCTTTCCTCGCCCTCTGACCAATCTTTCCATGGCAGCTCACCCAGCACAACACAATACTCGGAGTGTCAGTAACAAGCTCTGAATAGGGCAACTTTTCAACCTCTTTAGTTAACATGGCCTTTCCCTGGACTCTTTTTCATGTCTGTCTTATTCAGAATTTTCTTTAGCCACTCAGTCTAGTCAACAAGGAAATCATTCATCTGCTGAAAGCGAGCAAAAACAGATCACAGGAAACATGGACTTATACGTTTTCTGACTACAAATGAAATAGTAGCAGGGGTTCTAATCCAGTTAAAGACAGAATCAAATTAAACAATAATGGGAATAAAGTGGAAAATATGTTGCAAGCAACAGATTCTTGGCCAGCTTTCCCAGGGCCGTTTTGGGAGCGCCACAGATAAGTCCATTTTTGCAGGCATTCATTAGAAAGTAAACTTTAGCTACACAGTGTTTATCACAGCCACACTGCTCCAGATATTAGCAGTTGTGAGAACAGGAAGTTTACATGCTGTCTGGCTTTCAGCACACAGGGGAAACACAGCGCTGGCCTTAGCAACAAAAGCCAAAGCAAAAGTCAATGTCTTACATTTCAGGAAATAGTCTCGTGTTTCTGAACAGGCTGGATTGCTCGGTTTATCTGAGAGTTGGGGCTCAGCAATTACTGCAAGGAGAAGAGAAAAAGGCTTCAGAAGGTTACAGCAAAGGCAACGGAGCGGACAAGCCATCAGGAACTGATGCTGCTTTTGCTACTGCGGGCAGATGGCTTTCCAGGTGAGGTGCAATATTCAGTGTACACCACAGGCAGGCCTGCTTCAGGTTGGGGTGCATTCCCCATGCCTGCTGTGGTCTGGTGTGCTTTTAACACATAAAGCAAAGAGGGAGAAAAATGCCTGCAAGACACTGCAATATGCATAAGGGTCCCTTCAGACTGAGCAGACAGGGAGGCTCAGGACAAACAAACCAACCCTGTCCTGAAAGCCATGTAATGCTAGGGTGAGGCGGTTACGGAGCTGAGTAAGCCCAGCAGCGCCTGTTGGCGTGGCCTTACCAGCGACCAGCAGCCACACAGGGACTCTGACAGGTCTGCAGGAACAGCAGGGCTTTTAGCCACCACCGGAAAACAGCCTGAGCCTTGCGTAGCTTCAACCTTTTAACCCCCTCGGGCTGGCGAGCGCAGAGAACAAAGCTCGCCTGTGTGAAGAGGTTTCTCTGTGCTCACAAGAGACAAGTCCCCTTTCATAGGAGGCCGGCTTGGATGCGCTCTCCTCACCGCAGGGCCCCACCTAGCAATACATCTGTTTGTTGCCTTTTGATTATCTAGTCGTCGCGGAAAACTCATAAAACCCATGAAAGCGAGGTGCGAGGCCAGACAGCCAAGGCAGAGCTATTATTATGCAGTTGGACCGTAACCACACTGTACGCCTTCCAAGGCTGCTAGGGAGGGGGCCGGAGATGCCCCACGGCCATCCCCTGGGGTACCCTGGTTTCCTGCATGCATTTGCTATTTATAAAAGCTCAATGCTGAGTCCACAGTGCTTCTGTGCTTCTTGTACACGCTGGGGGCGGCTTGGAGCTGCAGGGAGCTCGGAGGAGCCAGCGAGGGGCTAGCGTGGGCTGTGTCAGTACAAACCTTCTTGCATGTCGTGGAAGCCAGCCCCGTCAGCCCCCTTCCCCAGCAGCTGGTCCCACTGGCTCTTGCAGGCTGTCACGAGCAGCTCCTTCACGGCGCGCACGACCTGGCTGGACTTAGTGAAGTGAAGCTCCTTCTGGAAGCTCGGACCTGGGGAATTATTTTCCTCGGCTGCTATTTTTAACGCCTGGAACTCCTGAGTCAAAAAGACAGGATTTTGAAAGATTTCAACAACCCCGGGCTGCGCGTTGTTCCACAACCACACCCTCTCCCACAACGCTAGGCAGCGGGCCGCTCCAGGACCTGGCATGCAGACACGCGTGCAACAGGGAGGAGACCGCTTTTCTGGCCACGTGTTCCTGGCACCTGGTCTTAAATCAACGGCATCTCTGGAGCAAAAGCATCATGTGGAACAGGATCTTTTCCCGCAGAGGTCTCTGCCCTCGGTTCCAGAGCGGGAAACAGGCCCCTCTGCAGAGGCTGCCCCCAAGCCAAGAGCCGCACCGTGGTTAGACTAACGAATGGCATGCGCTCACAATAGCTGCCCTTCAAGCATTCGGACAATGGCAAGAGGTGTCTCAGTTCATGCATGACCTATAAAACAGGGTCAAGCTTCCTAATTCGAGGTGACTGGAAAAGCCTGATCCCAGGCCTGCTGAAAGTCAATCAGGGTCAGGTAAAAAAAAATGCAACACAAAACAGGCCTGTGCTTTTGCACGCCACCTCTTCCCACAAGCTCCAGCTGTGCTTCCTATTTCTGTTCACCCTCAGGCCTGAAGAGTGTCCCCTGAGGGTGCACAATCCTAGTGGCTTTGGCTATACATTGCCATAGAGCAGAACCAAATCCCTTTTATGCCTGCAGTGTCACTCCCACTAGAGATTGCTAGCCTATCCTGCCCTTGGCCAGCTCCTGGTCCTTTGCTCTTCAGCATTGTATCCTGTTACATCAGAGCATTGGATAAGGACATCCCCACGGACACCAGCCACCCAGTCCTCTTCTGCTCCAGCCACACCAGGCCTCAATACTGTCCACTTCATCCACTCCCACAACCCTTCCCCTCCTTCTACAGAAAGTTACTCTCTAGAGGCCCAATCCAAAGCCCACTGGAGGATTTCATGGGAAACTTCCCATTGACTTCAGAAGCTTTGCACTGGACTCTAATTCAGTGGGACGCAGGCATGCCAGAAATTAAGCCCATACCTTTCCTGAATGCCACTCAAATTCCCTTCCCCTACCCAATCCACTGCTCTGCCTTCTGCTCCCTTACCTGTGCTCCCTGCCTTGTCTGCTGTTCTGCTTTCTGCTCCTGCCCTGTCACCATGCTGCTTGTTCCCTCTTTGATCTGCTACGTGCCACACACAGAGGATGCCAATGTTACAAGTTAGCTACCCCTGCTCTAGCTGAATAATGGATTAACCGACAGCTGTGTTAAGTTTAGGGGGAGAGCTTTAAAGAGTTGTGGTGTCTCCCCAGCCCTCCCCATTCAGTGTCTATGTGAACCGAATCGGACTGAGGAGGTTAGGTCCCCAGGTCGTGGAGATGTTTAACTCTTCCCTTTCCCTTGCCCCTCTCCTAGCATGATTCCAACTCACCTGTAAGAAGCAAAGGGCATCCATGCTGGAAACCTGCTCCAGGTTCTGCTTGCATTGGGCTAGCTTGGCACGTCTCTCCTCTTTCTGTCGGAGGTACTCTTCAGCCTCAGCCAACATGGATTGCTCGTCATCCTCAATGAAGGTAGCCACCTCTTTCTGGAAGGTCTCCAGAGCTTTGGTTGCCACAGCAAAGAGCTTGCTAACTATGTCCTTCTCCTTCAAGGCAGTGCTCTGGGAAGAATGGGATTTGCAACATGTTTATAGATAGCCTTTTCCTTTTCTAGGGGGTCCATTTCCATTTCATCTAGGGATCTCCATCCACATTACAAGCAGCCCAGTTCACCGAGTCCTTGTCTGCACCAAGCTGTTCTGCACATTACAAGCCACCACTTGCAGAAGTGCAACATGCTACACTGGCCTAGCTTCACGGGTGTCCAAAACACACCTCAGACAGAATGGGCAAGGTCTGAGCTACACAATACCTCTCACATTACCAATGGGAAATGGGGCCATACAGAGGTAAAGGTTTTCACTCAAGGCCAGCCAGTGAGTCACAGCAGAGGCAGGAACAGAACGCGATGATTCCCGCTGTGCTCCTTTGTGAATCACAGAGTATTGTTGCATCTGTCATTTTAATCACTTTACCCCTCACTTCCCTGGCCCCTCCCACTTGGAAATGGCACATCAGTATTTTCTCCTCTGGCTGGGTTGGCTGTCACACGTATAGATACAGAGGATGCTAAAATCTGTGGAGGGTGGTCCAGCATCTTCCCTAACAGATCAGTAACCCAGAGTGCAGGAAACTGGGAAATAGTAAAGAGGAATGGGTAAAAGACAACTTGATCCTAGAGTGACTGCCCCGCAGAAAACTTAGGCATGCAGGGCTGGAATTGTGAGCAACACTGCTCTGGGAACCATCCCTAACAGCTAACCTCCTGGAGGGACATCTTTGCATCAGCTAATGACTGGTGCCCTCATTCGCAGAGTGGCTTTTCTCCACTCCTATACAAGCACTGTCCAGGACTGGAGACCATGCATCGTGTTAGGCCGCTCACTATCAGATGGATACTGGGGAGTCAGATGTTTAGGGTGATCATCACCACAGTTCCAAAGCACTTGAGCTCTTTTGATCTGGACATAAAGAAAAACTTCTTTACCGTCAAAGTCTCCAGAGCCTGGAAGAGACTCCACCCAGGAGCGGTGCAAGCACCTGCACTGGATACCTTTAAGAAATGCTTGGATGCGGTGATCTGACCCCTGCTGACCTCCTGCCCCTTGGGCTGGACCCAATGATTTCATGAGGTCCCTTCCAGCCCTAATGTCTATGAAAAAACCACCTCTGGTACCACGGAGTAGTGCTGTGTCCTGAAGACATCCTCTGACCTGCCTATTTCCAATAGCAGAGGGTGCTTGTAGGATGAAGTTCAGAGGGGAGGTGGACAGGAGCAGATCTTTCAAGTTCAGCTTTACCCCTAAGCCAAGGTCCTCTTACCTTGATGAGTTCCACAGTCTTCCTAGTCTGTGCAGTGATGACTCCCAACTCATCCAGCTGATTCTCTACATCGCTCAGGATTTTTGGTCGCTGGGCCTTTCAAGAGAAAGGAGGAAAACAGAACTACTGACAGGTCCATTAGCTGTCACACCCGAAAGCAGGTTTGGGACCCATGCCTTCTGAGAGAGATTGTCTGCAGTGATCCACAGGCATCCTCCAGATTTCAGTTTACAACTCCGTTTTCATTTTAACCCTTGCTCCTCACCCTCCCGCTAAAATCTATAAATCAAAATCTACCAGGCTGAAAAATAGGGAGGATGCCTCTGAGGCTAAGGGAAAAGTTTCCTATGAAGTTTCAGACAAATTGAGTGGGAAGATTCTGGAGCAACGGCCTCCCCAAATCCTGCAGGAGCTTAGCCCTTTCTTGCTCATTCCTAACTCAAAAAGCAGCTATGCTGAAGATACTGGTGGACTTGCAGCCTGTCTAAAGACTGTCTATGGGACTGGGGCTCTCCTGGGACACAAGGAAGTTATCTGGGCTTCATTTTTGCAAAGATGTGTGAGAACTAACACTGTGGCAAGGCAGTCTAAGCCTGGCATACCAAGAGGTTTGCCTGATTGGAAGGAAACTTTTCACAAGCTAACAGGTAACCAGCTGCACCATTCACACCTTATGCCCACTCCTAGCCACTGCTCACTAGCCAGCAAGGGCATTTTCACTGCTGAGAAGGGCTCTGAACAAGCACTGACTCACTGCTTGGAAAACACCAAGCGGTGTCCATCGCACTCCTATGTTCACTGGCTGAGGGAGATGACCTCCCAGGCCCATCACCAGGGAGCTGGGAGGAGAGGGACACTTATAGGGAAGGTGAAACAGGATTGCTCTGGAAGTGGCAATAACTGGGTGGAGGCTGTTGGAGTGGGCAGGGTAGCATGATGTTGCTGCAATACAACTAATAATTCCAATTAAGGCTTCACTACTACACCAAACCAGATCCTTGCCACCCTAACAACTGTTACAAAAGCCAGTTCTCTTCCTCTGGTGTCCAGGACAGCAGCAGGAACAAAATTCACACTTTTGTGGGAGACTCTCCATTAAGCACGAGCAATACAATTAGCTCTGTGCCAACTACACTCAACGTGCACCTCCTTCCCCTGTCAGATTAGAAGCAGCAGCAGAGTAGAAAGGAGGTGAAAACAAGAGATGGAAAGGCACAGGCAACTCCTTTAACAGCCGTCTCTTCTTGCACCTCACCTACATTACCCATGCCCTCCTCCTCTAGGACTTGGTATCGGTGCCCCGCAATGGGTGAGAAGGGATATATGGTGGGATCTGAAGGAAAGATGGTCATGGGATAGAAGAAAGTGTAGAAGGGACAGAAGAAAGACTGAAGATCTTGCCCTGGCTTCTGGATCAGACAGGCTTGCTAAGACCTGCCAGGGAGGGTTGTCATTCAGCTTCTAGCTATCAAGAGTCCTACTGCCCCCATCTTCCTTGCACCCAACCCTTGCACCCTCAACATCCTTCCATTTAAACAACACCTGGAAATCAAATGCAAGACTCCTGTTAAATACAGAACAAGTGTTGCAGCCATATGCCAATGCCACATGCTTCAGACACCCTTTGAGAGCTGGCACGTGTCATTCTTGATCGCTCCCAACCCTTGTAGCAGAAAGCCTCTTGTTGCTCCTCAAAATAGCATTATCTTCATTGCAAAACACATGCATCTAAGCATGTGAGTGTGCCACATCAGAAGCACCATCCTCTTTCTGCACTTCCTGCCATTCTAAAGTTAGCTCTGTGCATCGAGTTGTGAGGGTGATGCTCCATTAGGTGAATAGCAGAGAGGAAGTTAACTCCATGTTTCCTGCAATCAGAGGGCTGAAGCTTAGAGAAGGATGCTCTGCCTTGCTGGAGAGGTGGAAGCAGCCTGGGTTTCTGCCATGTAGCTGCAACCTCAGCTCTATGTGAACAGTTTTTTGAGGGTTTGCATAACCACTGAACATATCGAAAGCAGCACAGAATGAGCACTTCAAGGAAAAAGCCAGCCGCCAGCCAGACCACATCAACAGCGCTGTGTGTGCCAGCAGCCGAAGCAGCAAGGAAATCAGAACTTTGGAGAGATCTTATCTGGGGAGGCTGCAGAACCCTTTGGGAGGGAGAGGAAGGGTGGCCGACGTGAACGTGTACAATGCTCCAGACTGTTTAAGGACATCTCAGCTGCTGGCTGCCACTTCTACGTCCACGAGCCAGCCCTGCCACCGCCCCCATCCTCCAGTGCATGGTGCTGTCTCTGACTAACCCTCTGGAGCTCTGAGCAGGGGCAAAAGCCACACCCTGGCAATATCAGGCCTCCTATCCCATGCTCTAAGGCCATTCACAGTGAGTAACTACATTAACATCCAAGGGCCAACATCATCCAGTAGACAGCAACTCCAAGCAGCCTGCCTACACATGCTAGGTCCCGTGGGAAGTGTATAGTCCGCCTACAACTGACAGCTTCTTGGACTCTCCTTTTTTTAATGTTCTTTCCACTGCTGCTGGGTAACGAGCAATTAAGGCTCATGTAAACTAAACTGTGTTCTGAAGTGTGCTATGTGGTTACTTAGAAATTAGACTTGCGTAGGGAAAACACATGAGAACATGTACCATTAAGGCGGTGGTTATGCTAAGCTGAACGGGATTCTCACAGTTACTTAGCATTCAGAGCAAGCCTAGATGGGCTCTGGAAGGCCCTTCCAGCCCTACTTCTCCATGATCCTATTTGACTTGCAAAAGTCATAATAAGGGACTGAATCTCACTGAAGCTGTACAGAAATGGATAGTTTCCAAAATAAGGAACTGTCAAGCTGCTTCTGGATGCTGTTTAAGCAATAAACGTGGTCAGAAAATAACTGGATACAACATAAAGGATCCTGATTGGAACAAAAGGGAAACATATATAAAATACTATATGCTGATGCATGAAAGAGAGGGGGATACCTGAGCAATGCAGGGCCTGCTAATAAGCAACCCCCATGAGAAGACTGAAAGCCACTGGCTTGAAAAAACCTACCTATACCTCAGCACTGGGCAACACGGCAGAGCCTAGTTGTGATCCATCTGCCAACTCCTGGCTCTTTGAACTAAAAGCTGCTCATATATTGTCCTCAAGTTCTGTAACAGAAAGCTGCTTCCATTATGTAAGCTAGCAAATTGTGTCTGGACTTTATCAACTGCCTATTAGTGCAAATCATGCTGGAAGTACTCAGCCATGGTTAATCAAGGCAGAAAGACTTCTCCATAATAGGACGGTGGCTGAAGAACCCACTGAAATAGGAGTTAGACTTGAACTGTAGGCTCCTTGGGGCAGCGGCTACACTTACTCTGTGACTGCATGGAGCTTAGGACAATGGGGAGCTGGTCCATGAGCATACTTGCTGCATGTTGCTGCAGTACAATGAATAATTCCAATTAAGGCCTCCCTACTGTACTAAACCAAATCCCTGCCACCCTAACAACTGTTACAAAAGCCAATTCTCTTCCTCTGGTGTCTAGGACAAAATTCACACTCTTGCAGGAGACTCTCCATTAAGCATTAGCAATAAAAGATCTTTGCTAGACACTTTTATTTCTAGCCAACAGAGGGCACCTGCCCAGCCACCGGTTCAATTCTGCCCTTCCTCTCCAACATCAGACAGGGCAGCATCTGGAGACTAACTTGCTCACAAGCTGCGTCAGGTGCTATGAACAGACTGCAAATGCATCTGACAAAGTAGGCTGCCACCAATGCACATCTAAGGCGGCCCCGTTCTGTCTCTCCTGGCTGACTGCAGGCTAACACAGCTAACTACCTCTCTCTGATGTCAGGGACTCCCCACCGCTGCCAAGAAGCCAGACTGAGACCGAGAGTCAGGCCCAGCTTGAGTGAAAATTTGGAAGATGACTCAGCCGCATCTGGGAATGGGAGTGACGGAAAAAGCCCCGGCTGACAGAACACAAAAGCGTAACAGAGCAAGGAACGGAATCCAGTAGCGGAGCCAAAGGAAATAAAGGACCTGGGAAAGAGCCGTGTAGGGACAAAATTCCTCCCAGCCAAGGCACGGGAGTGATGCCAGGGATGGATCTGGCTTGGGATCTCCAGAAGGAACTGGGATCTCCCCAGACTTTTATCTTTGCCTCCTCCCCAAGCCCCCGCTCCACATCTCTTGCCTGTGTAAGTGTCTGGCAGCTCTCGAGGAATCGAGGGCAGTAGCCTGGGGAAATGGTTGTTATTCTTAATTTAAAACTTCTCTGCCCCTTAATGTTGGAACGTGGCCTTTTCCCCTCACTGGGTGTGGAGCCAAAAGACTGTGCAGGACAGAGCCCTGTTTTCAAGTTAACAAGTGCAGCCTGTTCTGGGATTTAGACACACTTTTTCCCCCTGAAGGCAAAGTCCTCTCTTGGCTATTGAATGAGTCTCACCTACATGTTGAACTGCCTACAGTGTAACACTGCGGGTTACCAGGGCTGGGTACTTTAAACCCAGGAAGCACAAGACTTTGATCCTAAACTGAAGGAATCAACCAGCCCACCCAGCCTTTTTTTAAACTCAGTGGATATTCCAGCCCTTCGGCTTCCTGCAGACTGTTCTTCAAGGCTGCTCCAGCAGCGTCACCGATATGCTGATCACGCCACCTCCCAGCTCCTCTGCCGTCTCCTTCCTGACCCGCTGTCTGATCCCAGGTGCTGGAATCACCCAAAGGCTGTTCTACAAATGCCCCTACATCCCCACCCACAGCATCCTTTCCCCTCAAATCCAGAACTGAGCCCCAGTGCTGGGACGTCAGGACACACTGCTTTGCAAATGCATTTCAGCCTTTCCCCACAGCTGCAGCTCACCTACACAAGACCTTGCCCGTGCTCCTCAGTGCCAACCCACAGCCCCTCTGCCCTTCCACCCTGGGGTTCTTCCCCGCCTCCATCTCTGAGACACCACTCAGCGCTGACCCCCACGCAACAAGGTTGTTCTGAACACGCGGCTCTGCCGCTGCCCCGCAATCCTCCGGCAGCCCCTCTGCCATTTCAGCTCAGGACTGTTCTCCACCTGCAGTTCAACCCAGCCCTCTGAGCTCAGCTTGCAAGTCCTGCCCTGCCCTGGGCTCCCCAAGCCAGCTCTGCTGCTACGCCCAGATCCGGGCTCCCAGCTCCCCTCAGCCCAGGGCTCCCCGTGCCAACTCTACTGACACCCGAGATCTTGGCTCTCAGCACCCTGCTCCCCCAGCCCAGAGCTTCCCACACCAGCTCTGCAGATTCCCTGGCTCCCCACGCCAGCTCTGCTCATACCCCTAAATCCTGGATCTCCACAAGCAGCTTGACCTGTCCTTCTGGATCCCAGCTCCCTACCTCCCCTAGTCAGGAGGGCTCCCTCCAGATCCCCTGAATCCCAGCTCCCAGCCCCTCCATCCCAGGCCAGCTCTGCTGAGATCCCCAGACCCCAGCTCTCCAGGTGCAGCTCAACCCGTCCCTGCAGATCCCAGGGCTCCCCGGACCCCAGCTCGTCCGTCCGGGCCCCCCGCTACCTCCTTGAGGTCGCGCTCCTGCTCGAGGGGCACGACGTCGTGGGCGCGGTGGTCCTGGGCGCGGCAGAGCGGGCACACGCAGGCGGGGCAGGCGCGGCAGTAGGCGTCGAGGGGCCGCAGGTGGCGGCGGCAGAGCCGCTCCTCGAGGCGGCGCAGCGGCGGCGCGAGGCGGTGCGCGCGGAAGGCGGCGCTGGCGCGGTGCGGCTGCAGGTGCTCGGCGCAGAAGGAGGCCAGGCACACCAGGCACGAGCGCGCCGCCGCCGCCGCCTGCCCCGCCGGGCACACGTCGCACAGCACCGGGCCCTCGGCGTCCGCCTGCGCCCCGGCCTCGGCCTCGGGCTCGGGCGCCGCCTCGGGCTCGGGCCCGGGCCCCGGCGCCATGGGGCGGCGCAGCTGCAGCAGCTCGCTCAGCGCGTGGTTCTTGCGGAGCCGCAGCCCGGCCGGGAAGGGCTCCTGGCAGAGCGGGCAGCGCGGGGCGCCCGGCGCCGGCCCGTCGCGGTGCGCGCCCAGGCAGCGCAGGCAGAAGTTGTGTCCGCACGGCAGCGTCACCGGGTCCCGCAGCGCCTCCAGGCAGATGGGGCAGGCGAACGGGCCGTCGGCCGGGCTGGGGGGGCCGCCGCCCTCCATGCCGCCTCCTGCCGCCCGCCCGCGCCGGGATCGGGGGCCGGGCTGAGCAAGGGCGGCGCCTCCCCGGCCCTGCCCCGGCCTCCCCTCCCCTCGCCTCGCCTCACCGCGGGAAAGAGCAGGGACCTCCGCGCGGGACTCGCCTCCTCCCGGCCGGGGCGGGGTGTCTGCACAGCCCTCTAGCCCGGGAGGGTGTCCGCACACAGCCCTCTAGCCTGGGGGGGGATGTGTCCGGTCCACACACGTCCTTGCACCCTGGTGGGAGGTGGGAATGTGTCCACGCACATCCCTCGAGCCTGGGGAGGAGGGTGTAGACATCGCTGAGCTAAGCAGCTCTTGGGGAGTTATATCAGGAGAGATTCCTGCTCCCCGGACAAGCAGGCTGAAGGCAGGGTCGAGCTGCACATTATAAAAACAACCAGATGCTCTACTGGCAGGGTGAAGGCAGGGCTGCTTCTCGGGGGAGGCAGGAGGCCCTCCTGATTGCGAGAGCCCGCTCCAAGAGTTTTCTGAGCTCAGCGATGCTCGGCCGGGTGCCAGAAGATGCTTTTAAGGGTGTTGCGCAATATTCGGGCTGTTTTTGCAGTGCCATTCACAAGGTAAACCCTGACAGGGCTCCGGAGCCTCTAGAAATGCTCTGCGCTGGCAGGGGCTTCCCGAGGCCTTTGCAACAGAAACATTGCTCCAGTGTGGCTCCCTAGTCCTGAAAGCAAGTGGGAGGTCAGAGTGGGTATGTCCCAAAGGGAGCCCCGAGTCTAAAAAGGTTGAAATCCACTGATGGAAAACAAATGCCCCTGATTCTCTACCAGCAATAGTTGCAAGGATAAAACAAGATGAAGAATTTGAAATCAACCCATGCAACCAGTCCCCTTCAAGCTTTCTTATCCCGAAGATCTGGGACTAGCAGCCACCACCTTCAGTGAATGTAGCGGTTCTTGCTTTCAGCAGACAGGAAAACAAGGATGACATCTCTTAGATCAATGCAGTCCACAGTCAGGACTTCAACTCCCATATACAGATGTCACTTGCTTTATGATGTAGATGCGTTCATGGAAAAAGGCGCATAACTCAAATTCACATAAAGGGACCCCACTTTCCGATGTAACAAATAGGGATACATTCCAAGACCTTGACTGTACTGACCCCCAGACCCATTTCTACCACTTTTACAAGACAGTTTTAGTACTCACCAACTGCAGACAGTGCACGTAAGCACAGGATGACTGGGGCAAAGGGGCCTCAGCCCCTCCAGACGTGGGGCTGCAGGCTCCGGGTGGCTGCAGAAGGGGTGGGGAAGGGCATGCACACAGCTGGGATTGCAGCCTGGCAGAGGCGGTTGCTGCTGCGTGCTGTGCTTTGCACCCAGCTGCCCGAGGAACAACACCACTGGGCTGCGCCCCCCTGCCTGAGTGGTGGCCAGGGGCGCTGCTGTTGGGAAGCTTCATGGCTCTCAGCTTACTGTGGACTTCCACTACACCGATCACATACGAATGAATTTGCCTTACATATAATTAATTTTTGGTATGAAAAGGGTCGTTGCATAACAGTGAATTCGCACATACAGAACCTGCATAAAGCGAGGGAAACCTGTAAAAGCAAAACCTGCCAGCCGTTGGAGAATGAGCCACTACACAACACAAATATGCCTTCACATGCTTGAATAACTTTGTTCTTCCCTGGAATCAGATACGGGCAATGCTAACATACTCCTGAACGTAAAGCAAGCAAAGAAGAAAGGACAAAAGCTTACTTCTTTTTTCCAGAAACTCAGATGGGTTTTGAGCAAGTTCAACATTTTAGCTGCCAAGAACATGTATGGTGGCATTAGGGTGACGGTGCAGCTGTGGGGGTCCAAGAACTCTGGAAGAGGCAAGGATTTCTTAGGGTGATGGCTTTTATTAGACCAGGTGGGCTGGAATTAGACAAGCTTTTGAATGCAAAACATGCTTCATCTCATGGCAGAGGATGGCACTTCTAACGCTTTGCATCTTTGATACTAATGCAGCACACCCAACATGTACAAGTCATTTTGTGCCGTAAAGCATTTCATGTCACTGGGTATCTTGTTCAGCTGTAAAGCATGACCATGTTTTCTGTGTGATTGTTGTATATTGTGTCTCCTCTAGGACTGGAGAGGACCACCTCCCATCCCCACCCCACCACCCCAGACCGTTGCCTTAAGATTTCTCAGCTGAACCTATAAAACCAGTTTAGTGACTGGCCAAATCCTGGAGTGGTGACCACCCTTGAATTGATTGGTCTGCATTAGCAGAGTGTGAAAGAGGCTGCTTCTTGACTGGGGCTCTGTGATGAGGTCAGAAAAACGATTTAAGGTTCAGGCCACCTGGGCTGGAGGGCTCTCTCTTTTAGCTCAGTGGAGCTATATCAGTTCACTACCCTGACCAAAGTCATGCAATTAAAATGGCATTGTGTAGTGGAGGGTTGCACCCTTGTCTGCTTGCAGACAGGGCTCTCTGCAAGAGCCTCCGAGTTAGCTTCCCCCTGGCCAGCTTCTAGTGGGAGGATCTCAGCTACATGCTGACTTTATGGAAATGGGAGACTCTTTAGCTTGCTTCTGCGGCCATACAGCCAAGGGCAAGCCAAACTCGGGGGCATCCGAAGCCCAAGCTTCTGGGCTTGGTCCTGCAAATAGGATGCTTGCTGAAGGATTTGGAAGCATCTGAAGCCCCAGATGGGGGTGGAGGATGTTTGCTGGTAGTAGGGCCACATTCGGTTCTTGAATGACTCACCGATTTGGAATTGATTTGGCTGATTTGACTTGGAATACGAAAAATCTTCCTTTAAAAAAAAATCTCACCAAAAAGCCCTTCCCATTGCAGAGGGAACTGGCACCCCAGTGGACAGTGACAGCGAGGGAGATGATGCACCCAAATTCCCAGGACTAACCTCTTTTGCATTGAGACTCCCCTACTCTCGGACTGCCGAGCCTGGGATCGAAGGCTCCCCAATAGGGGTAGGCGTGATACAAGGTCTAGTTTGAACGAGGACAGTGTTTTTGTTTTACTTGACTGTATGTTGTGTTCTGGTGTTTGTAATAAATCATGGGGTTTGTGTTCATACTGCTTGTCAGGGAAGGGTTGTTGGTTTTACTAGACACCCTAGTGATTCATTTAGTGTCTCCCAGATGCATTGAGCAGGGGCTTGAGCTAAAGTAAAATATATTCAGTACCCCCAAAACTGAACCCGGCCCTTGTTGCTGCTGACAAGTGCTCAGCAGAAGGGTTATGCTTCATTTGAAAACTCGGGCAAATGACGAGGTTCCTCTTTTTTTTCCCCAAAAGGCTGCGTAGCAGCATCTGAAATGTAGTAGGAAACGCTGACATGGTTCTTTCCTGGAGCACTTAAGGGCTGCGTCGGCTCTTAAGCAAACCTCTTCTTGCTTTGTGGTTAAGTTGTTTTTCTCGTGGTAAATTGACTCCCATGTTCAGGCCATTGGTTACGTCCCTCCGACCAGCCCAGGACACTTGTAAATCCATTGTCAGAATGCTTGTTACATGAAAAACCCTTCAGAGCCTTTAGAGGCCTAGTTTATTCAATACACACTTTACCTGAGATGTAGACTTCATAAAGTAACTCGTGCACAACCACAGTATGCAAGAATCAACAGCTGCAGATTTTGAGAATTGAGGAATTTAGCGTCAACCCCTTTGGATTTTGGTTCCTGTAGGTTCCCTTAGGGTTGACTTGAGACTGAAATAAAAATGTCACTGACTTTCAAAGCTTTGTGCTGTAATACACAGGTTGCATCAAGTTGGCTTTTCCATTTTGTTTCACTGAAGGGCTTTGCCCCTAGATTAGTCACAGCTTGGCACATCACATCCCATCTCTTTGAAACAGCTGCAGAGAAGTATCAGTGCTTTGCAACATGTTGAAAAACACCATGGCACCGATGCAAGAATTTGAGGTATCACCGAACACAGGATTTGAACAACGTGTGTTGCATGGGACACAAAACACTCTCTTGTTAAGGTCCCCAAATCTCTCCTGAACTCCCCCCACGTTTGCCTTTTGTACGTACCCCATTGTTATAGTCTGGACCAGTAAAATCACTGAGATTTTAATTTCGTTGAACTATTTGAGGCGCTACATACCAGCACATACATCCCTGAAATGTGGAAGATGCAAAATTTTAGCCGATTTTGGATTATAAACTTCATTGCTGAACAAGAATGATTTCTACACCTCCCTGCCTGCCATATGACCCCACCAGGGAAGAAATCCTGCTTGATCTAAACAAGAAAGAGCAAGCTCACAAAGAGACTCTCATGGACCCAGAGGGACAGTTGTCCCAATTCTGCTTCCTCTGCGCAGAAATTAAGTTTATTTCTTACATGTGGGGACTTTTGACTATCTTGAGCTTACCCTGAGCCTGATGAAGGGCGCATGAGCCTGAAAGCTTGCAGAAAAAGATATATTTTTTGCAATTTCTCAGCTGGTCTAAGACAAGGTATCATTTTGGTATCAAGCGTTCTAGACTTTCACGTTTCTTTTTGTCTCAGACCAACACGGCTACCACATACATCCCTGAAGCACTAGGAGAATCATTCATGTAAAAAGAATCAGTGAAATATTCCTTGATAAAACACTGCCTTCTTTTGCTTCAGTCCTGTCACCTGCAGGAACAAGAGTTGGCATCTGCTCTTGTTTATTGCTGCCTGGGGCAAAGTCAAGTGTAACAGAATAACATTCAGCAGTGTCTGAGGCAGAAATAATTCCCTTCTTGGTCACATGCCCAAGAGTTTGAAAACAAAAATTGTTTTGGATATTTTGCTCAGGTACGGCTCATGATTTCCCTTTGAGGCACTTCACTGGAGGGGCTCTTGTAACACAAGGTCACCTTTTCCAAGGAGCTCCATGTATTTAAAACGCTTCCCATTGTGGGATGAATAGGGCACAGGAAAATGATTTCTATTTCCTGCAGCCTGATCAAATTAAAAAGCCTTTCCAAACCAGCTTTCCTGCGCTCTATCAGAGAACTAATTTAGTACTGACTGTCTTTATTCATTGCCTGATCATGGCTTAGTCGAAGTCCTAAGTCTTTCCACACAGGGCAGCTGCTATTCTGATCTGCTAGGACGCTCAGATCACCATTCTCGGCTAATGCAAACTCTCCAGCGAGAAACAAGTTGCAGCAGAAGCAACAAGCAGAATCAGCTGATGTGGAATAGGGAAGCTAATCTGGCTTTACACGTTCCCCATTTGAAAGCGGGCATGAACAAACAGAAAGCTGAACATTTCTCCAAACACTTCTTCCCTCACCGTCCAAAGGGACAGCGTTGCAGTTTGTGGGTGCTGGCTCAGCCCTCGAACAGAAGGCAGGGTAGATTTGCACCTTAGGGCTCTGCTGCATGTTCAAATTAAAGCTGGCTAGAAACCAGCTCTAGAGCTGTTACACAGGACTGAGGGGGCGGAGGGGGCAATCTGCTGCCCTGAGCCCTTGGCCTGGGAAGTCTGCTGCTTCCTGGGAGCCCACATCCGAGACATTGCAGAGAAGATCCCAAAACTCCTCCAGCGCAGTGACCACTACCCTATGCTCTTCATCCATGTGTGCACCAATGACACAGTTAGGAGTGCTCCCAGCCAGGTCATGAGACGCTACAGGGATTTGGGAGCGGGGCTTAAGGGGTTGGGAGCATAGGTGGTGTTTTCTTTGGTCCTCCCCGTCTCAGGCTATGGGGTGAGGAGGGAGAGGAGGATCCAGGTAGTGTACCAAAGACTACGGCATTGGTGTCATCAGGAAGGCTTCGGCTTTCATGACCACAGTCTGCTCTTTGGTGAGAGAGGCAGTGAGCTGCTGGGAAGGGACAGCTTTCACCTCTCTCCATTGAGGAGGAGGCTCTTCTCAGCCAGACTGGCTGACCTGCTCCACTGGGCTTTAAACTAAGCCTGCCGGGGGATGGAGGGACTACTGCCACTGCTGGCCTGCTGAGTAACCCTTGCAAAGCCAGCAGCCCAAGGCACTCAAGGCACTTAAGGTAGCCCATCCCTGCCCAGGCCTAGTGTGAGCTGCAGGCAAGACAAGGGGCCCCATGGGGACACTTGCATGCCTGTACACCAATGC
>JAGPOW010002173.1:12193574-12204612 GCA_030014935.1 Caiman crocodilus
AGATTAGATAGGTACTTGGCTGGGGTCCTGTGACCCTGGCACTCGTTCCCGCCATTGGCAGGGGGTCAGACTAGATGGCCTGCTCTAGGCCCCTTCTGACCCTAGATACTATGACTCTCCCTTTTTTCCCCTCGTCACCAACACTAAACATTTAACACTTACATGGTGCTTGGTATCTGCACATTTTGAGGCAGGTTGGAGAGGAGGGTCAGCATCCCCTCCTTGTTTGGCAGTGGTGCTCAACTGAAGCCATGAGAGCAGAAGTGGTTACGTGACAGGTCCTTTTGAGCCCTGGCCATTGCACGGTGCTGTCTCCCCTTCAAACTCACTACTGCCCCTCTGTGAATCCAAATACTCTTTTCCCCACACATGCTCTGGTCACTGCTCAACTGATGCTGCTCAAAGGCCGCAAAGCTGGGCTGCTACGAGGCAGACCTGCACGTGGTCCTTCTACCTGTCTGTGGAAAGGGAGGTCACTCCCTCTTGACCTCCATGCAGCAGGTGTATCTGCCCAGCAGCTGACTGCTGAGCCAAGAAAAACCCAGCAGCGCCCGATACTCGGCTCCAAGGCATCGCTCTCAGAATCTGTACAGATGCAATGAGACCCACTAGCAGCTTCCCACCTAACACCTGTCATCTCAACCTCGAGATTCGCTGCAGGACTTCACTCCCAGAAAGAAACAGGAGGGGTAACCGGTTTGGCAAGGGGGATACACAGGGCTTCTCGCATGGAGTGAGTGGGAGATGGGGGAGTGCAGGATGCTGGCATAGGGGAAGGGGGACACGGGGGAGGAGTCTGTGGCATGTCTAGGAAGGTTAAGGGCCCTGAGATTGGCATGGGTGGGAGGGTGGCAGACTGGGACCTGTTGAGAAGACAGGCATGCAGGGCCCCTGCTGCGTGGAGAAGAGACAGGCATCCCAGTGTGTGCAAGACCGTAAGTAAACAGTATTAATTTTAAATCCCTGACCAGGACACTGCAACATTCAAATGCAGGAGCCCTGGAAAGTTCAGTCCAGATCAGCAAGGAGAAGCCTGGCATTAGTAACTACTGCCCAAAAACAACCACTTGAGCTGAGCCTCTGGGTAGTGAGACAGTGGAAGGTCTCACGGTGCTTTCGTGTAGATGGGCTGGGACGCTCTCCTTCCCGGACCGAGGAACTGGCACACGTGCAATGCCAGGGTCTGATGGAGAACCCCGGTGTTCCAGCCCAGGCTCTAGCCACAGCAGAGCCTGCACCCTGACCTTGACAGCACCCCTCCATCAGGCTGACCCAGAGCTCGCCTCTCTCTCCAGGGCCTGATGGATGCGGGGCAGGTCCCAGAGGAGACCGAGCCAGGACCCACCTGCTTCTTCTTGCGCTCCTCCTCAAAGAGGACCCTGTGGTGGTCCCGGCACTCCTTCATGGTGCACACACAGCAGATGCACACCTTCTCCTCCTGGCAATACAGCTCCAGGGGCCGCCCATGCCGCGGGCACTCCCCCCTGTCAGCCGGGGCTTTCACCTCCGTGCTGGAGGCCTGCACCTCGCCCGCCCTGACCAGCTCCACCACGCTGCAGAGGGACACGTTCTTCTTGAGCTCCAGCCGCGTCTTGAAGCCCTTCCTGCAGTCGGGGCAGGTAAACGCCTCCTCTCCCTGGGGATCCTCCTTTTCCTGCTTGTCCCAGTGGTTGCTGATGCATTTCTGGCAGAAATTGTGCCCGCACGGGATGGTCACAGCTTCCCTGAACAGCTCCAGGCAGATGGAGCACACCAGCTTCTCCTCCAGCTTCTGGGACCCCGGGGAAGCCATCCTGCCCCAAGCTGGAGCAGCAGCCACCTCGGCAGAGTAAGGAAACTGCAGGTTGAGAAGAGGAAATGAGACTGCTGCTGCCTGGCAGAGGGGAGGGGTAGGCACGGAGCCAACCCAGCTCTTAAAGACACACAGGCCTGGGCACCGTTCTCCGCTTCCCAGCTTTGGCGGGTGGCTGGGGAGTTTTCCTCTGTCCTCAAGCCCATAGCTCCCATGCCCCAGGGCTACCCATAGCAAGGGGGCTTCTACACAGAGATGGCTGCCCGGGTGGCTGTTCCTGCTGCTTTCTGGCTGCTGAGCAATTGGTTCAGTCTGGTAGCTGCTTTCTAGACCTTGGTGGGTGTCTCTGCTCAGCCCCGAGGGCCAGGGGACGAGGCAGCGGAGCCCTGCAGCCCCTCGCCACCCATTGCTATGCCCTCCAAGCCCTTCTGCAGGGGGCTCCCAGCTGCCAGGGCTATGGGGCCAGGTCCGCAGCCGCCCGTCACCCACAGCAATGCCCAAGCCCCGGCTGTCGCCCACGGGAGGCGGTCGGTGCTGTGGTGGAGCGGAGCATGAAGCCTGGTTTCCCCTCCTCCATGGGTGGCATGGCCAAAGCAGAACCCATGGGGGAAGGGATCCCCACCCTGCTGCCTTCCCCTCCGGCCTCTGCAGCCCAGCCAGTGGGACCCCAGGCCCCAGGACCTGGAGGCAGGGCAGAGCGGGGCTGGGAAGCTCCTTGCCACTGGGAGACCTGCACTGTCTTGGTGAGGTGCCCCCTGCCCACCCAGCAGCAGCAAGGGCAGCAGCATGAAGTAGTGCCCCTCACTGCTGCCTGCTGGGCAGGGCACCTAGCCATGGCAGCGTGCAGCTGGCAGCAGTTGCAAGGAGCTTTCCTGCCTGGCCCCGCTCTGCCCTCCTGCACCAGGTCCCACCTGCACCAGGTCCCACCTGCTATGCTGCAGAGGCTCTGGGGAGAGGGCAGAGGGCAGCAGGATAGGAAGAAGCCTGAGCCTGCAGCCCACGTGTGCCCCTGTCCCGTGCCCTAATCTGGGGGACACGTGGTCCCACTGCCCCCTCCAGGAGTGCATGCAGCAGCAGGGAGCCAGCCTCCACCTCCTGACGAGCCACCCGTGGCCCCGGGCTCTGCGGCATGCGTTCTAGCCCCAGGCCCCAAGCTCGGTGTGCCACCTGGGGTGGGCAGCAGCCCCCGACCCTCCCTATGGGGGCCTCAGACTCCCCTCCTCCCTCCGCCAGACTTACCTGCAAGAGCCGCTCTCTAGCCTCCCCGGCAGCCATGTGCGTGCGTGAGTGTGCACATGCGCATGGTTACCCCCCGCCTGACCACCCTCCTCCCGCTCCCCCTGGCCCCTTGCAGGCTGGAAATCTGCCAACCTGCGACAGCTCTTTACAAATATGGAAAATCCATGGGTTTCTCCGTTAAAATGAAAAATCCGCATTTTTCTCAAATAAAAGGGAAAAGCTTAATTTTCTCCCCGTTTTTCCATGGGAAACAAAAAACCCAGATCCCTGCTAATCAGAGAAGCCACACTCTTTCTGTGAGATCCTTTGCAGGCTTTCAATGCTGTACACCTGCCAGCTGCAGGTCTGGGGACCAAAATAGGTTTGGTCTGAACCACAGAAGTACTAGTTGCAGGCCAGCTTAATTGCAGCACCTACAGGGTGCCTCCTTCTACAGCGATGCATTGCCCCCAAGCCCTGCAGTAGCCTGAGCTGCAATGCAACATCCTAACATGATGGTGCATTTTCCCACCATGCTGCATCCAGCTGAGAAAGCAGAATGTCACCACCCGACTGCGTGTTACACATGCAAAATACCTGCCGTGTATCAGGGGAGTGCCTGGGCCCATTATTCGGGAGGTCCAAAGATGGCAGTGCCCATGGCTACCCCTCTAGGCTGCAATGAATGGCTGCGGTGCCCCAACACAGTGGCAAGCAGTTCAGAGAGTGTGGCGACAAACCAGCTGCTCCTTGCTAATGGAAGCATCATAGGGAGGGTGGGGAGTGAAAAACAATGGGCCGGGGGGGCAGACAGGATGCAAGGAGATACTATGATGATGGTTTTGGACTAAGAGGTTTTACAGACACAGCAGGGAAGATACCTTTCTCCTTGACCTTGAATGACTTGGTGTAACTAGAATAGAGGCAGGCTATTCTTTTGGCTGGAGGGCTGCTTAATGAGTTTTGGTGAACTGTGGAGGGCTGTAACAGTAGCTCCACCCCTTGATGGGTGCCCCACCCCGTTTACCACCTTGGGGCCAGAAGTCCCATCCCCTAACGCTTGACCTTTGCCACAAAAGTCCCTCCCTCTTGTCCCCAAAAGTACTCCTGTAGGGGTCGGGGGTACCGCCACCTTGAAGCCATAAAAAAAAAAATCATATACTAAAAAAGTCGAACATTGACTATAACTGATTTTAATTTGATAAAAAAATATATTTTTGTCCTGATTCGTGTGTCTGCACAGTATATCTAGAGGTGACTGCATAAGAGTTCAAACACCACACTCTTGTGTATTATTTGGGGGGGGTTGCGGAGTGGGTGTGCGTGTGGTAGGGTGCAGTGCGAGTATGGTGGGTGGCATATGGGGTATGTGATTGGGGTGGGGGCTGTGGGAGGAAGTGTGTGGGGTTATGGTGGGGGGTATGGGAGTGTGCATGGGGATGTTTGAGGGTATGGGGCCCCTAGCTCTGGGGGGGAGGTGGTTGCTTAGCACTCAGAGCAGCACCTCCTGCATGGAGCCTCCTGCTTGCAGAGGGGCAGCGAGGGCCAGGGCTTACAGATCCAACCCATGGGCCATGCTTTGCCTGCCCCGGAGGTAGAAGGTGAAGGCCTGTCCCTTGCACTGTGGGCAAGCTGAGTCCTGTGAGAGTCTGTGCCTCCAATGTGATGATCTCAGCTACACAATTTATGGTGCTGGGGGATTGTGTTCTTGGGATTTCCCTCTTGCTTGCTCTTTCAGTCTTTAGGCTAGGGGCAAACAAGATTAGGGGGCATCTGAACTCCAAGGCCTCCATGCGTGGGGCTTGCAAGTAGGATGCGTGCTATGGATTTGGGAGAATCTGAAGCCCCATGCTGAAGAGTCTGGGAAGTTGGATACTTACCGGCAGTGGCACCACACAGGCCTGAACAATTCTCAGTTGATAGAAATCAGAACTGATTTGGCCTATTTAGCCCAAGACATGAAATTAAAAAAAAAATAAAGTGGCAGCAGGATGCTGACACAGGGTTGGGAGCAAATGTTCCATGTTTTCGGCAGCAGGGAGAAGCCTGAAGATGACAGCAGGAAGTTTAAATCTCTTGTCTGGAGGGAATGCACCACCAACTTTATCTGCTTCTTTCCCTCTCTTGGTCCCACTACTGAAATAAAGGCAGGGTTGTTCCCACCTATGCTGGAACCCAATGATAGTTCTGTTTTCCAACCATATTGAGGGAACATGGGGTTGGACTGGGAAGCGGAAGTAGCACAGAGGCAGTTGTTATAGAGTAATGCCAGGAATGCCTTTCCTGCCACGGTGCATGCTGATACCAAAACCAGACCCATGAGTCTAAGCCGCAAGCTTTCTGAGCAGTAACACTCTCTCAGCTTAGGCGATTTCATATTATGTAAAATAGGCTGAGTGCTCTGTAAAAAAGAGAACTGGGAAGAAACATGCCCTTCCACCTGGCAGAGCTTAATACATAAGATGACTGTAAAACTCAAGTTGAGCTAGGCTTACTCACAAAAGTTAAAATACATCCTCTTGCACTATACAATTGTCATCAATATTTTGAAAGTTTGTGGCTAGACCTTCTGAAAAGAAATAAGGAGGCATCACTTCCAGTTTACCTTACTATATTTCTGATGAGTTTGAGCATGATCTTGTGTCTGGTATGTAACTGCATGAAATGTCTATCCTTAACTTATTAGTATAATAAATATTTATTTGCAATTAACTCATGTTTATATGCAGGAAAAGACATCCTCCATCTGGGCTTTGATAGGTGTCTCCTCCTGATTTACTCCTGCTGTGCCTCAGTGGTTCCCTTGGTCTTCCAAGGACAGCTCCTCAATACCTGTGTTTTTCTTGGTTTTTATCAATTTCTTGGTAAGTTCCAACTCAGTAGAAATTAATAACAACCTCCTGTTACTGAGGAAGGTAATTCAATCAAAATTGGGACTTTCAGGTGCTAACCAATAATGAACAGTTTGATTAACAGGATTTTCCTGTTAATTGCTGCTTGGGATTCTCTCTCGAGTTAACAACTACAAGAGTACTTGGAAGATGCGGAGCTAAAGGGTGTTAAAAAAGCAATAAAACAGCTACCAGAGTCTGCTTCAAGAATGAGTAATCATTCCAGCACGAACTGCTACTGCACCCAGTTGATCTTCTGGTGAACAGATCTGAGCCTTGAGAAGCTGACAAGACTGAGACCACCTCTTTGCCTGTATTGGTGAGATACTACCACTTTTGCAACTAAATATACTGGATTTTGCTTTGCTTCAGGCTCATTTAACAGCAAATAGTTGTAGTAAATAAAGTTGATCATTCATCAAATGAGATGTCAGGTCAATCTTCTTTATACCAGCCCTGAATCTCGTTTCATGACAATGCATGGAATCTAGTTGCATCTAGATTTGGGAACAAAATCTGCACTATTCAACACCCTTGGTGAAAAGGGAAGGAGTCTTGGCTCCAGAGCTGTCTGAAGCTGTCCCAGAGCTAGAAACCTTGGTTTATATGTAGGATAAGACTCATTTCCTTCACACCCACCCTTCTGGGTCATTCTGATGTCTCCCTTCCAGAGGGACCACCACCACCTTGTGACATTTCTCCTGCCTTGTAGTGACCAATGGGGACAGAAGAGGAAGGACCCATATCAGCAAAAGGCTGCACATGAGCTACAGCACTGATCTCAGTCCTGGAATAAATGCAGAACAGAAGAAAAATCCTGATAAACTTCTGGCTGCCAAGGGTCTGCCCTGTGCTCTCACCTATTCACACAAAGCAAGGTCTCCAGTGTTGTGAGGAAAAGGTCTTTATTCAAGATAGCAACGAACCACACCAGTATCCCAGCACTGGGGAGAGGCTGGGATGGGATGAAAGGGGGCCCACAGGCTGGGACAGCTCACCTGCTGCCAGGCTGCACTGGGGTCTGATTCAGATGGTATGTTTCTATTATTGCAGATACCCGATCTGAATTGGCTGATCAAACAGAGCCAGGCTTGGTCCACCTGCAGTCCTGCTGGTTATGAGCAGAATTCTGACCACTGAGCTACTGCTACTAGCTGGCTTGGCTTGAGGCTCTGCATTAAAACTTTGCCATGGAAGTGGAAAGGCTCTTGGGACAATAAATAAACTTTGCCAATAAAAAGTGTTCAGCCATGTAGGTACCAATGGCACAAATATGTACTACCCTCACTTCTGCACTTTCTGGACCTGTCAGCAAGCTGGAAGTTGGACCCCAGTGGGCTGCAACTCTGAAGCACACCATCCTTCCTCAGAGATGCAGGCCATTCCAGGCAGCAGGCCTGTTTAATTTCTCCACTTGCATCCAAGTATCTCTGTCCCAACAGCTTGGGTCCCGGGAGGTGTGCCCACGGGCTGCTAGCAGGAACCTCAGTAAATGCCATATGTGGGTTCATCGCTATCCCGATACCTGTCTAGGTACCTCAGAGGCTGCAGGTGTGGAAACTTCTTCTGACGAGGGTGGTACACAGCGGGACGCACAAAATCAAACACTGGCTCCTTCATGTCTGTGAAGGGATGATGTTGCACATTAATCAGGAGAGAGTTTGGAGACCTAAACCACACACAAGCTGTGGCCAGATCAAACTTCATACCATTTTAAAAAAAAGGGGGAGAGCTACATGGAACATGCATCAGCTGTTTTAATTTAACTGTTATGTCTGTCTGCTCCTATAGTGGGATAAAGAAACTAAACCACTTTATAATTTGAAACCTGAATGAAAAAGGTTTAGCTCTTCTTAGAGCTGTCACATCTGCCCACTACTGCACTGAAGCATAACACCAGTTTATACAGGTCTAATTTTATATGGATATAACTGTTGCATTTGTCTGCATTCATACCAACCCCATACACTTTTCCTCCATTTGGAAGGTACCATACATGGTGCAGGGCAGGGCAGACTGGTGCCTCCTGAGTCCGGGGGGGGGCGACGATGACGGACACACACGGGACGGGACACAACATAAATTTGTGGGTGGGCCCGGGGGCAGGTCAAAAGCTCTCTCTTCCTTGCCCCGAGCTTCTCTGAGAATCTACAGCTCGGCCTAGCCCCATAAACACATTTGTGCTACTTCTATCCTGGGTTAAGGGAAAGGACAGTACCTCAGACAGAAAACACACAGAATGCCACTTCTTACCAAGAAGCTGGTGAAAGACGTGAGTAACAGTGTCATCCCACTGGCACTGGAAAAACGCCAGCCCAGCTGGGGTCATGTCCTTCTCGTGCTTCCTGTAGAAGTCAAAGGTCCTGAAGGTTCTCATTTTGAGACTGTGGCTGGAATAAAAGACATGAGAACAAATGAGATGGGACATTTTCCCATGCCCGACTGCCACAACTCCCTAACCGTGGAGCTTCTGTAGACAGATGCAGAAGAGACACCTGGAGAAAATTCTACCTGGCAGTTGTCCAAATCACTTGGGCAGAGGTAGAAATGTGTCAGTTAAAGACACAATGTCAAAGTCACAAGGACTCCATGTAGGTACAAGCATCTTGTCACACAGGCTCCTTTACACAACAAAATACACCGACTAAGAAAACTAAATGAGAGGGCAGTAATAGGGGCATGTTCCTTTTCAGACTAACTGCGTGTATAGGGGGCAGGGAGGGGACTTTGTTTTGTTACTGGAGCCAAAGGAGAGAAGGGAACAGTAAAACTGGTCATGCACACAGGGGGGTCCCATGCATCCCTTGCACAAAGCAACCAAGTTGATCCAACGGCTATATCCCACTATGGCAATGGCTCTACACTTTTTTAAACTCAAGGCCCCTCCGTAACTTTTGTGAATGGATCGGCACCCCACTTCAAAACCTTATTTATTTATTATAGTGTTTACCTCTTTAAAGAGAAGCCAGGCCATGGGGGTGAGGAAGAGGCCAAGCAGGGAGTCTAAACCTATCCTTATCCTCTCACACTTCCTGTAACACCCTTCAGAGGCTCTCAAGATGCCCTAATTGCATTATTGTGACAAGTCACCCTCTGTGGGTGAAATATCTTCAGCATGTAGTGACTTTTTAGTTAAAGGGGATCCTTTAAAAGAAATCAGCCATGCTTGTTTTGCTCAAAGATGGGACACAGCTGGGAGGGAGGAGGGTGGGGGCAAGGGCAGTTTCAACATACCATGGTATCGGTCGAACATCTTCGCTGAAATCTATCAAACGGTCCTGCTTGAAGAGGAGGAAGGTAAAACGGTGGTACCCTGTTCCCCTGGCAGGGAACGGAGGGAAGTAATGGCAAATCTCCTTCCCTGCCCCAACATCGTTGCCTGGAATGTTTGTCCTGTCAAGTACAAAGCAGGTTTCGACCACAGTCCAAATCATTCCTCCCTTGCTGACATCTCTGATCATGATCATGGCACTCAGACCTCCAAGGTGAGGATCTGCAGCATGCCAGCCCCTTGCCCAGCATGTGTGCTGCTACAAGAGCTTGCTTTGGTCAGAAGTAGCAAGTCAATCCCTGGATTCAAGATGAGAGCGACAATTCCTATATCTAATGCACCTCTGGCAGTGCAACTAAACATCAAAGCTCTCCTGGAAACGATTTCCTCCCCTCCCTGCCCACTCTCTCTCTAGGGTTCAAAAAGCTAGACTGTAGTCTTCAAAGCACATGCACAGCACAGAGGTATTGGTTAGCAATACTTACACCAACCAGTGGACGTATTCAGAGGCAGTGTCTCGCAGGTGCCCATCTACACAGAAAAAGAGGCATTTTAAGTACCCTGAGTTTGCCCACTGCCTTGTTGATATGCAGAAATTCCCTGCATTGGATAAGGGAAAGATGCTTCCAGACTTCAAAAAAATAACTCCCCACAATAGCTCTCAGAGAAGAGCTCAAGACTGAGCCAGGAATCCTCAGATCCTGGACCCTAAGGCTGACAATGACCCAAGCAGGAAACCTTGGGCAAATTCCTTTGCTGTGCCTCAGTTCCTCCATTTATAAGATAATGTTACTGATCAACCACTCACAGGAACTCCGTGGGAACTAGGCAGAGATAGTAACGGCACTTTAAAAATGGGAAGCTCTGTGCATGACAAACAGAGAGAAAGGATGGTGTGATGGTTCCAGTACAAGACTGGGAGACAGGAAACCAACAGTTTTTTTCAGTTTCCTCTGCAAACCGTGATTGTGCAGATGTTCAGGATATTTTCTCCCAGAGTAAAAATGGCCACTCCAGGAGAAAAATAACCTGGGAACAACCAGGTTTAAATCACTCTCAGGAGAGTTTCTCCTGGGAGAGTGTATGCTCTGGTTTCTCTCAGTAAAGAACATAGTCCACCAGCACCACCCTCCTCAACCCCCAAGAGAAACAGTGTGTCACTTGCTGGACTCTGCTGCTCCAGCAGGAAACAGACCATGCCCCTTTCAGAATCTCCACATTGTGCTGCAGGCAGATCATGGGCATTGTGGGTCAGCCAATTAGGGCTACCCTATTCACTGCTGCCACCTATTGCCAGGTAGAGTAAGGGAGCCTGCAGAGCATGCCAAGATGTGTGCACAGGAGCCCTTCCTGGTTGCAGTGTCAGCAAAGCCTCAGCATCTAAATGTCTGTACATGCAGCTCTGGGTAAGTTTTTCTACCAAGAGAACAAACCTGGGAGAATTCTCCCAGATTATTTAAATATGTCACACTAGGTAAGTTACCTTGCTACTTGCTTCCTCAACCACAACTTGGGTACAATGCCACCAGCTGTATAGGGCTCTTGCAAGGCTAACATCTTCCTTACATGTAGTAACAGCACATGTTGCATTTTACCAACATCAGTTAATCTAGTCTTTTGATTAAAGGCAGAAGTACAGACAGCTGCTTGTTATTATTAGAGCCTCGCTGCTTTCTTCCAAGAAGAATTTTGCAGTGTAGCACTTCTATCCAGTTTCTAGAGCAACTCTGCAAGTGTAGCAGAGCTCATAGCTTGAGGAACGTCTAACATGCTTCATTTCCTGGCCTTTGCCACCCCAGGGAACAACAGTTCCATAAATAAAATAAGGTGGAAACAACCCATACTTAACAGGGTTCTTAAAAGACT
>JAGPOW010002173.1:12206792-12255573 GCA_030014935.1 Caiman crocodilus
TGTGACCCTGGCACTCGTTTCCTGCCATTGGCGGGGGGTCAGACTAGATGGCCTGCTCTAGGCCCCTTCTGACCCTAGGTACTATGATACTATGATACTTCCAGTGGAGTCCTGTGAGCTGCACATGGCAGCATGGAGTGGGGAAAGCTGCTGACTCCATCACGTGGGGATTCTTCCTGGTGATGCACAAGCTCTGGATGGAGCTGTGTGGGGAGCTCTACATGATGGAACTGGGCTGACCTGGGCTCTGTGCTCCCGCTGGGTGTGGGGGGCCTCTGCTCCATGCTCCCACCCAGATGCACCTTCCCCCTGCCTGCCACCACTTCCCTACCTGCTGCCCAGAGTGCTGCAGGAGGAACAGGAGAAGCCACTGGAGGCCAGGAGAGCTGAAGAGCCCCTGCAGCAGCCCTGCCCAGAAGCTATGCATTGGCTGGGGGCCTTCCAGCTGCCCCAGCAGCAGTGGGTAGGGCTTGGCCCCATGCAGAGTATAACAGCAGCTGCCGTGTGCTGGGCCGCACATGATTAACTAGCTGCTTGCTCATCAAGAATGACTGGGGGAAGAGGAGTGGGTAGGTACAGAGCCCCATGTCCCCCTCCTCCCTTCCTTCCCAACTGCCACTTGGGTCTGGGCCTACTCTCCCCCCCCTGCCAGTGGTGAGGGGATGGGAGGAGCAGGCTTGGGACTGATGCAGGGCAGGACCGAACCCAAGGGCGGGCAGAAGCAGGGCCACTGTGGCAGAGGGAGGAAAAGTAGCAGACCCAGTGGTGGTGAGGGGACAAGAGGAGTGGGCTCGGGGCCAACACGGTGGAGGAGTGGGCCTGGGCCTGAGTGGGGGGGAGTGGGAGGCCTGCTCTTCCCCTCTCCCCATGGCTGCTGCATCAGGTGGGGACTCTTGCTCCCCCCCTCCACTGTAGCTGGCCAGCTTCTCCCCCTCACTCCTCTTGGCTCTGCAACTGGCAACAATAGAAGGGAGGAGGGGAGGGCCAAGGCCAGTGCCCATGGCCTTGAACCCCGTGGCTTCACAACACCGCTCCCCCGTGCCACTAGGCACCGCCTCCAAGGAGCAAAGTGGGGGGGGGGACAGGAAGGGGGCCAAGGCCAGCTCCAGTGGCCTTGCCCCCACACTCTGCTCCATCCTGCGTGCTCACCACCATGGCAGTGCTCCACTGTGCTGTCACCTTGTCTTAATGCTGTATTCACACTCTGATTGGCTGTTTCAGTCAGCTCATCAGAGCATGAATAAAGCATTATGGACAGACAGATTAAAGCTTTTATTAGAATTGGTGGGCACCTGCCTGTGGGCTGGATAAAATTGCCTGGTGGGTCGGTTTCAGCCCACAGGCTCTATTTTGCCTGCCCCTGGGCTAAGCCATGTCAGCTACGGAGGCAGAGGAAGCTGAGGCTGAAAGGGGCGGGGGGAAGAGGGGACATACATGTTCTGAGTCGGGCCGCTCTTTCCATTTCCACATTCTGGCGGTTCTGTTTCTTGATCTCTTTTCTCTTCTTGAGTTCCTGGAACTGTCTTGGTCTATAGTAAGGCAAGCCAATGTCTATCTTTGCATCTTCATCTAGGAAGAAAAATCACTTAGGTGAAAAACATCCTAGAATGGGGTTTATTTTATCTGTTCAGTAGCTTCTGGCAACCCCTAAAGGTCAAATCAAATGTGTCTGAGGGATAAGGTAAAGTGGGAGGTACTGACACAGGCCCTTTTAGCAAGTTCTACATAGTCAGAACCAGTAGCCATGTAGAGAAGACAACAGGACAGGGACAATATTTTGTGCACGCTATTTAATGTGTTCTCTGCCTGGTGAAAAACTCATGATACCAGTGTCATCAATGATACTACTGTAGCACTAGCTTGCTCTAGGCCATTCTTTACAAGGGGATATCACACAGTCCTTTCTGTTAGTCTCTGGTGGAACATGACCCCCTGGAGGCTCTTCCAGAAAGCATGACAGTGATGCCTCCAGCATCATACCTAACAGCCCTTCTCAGTACAAAAAATTCTGTTGTCCAAGTTCATGAGGGAGCTGCACACACTGGCAGCTCTCCGCCTATGTAGCCCTTCTGTAACCAACTGCTAACTCTGGAAAAGCTTGGAACGCCCTTCTGTATATGGTAAAAAGACACCTCCAAACCCATTCAAGACCAAGTCCATCAGGATGATTCTTTCCACAGACACCCCATGTACACCCTACTCCTTCAGGACTGGATGTTATTTGACATTCATCTCAACTCTCCCAGTTTAGACTAAATTTCTTGTGGCAGAAGCTGTATTTTTCCTTATGCTTATAAATACCAAACACACTTAAGGGGCTCAAACCATAAATAGTTTATAGCATGACCTTACAATGAGTATGCTAAGACACAGTCAGACGTGGCCTTTAACTCCATCAGTGTGAGATATAAAGAGATTCTCCACTCTTTGTGTATTGTGGTAACAGATGAAAAACAGAAGTCAGTCAGCTTTTCTTTTGAAACAGATTTTCTCTAAACTATTTTGGCAAGTTTGAGATAGGATTAGCTGAAGATGAGGAGACGTATTGCAGCCTAAGGAAGGCAAGCCCGAGTTTACAATGCTCGCAGATGCATATTTTTAGATGGGAAACGTGGCCTGCTCTCTTACTTTGTTAACTGAAAACCAAAACATAAGATGGGTGGCTCATTAGCCATTTTATTTATTGGAAGGTCTTCATCAGAAACTAAAGACCTGCAAAACTCAAAACATGGTGTTAATGGTTAGGGCTGTGTGAAATTTTGGCCGTTTTATTTCAATCTGTTTCGGTGCCCAAAACACTGAATTCGAATTGAAACGGAACGCTCAGAAACATCTCCAGAACGAAACGAGGCATCCACGATGTTTTGGAAAATTTTGGAGTTTCGGAGCCAGGCTTGCAGGGAAACAGTTGTACACTGCTGCCCTGCTGTGCAACTCGACTCCACAGGGAGCAAAGATCTGCACCAGGGATCTCCTTGCCACCACTGCCTGCCTCACACAGCCCCAACACTGTTGGGGCAGCGCAAAGCAGGCAGTGATGGCAAGGAGACCCCCAGGGTGCATCTCTGCTCCCTGTGGAGCCAAGTTGTGTGGCAGGGCAGTGCTGGTTTCTGCTGTGTGACTTGGCTCTGCAAGGAACAGAGATCCAGGGCAGCACGGGTCAGGCAGCAGCGGCAAGGAGACCCCCCAGTGTGGATCACTATTCCCTGAGGAACCAAGTCACACAGCAGGGACCAGCAGGCTTGCTCACCGCTCTGCGCTGCTTCCCTGCTCCGCGACCTGGCATAACAGGCATCAGAGATCTACGCGAGGATAGTGGTCCTCCCCCTCCTTCCCGATAAGCCACCCACAGCCCCATCCTGCCCCCTCGCTGAGGTCCTAAACCCTGCTTGGCTGGGTAGGGATATGCAAAGCTAGCTTGTAGCCTGTATGAAACAGATTCAGCGGAAACGAAACAAGACTCTAATCTGAAACAACAAAATGAATCATACTCCTCCAAAACAGCCAAACCCGAAACTGAATCAAAACACAGCTGTTTTGCATGGCCCTATTAGTGATGTTCTGAATCATTTTCCTTTTGCCATACAGAATACCTTCCTTAATCTACTCCCTCAGAGGTCTACTTGTATCTGAGCCAATTTCTGCTGCAGCCAAGACCCCATTCACAGAATCATTGAAAAGCAAGGTTAGTCGGGCTGTGCAAAGCTTTGGTCACCGATTCAATTTGGAGGAGATTCGACCTGATTCAGCAGCTGGATATATAAATCGAATCAGGAGACCCATTAATCTCTCAAAATCAAATCAGAAGCCTTCAATTCGATTCAGAGAGATTTGACAATTTGGCCATAGACACAGCTTTATATGTTTTTTCTACGAACTTTGAGGTACCAGGCGTGGCTCTTGAATGCCGAGATGGTGAGGTGGATGCAGTGTCCCACAGGAGAATGGGGGGGCAGGGTCCCACATGCGCTCAGCCCAGGGTCCCCCCACGGCTGATTATCGAGGGGGTGGGTGTCTCTGCATGTTTGGCAGTGGACCCGGAAGTGGACCAGTAATACTTCCAGTCCACTTCCAGATCTGCCAACAAGCGCGCAGGGGATTCCCCACTCCTGTGGGATGCTCCATCCAGCCCATCACCTCAGCATTCATGAATTGCACCTAGTACCTTGAGGTACGTAGAAAAAAAACCCCTTATATAAAGCTGTGTCTATGGCTGAATCACCAATTCTCCAAATCAGAATTGAATTGGGACAGTGATCCAAATCAAATCACTGTCCCCCATATTGGGCCAAAACCGAGTTGAATACTGCCTGCTTTGCACAGCCCTAAAGGTTAGCAGGGACTTCAGGAGGTCATTCTGTCTAGTCCAACCCATGGCTTTTGGCAGCTCCATATGTCTCTAAACCATTCCAGACAAATGTCTGTCCAACTTGTACTTAAATTCCAAAGACAGAGGGTCACTACCATGCTAGATTTATTCCAGAGCTTAACTACATTCATAGTTAGAAAGATCCTTCTAATATCTAACCTGTATCTTCCTTATTGCAATTTAAGACGCTGATTTCTTGTCCTGCCCCTCCATGGACACAGAGAACCATCCTCTTTATATTAATTGCTTTTGTAGGTAAAGACTACAGGAGTTTCCCCTCTGTCATCTCTTTTCTAGACTAAATAACTCCAGTTCTTCCAAGTATTCCTCATAGGTCATGTTTTCTAGACTTCTAATAAGTTTTGGAGCTCTCCTCTGCACTCTTTCCAACTTGTCCACATCTTTCTTGGAAGTACAGTGCCTAAAACTGGACATACTACTCTTAAGTGAAGCTTCAGTGAAAGCATTTGGTCAACTCCTTACGGAAGAGTTTTGCTGTTACTTCCAGACTGACGGGCTTATCAACCACTTCCCTTCCACCGAGAATAAGGTACATAAACCTAACGCTCTAAGCAAGTACCTTGTTCTGCCGTTATGTACTTCTTGTACGTTCTCCACCAAGGCGTCTTCTTACTCTCTTTTTCAGCTGCTTTGAAATAGACCGTGAAGCTTCGGTATTTCTCCAACACTTCCAATTTGCTGACATCGATATCTTCATTAGGCATTGGCCCGAGAGGGGCTGACCTTCTACAGAGCGCAGCTAGAAACACGGGAGACTTTCATTATATAAAAACAGCGACAAACCCATATCAAATAGACAAATTTAAGACTGTACAACAAAAAGTACCAAAAAACGTAAAGAAAGGTCTTGTGGCTAAAACAGGGGTTTGGATATTTGGACAGCTGAACTGAATACCCCACAGTACAACGTTAAGACGGACCATTGGCTTAACCACTATTGCTGCAATTTCTCCCTCTTAAAATTTTAACGATAATGGAGTTGTCGTTAAAAGAAGTGTGTGCTGCTTACCCAGTTAATCTTTGAGAAGCGAATTAGCATCCTTACAAGGAAGGAACTAGAGAAGAGCAAAATATTCGGTAGCAAAGTTTCAACAAATGCGACTCGGACGCTTCCCACTCTATACTCCCAACTCCGCGCTCATCATGGCGGGGTGTGAGCCAACCTAGGAGTTATTTTGTCTTTTTTTTTTTTAATTCTTCTCTTTCCATGTGTTTGTAAGTGTACTTACTTAAATTGAAAGCATCACACTTAATCACAGAGAAGGCAGACCTCCAGAGGTCATCATGTAGTCCAACCCCCCCCCCCCCAAACGAGGCAGTATCATCCCTACCCCAACCACCCCATACAATCCTGATCTGGCAGGGAAATATCACGACCACCAAGGTGGCTTTCTTAGTCACAGGGAAAAACCACTTTCCTGGCAGGAGGTAGTGAGGTATCGCGTATTTAGTCTCCCACTTTCATTTCCAGTCGGAGGATGTTGGCTACACGCCGCCTCTATGGAAATGGGAGCCTCGTCCCTAGGTTACAGCCTTGGGCAGGCCAAACCTCCGGCCTTGGGCCTGCATGTAGGACGCTGGCCAAAGGATCCAGAAGCACCTGTAGCCCGGGCGGGGGTGGAGGACGCTTGCTGCCCTCCCCCCCAACATCCGACAAGTTGCCCGTGTTTTCGGCTCTGCCCCAAATCATGGCGGACCCCAATCCAACGTCTGTGCAAGATGTCAATCCTGACACGACACAATCCAACGCTCGACCAGCTGCTGCTAAAGCAGGGGAGCCGCGGCCTGTGCCCGGCAGGATACAATCATATAATAATTATAATAGCGGTATGACAATGGACCCGCAAGGCGGGGTCTCGGGGCGACTCGCGGCCGCAGGGAACCCAGGCGCCCGGGAGCTCAACTCCCCGGGTAACTCTCGGCCTCAGGCCGCCCTCAGCCCCGCAGAGCGCAGGGCAGGCGCTCACCGGCGGTGCTGAACGCCCGCGCCCTGGCCCGCGCCGCCGCCAGCATGGGCGCCGCCATCTTGCCCCCGCTCGCGCCGCCCGACCCTGGAGGACCCCTCTCAGGAGCGCGCCGCCATTTTGAGCGACGGGCCACAGGGCTGCCTACACTACTGTCTGACTAGAAATATTAATATAGATGTGTGTGTACACACATCCCCCCCGCCACAGAGAGGAAGCTCTAGGGCACGGCGAGAGAACGACGCCTCAAACCGCAGGCAGGGCGCGGCTAGTCACCTATTATTTTATCGAGGCAAAAATTTAGCCAGCTATAAAATGGGGCCCTGATGATAGCAGGAGTCCAAGTCCCCAGCAGGGAGGGCCCTGGAGGGAGGTGTCCGCGGCACTGCCTGTAGTGCCAGGTTCTGCCTCAGGGGTGCTGCTCCTGCAGGATCCCACCCCAATACAGCTGGCCCCAGCAGTGGGACCAGCCCTGGAAGGCTGTGCTCTGGGAGCCACTGCATCACCCCCGTTGCCAGAGCTGGGCTGGAGCCACCTGGGGAGCAGACAGGGCCTGGGGCAGGGGTGCCCAACCTGCAGCATGGGGGTCATGAGTGGCACCGGGGGGCAGAGAACAGACTTTGAGAATAACAAATACAAGTTTTTCACATAGATGCACATATATAGACACATACATGTATGAAAAAGCCAAGTGTTTCACGTTCCAAAAGCACAGACTTCAGGAACAATGCCAAAAAATCACGGGAGTTGGCAACATTAGTGCACAAGGAAGAAAGCAGAGCAGCTGCAGATCGGGCAGGGAGCAGAAAGCAGAGCAGCAGTTCGGTCTGCGCAGTGGATGAAAACAGCACGTGGGCAAAGCGTGGGACTTGTTCGTTAGCCCCCACGGGCCTTAGGGAAGGACAAGGGCCCCAGTCGGGTCTACAGCAGAACCTGGGGTCACCCAAAGGGCCCAAGGGAGGCTCGGAGCTGCTCGTTTCCATGCTGTGCTGGGAGCTGTCGGGCTGCCGCGCCAAGCATATTCCCCACGGGGTTCACTCGGCCGTTCAGGCCCACTACTGAAGTGTGCTCAACCAAGACCTAACCAAACTAAGTGAACGGGCACGACAATGGCAGATAACATACAATGTGGAGAAATAACAAGCAAGGAGCACGGGAAGTGCTCACGTGCATCTCGCAGTGTTCCAGGTCAGCTTAAGAATGGACCCTGGGCAATCACCGCAGGCAGATCAAGAGAGCATTAATGCGTGGCTCTGTTCAAGAAAGCCAACCCAATGTTAGGATACACAAAGAACAGAATGAAAGAAAACACAAGTACCTTTATGGCATTGCCAGGATGCTGTGTGCAGGACAGGTTGCTCTATCTCCAAAATGAGATGGCAAACATGGAAGCAGGCATAGAAATACAATTGGAAAGTTCAAGGACCTGGGAAAACTACTGAAAGGAGGAATAGAAAATGGGCTTGGCTGCCTTAGGTGGTACAGTGGAACCCAGATGGTTTTCAGGGTGAGGTTCCTACCTCCCTGCAAAGATGAGGGTTGCAATGTATCCAGGTATGCACAGAGCTGCAGCAAACAGCTGTGAGGCTGCTGAGGTGCTCCAGCTGTTTGCTGCACTTTATTTCAAGGGGCACTGGTTTCTCCAATCAGCTGTGTAGGTTTGATGTGCTCCAGCTGAGAAGAGAAGTAAAAGCAGCAGGAAACAGTGGAGAGGCTTTTTCTGAATTTGGCAACCTGCTCTGAATGAAGTAGGCTTCAAACCACTGGGTACCAATAAGCTAGATTCTACCACAGCATGTGAAATAATGTAGGATGGAAAGGAGAGAAATCCAGAATGCCTTTTTTGCCTTCGCTTATGGAGCCCAAATGTGGGACATTAAAAATACATATTAGTAAGTACTTTTTCCCCAGAGCACTATTCAGCTGTGGAGCTCATTGCTGCAGGGATTTATGGAGGCTGAACACTTAGCCAGAGTCAGGGAAGAGCTGGATATGTGTTTGAATATCAAGAATATTCAACTTTACAATTAATCATAGCAAAAACACTGGAAAGGATATTAAAACTTACGCTTTTGAGTTTAAGCCAGTATCTATCAGACATCGAGGGATGGCTTTGTGTTAGGGTAGAATACCTCAGCTTTGTCTGCTGTGGGGGTATCATCTTTTCCATCTGGAGATAGACATTATCAGGGAGAGGACCGTGAATGTGGTGAACCTCAGCCATGATCCAGCCAGCGTAGGAATCCCTGTGTTCCATGTATCTAGGGTGTATATCTAGACTAATGGAGCTTGAAAGTGATATTCCTCATCTCTACAGTGCTGATGTAATTACCTGTGCAATACTGTGTTCACTTCTAGGCACATCATTAGCAAATGTATTCCAGCAAAAAACCAGGGATCTCTGCAGCTTTAGTACAACTGTATGTACCAGGCTGCGTTTAATTCTCCTCTTTACTGCCGTATGCATTCTTGCCCTGAATCAGCAGAAGTGGGCATGTTAGCATGTATCTCTTCTGGCTTACGCTTCAGTTGGTCTGCCATTCATCTCTGCCCTGGAACGGAAGAGCTGCTTCATAACGTGGTCCCAACTGCTGTGTGAGCAACTGCGCACATGCTCAATACAGAGACAGGGATACTTCATTGGCAGCCTAAATGGCTAAGAACAGTCAGTCAAATGCTGTTCCAAATGTGCTGGGGTTTGCCCAGCAGTTTAGGCCAGGATGAGAAGAATCTCATTTACTTCACAGAGTGAGCAGCCTGTTCTGTTCTATGGAGAGTCTCATACTGGCTTCATTACCTCATATGTCTTCTAGATTAAAGACCTCAGAGGAATGAGATTTACACATGTCCTGTGTGGTTTCTACTCTCTCTCTCAGCCTTGTCTCTTGGGGGGAGAGCTGTTTGTGCAAGGGAATAATATATTTTAGCAGGGTGTTTTTTTTTGTAAGGTGTTCATAATGCACCAGATGGGTGGAAGAAGTGCCCTTGGAATGGATGGTCAGGAAGTCTGAGACTCAGTTCTTGAGGGAATTCGTTCCACAGGTGGGGACTGGTCCCCAAAGACAGCTCCGTCTCCATCACAGATGAGTACAATATATTCCACTGGGTCTGAGGAGCTGTCAGTCAGAGCCTTCATCCATATCTTAAGCTCTTAAGATATACTAGGTCCAGGCTGTGAAGTATGCTGTTTGTCATTGCAGGCTAATTGCCAGACAAATTTTCTTAAGCGAAAAGAGCCACAGTAGGGAACAGGCACCAATAAGCGAGAGGTACTTCAGCCAAGATGAGAGGAGCACAGAGATCAGCTACTCAGAGCAAAAATGAGTCTGGGAAGCCCTGCCACCATGACAGGAGGGAACAAGAAAGAGAGACAGAGATAGCTCCTCTCTGTAAATCCCATTTAATGAATACATGCTTATATTTATAGTTTTGAGTGTTCCCCCAGGCTCCTTCAGCTGGATATACACAGGCAGATCCCTGCACCTACAAAGAAAAGCTCTCTGCACCGGTCCAGGATCTGGATGAGGATCAGTGCAATAGCACAGAGTGCTGGTGAGTTCACACTTACACAAAGAATGGCAACATTTGCAAAGTGCTGAGCAGGGTGGGGTGGTCCTCACCAGAGATCAGAGGCTCTTTTGTTTCAGGCAAGGCAGAAGCAAAGAGTACTTGGAAAATAGGGACCTGTTCTCCCTGTCCCTTCCTAAGCCAGGAGAGGTCATCAGAGCTGCAGGAATGGGGCCTGAATGCAGAGTGCAATGCAGAGAAATAAGGCACAGGGATTGTAACATGCACAGGAACAGGTATCATACAGCATGGGAGACCCTATGCTATCCAGAGACCCATGACAGTATGTGTTCTACCCCCAAGCTAGCCATCTGTTCCAATAGGGAGTCCTTAGCACCTCTTATACAGGACAGGACAGGACAGGACAGGACAGGACAGGACAGGACAGCGGGAGCTGGGTGAAACCAGTCACTTCCCCTTTTAATTTATTATAATTACAGAAGATCTTGGCTGGAGATCATCTCAGAGGCATAAGTGAGCCTTTCTTAACAGCAAGAGGATGAAGTAGTTACTCCAAGGATGGCACAAGATGGGATTGCCATTTCTTGAGACATTAATAAGAGTGTGTCACTGGAGCTGATTGTCTAAATCAGCTGCCAATGAGAGCAAGGCAGTTCTAAAATCTCCCATGTGGCACAGCGGCTGCCAGCAATTAAGGGTAATAGGAAATCTGCTTGAGAGAGAAGCCACAAATTTCATCTATGCAGCAGTGTCAGAAGAGACTTGAGCACAGTGGAAAGGCCCCGAGCTGGCATGAGGACTGAGAAGCAGGGCAAAGTAACCAGCACCTAGCTCTATCCTGCTAGACTGTTCCTGGGACCCATGCCATTTGAATTAAAGCTAGTTCTGCTTTGCCATGAGTCTCTAGGCTGGATTTAAAAGTGACCTAGCAAAGAAAGGCAGTGCATGTTACTGACAACCCTCCATTTGGAGAGGCTTGAAATCAATGCAGTTCCTTCTCCCAGTTTCACCAGAATCAAGCCACAACTCCAAAGGTATGTAACCTGCTTACACGCCTTGGGATCTCTTCATTATCTGTGGCTTCTCTAATTCAACTCACATCTGCTATGGAAGAGCAGGCAGCTGCAGGACATCAAAGGCAGCATGACGCAGTGGAAGAAAGCAAGATCCCACATTCTGATCATTTGGTTTCTTCTTGTCTCCATTTCCCCTCTTGAATGTCCAGCTGTGACCATTCCCTGTGCCATGCAAATGTCCCACCCAATGTCTAATTAGTGCTGATGTGAAATGGATGTGGCAGGTCCCAGGTCAGTTCCCACTGGGTGTGGATATTTCCCACTAAAATCCCCTTCTGAGGCTGGTGTCTCAGTTGGGGCCTTGCTGAGCAGAACAGGGCTTCTTCTGAAATGGGCCATAGGGAATAAAACCCTCATGCCTACAGGTGGTGCTTCTGAGTTGCCATGCAGAGCATGGGCAGTGGGTGCTGCTGTTACTGCTGCCCACGTTGGACCAGTTCTTATTAGTGGTTATGGGTATTGTGATAGCCCCCTAAAGATTTCATCCCCACTGTGCTCTACTTCACCGAGACCTCATGAAGCCTTAGGGAGTTTGCTGTTGCTATTCTGTGTTACATGGAAGGAGGACCAATGCTAGGGGAGCAGTGCCAGCATGATACCATACCATGGACAGGTAGAGACATATAAAGGACAACCTGCACCCCAAAGAACTCATGGTCAAAGTAGTGAAGGGCCTTTCTCTAGAGAACTGTCTTCAGCAAGAGTCAGAGAAGTCTTTTGTTTTAAAAGCACTAATTGTTGCTCTGCTGAGATGAGGCAGTTATTTATTTTTTCCATCCATCTTTTGCATAAAAATAAAAAAAATTGCAAAATCTCTCTTTTATATGAAAAGTTAACTCTCCCAGGGTTGCAGGTGCAGCTGAGCTCTCCTCATGCTGTGTGGGAGGAAGTGTTGTAGGACGCTTTCTTCAGGGTCTCCAAAAAGAACTGTTCATCTTCCAAGAAATCCCGATCCTGGGGAGAGAGGAGGGAAGGTCCACCATCAATTGTGCCTGAAACTTGTTGAGGGAGACTCCAGATACCCACAGACCTAGCAGCTAGGGGTGGCTGGGTAAAGGATGTCAGATGAACGTCAACAAAGCAGCCAAACTCAAACCTTGAAAGCTGAATGCATCAGAAAGAGCAGCTATTTATCTGAGGGTAACTGGGATTCTGAAAAATGTCTCGTCTTCATGAATCCTACTGAGGGTGCTCACATGTGAACTTCACATGCGTGAGATGCCCATGTGCCTTTAATAGGATCTACACAGACAAGGACTCTAAAGGTGTTCCCTCTCCCCCCCAGAATGAGTGAGGCTTTTCAAAAGGGTCAATCCAGAACCCTGATTAAACAGGGAAGCTGATGGAAGAGCAGATGAGTGACTGGAGAACCTGGAGGGGACAGACACCCCAGGGGATCACAAGGGCAGGAATGAATTACCTTTACCCGATGGTCTCAGAGATCTTGAGAGAGGAACATCCCTTCCTTTGTGGGGCCAATGAGGTTATCAAAAGTGACTGGGAGCCCAGCCGGAGCAAGTCAGCTAGTCAGTAGCTCTGAAGACCTGGCTGTCTGATCATTTATGGCTGCGGTGGCTTTTATTTGTTCGTTTGCTTCTCTTTGAAGCATACTGGGAAGCATTGAATATCTGCCTCTCAAAAGACCCTTTCCCACTACAGCACAGAACAAATGGGTTTACTGCCCAGTCATGATCTTAGAAGAAAACCCAGCCAATAATTTGTGGCCTTGGGATCTCCCTTCATTCCCTCCTGGTACAGGCTTTTGAGCATCAGCTCAGTAGCAGGCCCAGTGCTGGTGTCCCTTTTCCCATTGGATTGGGCTCTGTGAAACTGTGTTTACCCGCTCAGCTGTGTACTTAAGCAGCATCAATCTGGCATACAACTCAGAGGGACCTGGCCCTGCGGTGCCCTCAGGGATTCCTATCCGGCCAGGGTTGTGCCTAGGTAATTGCATAACAGGAGGAGTTAAATCTGTGGAGAAAGCAGAGTCACACCGATTACATGCTGTTAGTGACCTGCAACCTCCTATGTTTTACACAGAGAAAGACTAAGAGATGGAGGTAGGAAACCTGGCCTCCCAGCTTGTCTAGAGACAATAGGTGCCCCAATGCTTCCATACAACAGTAGCATGGAGGACCCTCTTCCCAGGTGGGGATGGAAGAAATTTTGGGAACTGATTAATAATGAATACATGTAACTTCCACAACTTCCTGAATCTGAAGGTCCTAGAGCACTTGACAGCCTTGACCATTTGTCTGGTCTCTCAACTACCAGTTAGCAGATGGGGATGGGAAGAAGAGGTATCCAGCATCCCCTGTGCCCATACAGCAGGTCCACAAGCAGAACCAGAACTGGAATCCAGGAGCACTGACTCCCAGTCCCTTGCTATGGCCACTAGCCTTTGGGAACAGGATAAGAAGTTATAGGCATAAGGGAGATTTAGGTTGGATACCAGGCAAAACTTCCCAACTACCAGAACAGATAAGCACTGGCAAAGACTATCTGGGTCAGGTAGGCCTTTGACAACTTAACCTCGTCTTTCCTATTTTCTCATGATTCTAAGCTTGTTTTCCCTTTGTGAAGAACAGGCTGCACAACCGAAACAACTTTGAGGTTTACATATGTGGGAGAGCCAGAGAACAACCCCCTGACCCGAAAACACGAGGCTGACTCCCCTTCATGTTGTTTCTTTGCTGGGAAGTGTTTCTGCTCGCAGCGTGGACAGGAGAGGGTCTTGGCTTGAGCACCTGATTTGGGCAGTAACAGCACTGGACTGTTGGGAAGCTTTTCACGCAGCTGTTCGAGCTGTCTCCTCTGATGAGCCAAGTTCAGGCGCTCCTACTCCATCCCCAGAAAGAGAGAGGAGGAAAGGCCATATGAATGGGTTGTGGCAGTTGACAGCAGAGAGAAAAATGAGAGGGGGAAAAGGGAAGGATCTCATTACCTGGTGCAGATGCTGCTCCTGCTGCTTCAATCGCTCCATTTGCTGTTGCACAATGCGCAGTCTCTCCTGATGCTCTGACTCCACCTTCCTGGCCTCTAGCAGGGCCCTCTCCCCCTCCTCGTACTTCTGCGAGGACAGCTGTAGGGCACAGGGAAGCCTGTGAGGACTGGGTGGGGAGGGGCAGGATGGCATACAGCTGGGGGCGTGCATATGGGCACCTACCGGGTAGGCCCTGCCCTGTGCTCAGGTGGGAACATGTACATCGAACAAGAAGGGGTTCCATAAGCCTGCCAGTCTCTCTCACCTTCTCTTTGCCCACCAGACCAGCAGCAGGGCCAGCTACTTCTCAGCAACCTGGGTCTCAACCTGGGCTTGGAGGGATTTCCCTCTGCCCACTGTGACTGAGTGGGTTGCTCTGTATCCATGGCCACTCTGCCATAGTGCTTTACTCCACTGATACTGCCTTCATTTCACACGGGGCACTGATGGTACCAGATATGAATCTGTGAGTGGAGGTGCAAGGTCCTGTTTGCCATCCTCAGCTCCTCTCCTTTCCTCCCTCCATAGTTCCTTTTGCTTTCACCCTGCTCCCCAGATCTCTTTAAAGTGCTCAAAGTCAGGTCAATTCACTTCAAGGGCAAAGAACTCTCATGGCTTTTCTCTATGATGATACTAATACTTTGGGTGATGAGCTATAGGAATTTAAAGCATTTTGAGGTCTTTATGGAGGGAGGAAGGGAGCAATCAATGCCCCCGTCCACGCCCTTATGGACAGGGAGCCAAAGCAGAGAGAGAATTAAGTGACACACCCAAGGTCATTCAAGGAGTACCTGTGGCAGAGTCAAAACTGACACTCCATTCTCAAGGCCCTAGACCACTGCTGCCTATTTCCCGCTTTTCATCTCCTGGGAGGGAAAGGAGCATGGCTCTGGATGTCCAAGGCGCAATGTGGGGAGAAGGGAGGGCAGGAGGTCCTCCTTACCTTGCTCATGCTGTCTATCTCCTCTGCCCTCTGTTTGATGTTCAAGGCAGCAGTGTTGACTCTTTCTTTCTCAAGTCTCAGCTCCTGCCTCTCCTGCTCCAGCAGTTCCCTCTCTCTTGCTAGCTGCTCCTCCTTGGCTCGCAGCTCGCTGGCTCTGATCTTCAGATCTGCCTGTTCCTAGAGAGAGAACCACACATGTAGTTCTGTAACACCTTGTCCCACCTGAATGCTCTCCCCAGGGAGATTGGGGATGAAAGAGACCCAGTTCCCACATCCTACATTAACTAAAGGTCCTAGCTCTGGTTGGCAGAGAGAAGTTTCCAGCTAATATGCACAGCTTCCATTTACACTGCTCAACAGAAATCTGGGCCAGGCAGAGGAAAGGTGGTGAGGTTTCCCTTTACCATTTTCTTCAAAGCCCTGTCTTCCCCATGCTGCAGGGATACAAGCTTCAGGCCAGAACTACATATCCAGTAGCCACGGGGGTAACAAACATCTGCTAAGACTGCAGAGCTTCTCCACAACCAGCAGCTAGAGAGATAACGCAACAGGCTATCCCTCAAGTCCTGGATAGAGAGAACATGCATGAACACCAGTGGCTAAGGATATTATCAGCAATAGTGATATTTATCCTGGATTGCCAGTCCTCTTCCCCAAGTATTTATAAATAACCTGCTCTTTGGCTGCTCTAGCACTTGGCTGTGTGGGGGCAAGATTTCTGTAGGGAACAGAACTAGGACCATAACTTAAAGGATAGGAAAAGACTATGTTTTATTGTTGCCATGTGAAATCTCTGGTGGGGTGACCTGCCTGGGAAGCTGTCTGTCTGATTGTCCAGCTGCTTTATCAAATCAGTTGCCAAAGCTGAATTCAAGCCCTGCAGGGGGACTGTGTTTTGCTACTGTACCTTGGCCAGAGTCATAATGGTGCCTTCCCTCTGGGAATCCATCTGCAGTGCACGGTCCACCTCCCGCTCTGTGCGCTCCTTGCTTAGCTTCTGCTGGGTGTGAAGCTCCAGCCACTCTGTGGAGAGCTTCTGCCGCTCCGCTGCACACTTCTGCATGACCAACTTCTGCTCTTCCAGCAAGGCACTCTGACAGAACAGAGCATGGAGGGGGAAAGTCCTCCAGTGAAGGGAAATGTAGGTATGGTTGGCTCAGGGTCATAGAGACTGTCATGATCAAGGAACAGAGCTACAGAAAAACACACGTCTTGCCCAAGAGGAACAAGTGTGCCTGATGTTGGTCTCAGCTTCTGACTTACGTGATTTTGTAGCATTGTGGTCTATCACTAGAGTTCCAGGCACCAAATCTCGGCCTAGTACCACATCTTGTCACGCCAAATCTTCCACTCCCATTAGCTTAATAACCCCATGTGACACTGAAATCCACACAGATTTCACTCTGGGCTTGCCTCTGTTGCAAGTAAAAGCAATCCTGGCTCTGATGCCATTAGAATTAATGAACTCCCGGAGACCGCTGTTTGGATTAAATGCCTCACCTTTGCCCTCTCCAGTTCTTCCCTCTCCATGGCGAGCTGCTGGGTCATGACCCTCCTCTGTTCCTCCAGCGAGCGCTGTAGAGATTCTACTTTGGATTGCTCTGCAGTGGCTCGCCAGCGTTCCTACAGTATGGAGACAGCAGCAGCATGAAAGGAGCAATGCATGGGCTGTATGTGCCCATGGTGGGATTATGCCTCAAGCTGACATTGATGCTTCACCACCACCCTTTTCTTGGGCTCCAAGGCCCTGGTTTTATTTACCACCTGGGAAGGTTATTTTCAAACTCTCCCTTCCCCCACAAATAGCTGTTACAGGATGGAAAATGTGATTGTTACACCCCTGCCTCAGGTCTTCTTGTTCCACCTGCTACTGGGATGTTGAGTTGTGACTTTTTCACACCAGGTGGTCAGTTTCCCCATTCTGTGAGAACATTATGAGAAAAAATTCCTTGAGTCTTCAACGTAGGAGTGGTTAGGACTTCATTAGGCCATTCAGAGTAAAACATTCTTGTTCTTAAATGCAGACAGAGCTGGAACTCATTTGACACAGGGGAAAGAATGGAAGTTGTGGAGCAAGAAGCCCAGACATGGGGATGATGATGTTCCTGCCTTGGTGGGAGCCATCAGGGAAATGTCTGCATCATATACAGAGGGAGAAAAGGTGCAGGCTCCTCCACCAGAGCCAATGCTGAATGGAGGACATAGACTGTCCACCTAAGCTCACCTGCTCCAGGAGCCGTGTCTGCTCCCCTAGCCTGGCCTCCATTTTGGCAATGACCCCTTGCAGCCGACCCCGCTCATCTTCCATATCTCTCTGCTGCTGTGTCAGTCTATCCTGCAGCACTGAGGTGGGGAAAGAGTCACATCAGGGAAGCCTACAGGGGTTCCCATGGTAATATAATAGTCTACTATAAGGCACTTCTATATCCACTCTAGGGCCAGAGCCTTCAAGTGCTGTGAATTGGTGTCTATCCCTTGACTCTATTGCAATTGGGCTGGTCTGTAACATCTGAGGAAGTGTCCCTCAGTCTGAACAAGCTGGGATGACACCTCCAGCAAAAAGCCTGTCTATTTGCAGCACATATGTGGAGAAGCTGCTTTAAGCTTAGAGCATCTTTGGCTGTTGCATTCTCATTTGCCCTTGGGTATAATCCTTGTTGAGCTACTGCTGTTTTCTGAAGAGAGGTCAACACATTAAGAAGAAGGACACCTGACTGGGATGTAGCCAGTCAGGATTCTGCTCCTGAGTTTCTGGCAAGTCATTCAATTTCTCTTTGGGCCTGTTCCCAGCCCGTAAAATGGAGAAAGAACCATCTCCTTATTCTGTGTTTGCACAGCACCTGGTATAAAGAGTATCTAGGTTCATGAGAAGACCTTTGAGACACTACAGTAATCCCCAGCCCCAACTTTAAGACTATCAGCTGTTTGGGGCAGTGACCATCTGTTCCTGTGCCTGCCTGCCTTGCCACTACAAGTTGTGTTGGGGTCAAGGAGGATCACGTAATATAAATACTACTAATGGCTGTGCTAGAGAAGAAGGCTGGTACCACGGAGTTGCTCGTCTCGCTGCCGGGCTCCAGCCTCAAGCTCCTGTGATGTGTTCTGATGTGTGACCTCCACCTTGTGGGAGAGGTCACTCAGGTTACTGGAAAACTTCTCCATCTGCTCAATGACACCGTTGAGAGACCTGAAAGAGAAAAAAAGGCAGCGTCTTGGTCACACGGTAGCTGCATAGGTTCATGTTTTTAAAGGTGACACTTACGCCAGGAGGGCTAGGAAGATCAATTTTGAAACAATGAATCAAATTTTGAGTATGGCTCTGGGGAAAAGGGGATCAGATTCCTTGGGCAACAAATTTCAGCAATTATAGCTCTATCCTGAACCTCCCCTGGTCAGTTGATCCTTATTTCTCAATGGCAGCAAATGAGAGCAACTGTCTTCTCCCTGGGGTCAGGGCGAGACCTTCAGATTTATGGGCTGTGATAAATTTGCAAGTCAAGATCACCTTGGTCATTGAGCCAATCACTCCTTTTAAGATGCTTTGCCACATCCCCAGCATCTCATGTTCTACTCCTTGTTGGGGTCCATCCTGTGTTCCAGCCCTCCAGTCCCTACTACCACCACTCACTTTGGGGACTGTCACTCAACAGCTCAGGAGGACATGATCCTTCTTTAAGCACCCTCCGAAGGGTGGCCACCTTCAGGGAAGTCTATATGATACCAGCTCCAAAAAAAGAGCTCTGCTTTTGAGAGACTCCCAACACAAAGACGAAGGATTACCTGAACTCCTTGAGAAAAGGAAGAGAAACTGAATATCCATCACACTCTGAAAGGGACAGGGACTGGGAAAAGGGGGAAATCTTGCTGGAAAACCAAAGCTAGGTGGATGGGGTAGATGGTACCTGGTATGGGAAGTGGCACTGGTGACTGCATCGATCTCCTGATCTTTCAGTCGTTTTAGCCTCTGTAGCTGCTCTTCGTGGTCTTTGCACATTTCCAAAATGGATACCCTGTAGGATCCAGAGGGAAGGACACCTTTACCAACACTGCTACTTATGTTCCATATAAAGCAAGATGAAGAATCACATGGCTCTGACCACCATGGTCTGAACCCAGGTAAATGGACAGCAAAAGCTGAACTAAAGCAGCTTTTACACTGATCTGTTTTCTGGCTCCAGGTGAGATCAACTGCAAATGGTCACTGCGTGACTCCAAAGAGACATCTCATTCCCAAAAGAAAATCTTGGGAGAAATCTACTGATTCCCACCAAAGGTATGAAGAGTAGAGGAGGATTCCAGTAGAAAGTCATGACTGAGCAAACCCAAAGTCTCTTTTTGTGGAGGGAAGTCCCTGTGATTTGGAGTCCAAGCTAGATCTGGGAGAGCATTTTTGGATGAATAATTTATTCACCAAAAGATGCAATTTTGGGGTTTACTGAAACTATAATAAATGTTTGTGCCAGATCCAGCTAATTACTTCACTTGCAAAACTGGAAAAAAATTGGAAAAATTCCTAAGATTTTGCTTCAACAGCTTTGAAATGAGACATTTTGATCTTTCATTTTGAAAGGACACTTTGAGACCAAATTTGCCTAAATTAGTTTTTTTAAAGGTATTAACACGCTGCAGACAGCACAGGCCAGATAAAGGCCATGCCAGGTGAGAGATGCCTCCTCAGCCTCCTCGCATTGAGGGCCAAATGCTAATAGGTAACTGCACAACCCATAATATGGGGAACAAGTGCTAGGGCACCGTGCAGCATGGCCGATGCTGTTAGTTATACCATCAAATTAGCCTAATATTTCTTGGCCCCAATTGAACCCACTTCCCTGTCAGCTCCACCATTTTTTCAATCCCTTTCCAAGAGTGTTGACCCCTGGGGGATGTGAAGCTGAGGCCCTGCCCCTCTCCTCCAGGCTGGCTGCCTGTCCCTTCCACAACCTCCCTTACCGTTGCAGCTCCCTCAGCCTCTCCACCTCTTGCACCTTCTCTTGCTCTAGCTCTGCCAGTCGGCGCTGATGCTGGGCCAGGAGCTCAGCCTTGGCCTGCTCTGCACTCTGGCACTGGGACAGGAGTCGTGTTGCCAGCTGCTCGTTCTCCTGCCGCAGCCTCTCCTCGCGCTGACAGTAGGAGTCTTCCACCATCTTCACATGATTCCTGAAAGGAAACCCCTACGGGCTGTGGAAGTTGTTCCCAAGGTACATGGGCACCAGTAGATGCTTAGGGCTTGAAAAGCCTGGCTTAAGGATCTGCTTTTAAATGCAGAACTCAAATGTGAGTGCGAGCTTAGGAATCTGGCTGCTGATTTAATGGCAACACCTAGCTCTTGCTAAGGGTTTAACCTCTGTTGATATCAAAGTGCTTTACAAAGAAGACTGGTGCCATTAGCTTTATTTTACGGTGTGGGAAAACTGAGGCACAAGGAAATTTAGTGAGTGACAATCCAAGGCATCCACTGGTTGGTGGCAGAGCTAGGGACAGCAAGTAACAGCACTGCTATTAATTTCATGATGCCCCTTCCATAGGAGGTCAGTGTTGTGATTCCCATCACAAGATGGGCCAACAGTGACAGAGGTTACATGACTTGCTCAAAGTAACTCAGTCAATGGAGAGTCTGGAGGTAGCAATTTGAATGCCCACTTAATGGTCAATGCTTCAGTTACAGAATCAGGCCAGGTGCTGTGCAAAGAGCAGGGAACTGGGGACTGGGTACACTGGGAATACTGTGGCAAGACCCATGTGGACAAATGAAGGTGCGTGGACAACCATGATACCTATGTGCGTTCTCAATGAGCTCTAAGTCTTCTTGGTGTCGCTGCTGCAGACTCTCTAGGAGCAACTTCTGCTGAGTCCTCTCCAGTTCCAGTTTCCGCACCTGAAAAAATCAGGTGTACACAGAAGAAAACTTTTTCCTGCAGTCAGATCCCCCTAGGACATGGGTGGGCAAAATATGGCTTGCGGTCTGGATTTGGCCCACAGAGGGGCTTTGTCCAGCCCACAGTGGGTCCCTTGGTTCTACCTGACCCCAGTACCGCCTGGCCGTGGCACATCCTGCCGACCCCTGGGCACACAGCAGGGCTGGGGCAGCTCTGTGGCAGGACTGCCTTTAGAGGCGGTGGCTCCTTTCGGCTGTTGTTGCCACTGCCTCCAGCACTGCTGTACCCCTGCGTACCCCAGGGGTGGCAGGATGCACCATGGCTGGGTGGCACAGTGCAGGTCTCCGCTGATACCGTGAGGCTGGGGACACTGGCAACAGCAGATGGAAGGAGTCGTTGCTGCCTGGGCTGCCTAGAAAGGTAGTCCAGCTGTGAAGCTGCCCCAGCCCCACTGTGTGTCTGTAGTCAGGACATGCCACGGCGGGGAGGTAAAGAGCAGGCACGGGGCACACTGGGGTTGTGCGCTGTTGGCGTTGGTGGGGAGGCACTGCTGGGTGTGTGGTCTCCAGGCTGTTGCGGGGTGGGTGCTGACCGGCTCGGGGCCGGGGGTGGAGGGGGCACATGCACAGGGGGGCTACCATGCCCACCCTATCATATCCTCAAATCCTTCCCCACAACCACACCCTCCCCCACACACAATCACATACCTCACAAACACCATGTCTTACATCCTCCCCCACAACCCCCACTCCCACGTGCCTCTGGGGAGAGCCCTGCTCACTGCTACCCACACACACTCCACCACACACATATACCCAAACATAAACCCCCAGCCACCCTCCCCCTCCACACACCCCACAAACCCCATACCCACCCACACCCCACCAATATGTAAGAATATGATTTCATTTTGAGCTTTTGAGCTCTTATGCAATCACTTCTATATACACCACACAAACGCATGCAAATCAGGACAAAATATTTTTTTAAATAAAATTTAAAACATATTATTGTGGATGTTTGATTTTTAGTAAATAATTTTGGGTTTTTCTCTGGTTCCAAGATGGCAAACCCCCTTCCTAAAAGGGGCACTTCTGGAGACAAAGGGAGGGACTTTTGGTGATAAAGGTCAGGGGTTAGGGACAGTCCCAAGATGGCAACCAGGGGGTAGGGCACTTGTCAAGGGATGAGGCCACACTTGTGGCCTTTGACAGCTCACCGAAACTCATTACGCGGCCCTCCAGCCAAAATAATTGCCCACCCCTGCCCTAAGAACAAATCACCGCCTGGATCACTCCTGGGATAGAGACAGGTTGGGAGGCAGGTGCCAGGAAAGCAGGAGTTGAGTTGAAAGTCCGAGGGTGGGTATCTATTAAGGTGTCCAAGCCCACTCCCTGCTGCCCTCAATGGACTCGTCACTTCTGTGTGACCCCCTTGGAGAGGAATGAACCACATTGTTCTGTGACTTCTACTTGGGAGCAAAATCTTCCCCTTTGCTGATACCCAGCCCAGTCCTTCTAGGAAAGTTGGTGTGGTATGAAGAGAACCATTCCTGTCTCGGCCTTCCCTGTGGCAGGCCGTATGCCTCTCACCTGGCTCTCCAGCTGTGCCAGGTGAGTCTGGGTGCTGAGCAGCTCTGCTTGGTACTCTGCCACGCTCTCCCGCAACTGTGCCTGCAGAGCCACCAGCTTCTTCTCGTAGTCCCCAGTGTTTAGCAGGCTCAGGGCCAGGGGCTCGGATTGCATGAGCTGCAAGGGCAATGGAAATGAGACAGCCCTCTTAGAATGGCTCTGCCTCAGAAGGAGGCTACAATCTCACCTGGAGGAACTGCATGCTGTCCTCACCTGTTGCTGCAGTACAGCCCACTGGAGAGAAGCCCCAGATGCAACAATAACCATAGAAAGAAAAGCTCATGTACTTCTTCTGTGGGGGAACATCTCAGCTCTGGGAACAATACCTGGATGGCAGCCATTAAAATTCTGGCTCCCCCATTCTGGGGCTGCCTTCTCTGATCTAATCTCACTGCCCAGCTGGATGCTCTCTTCCAAGAAAGCAGTTCCAAAGGCCCTGCCTCAGAAGACAGGACGACTCCCCACCTACACCCACACAGGCAAGGTGAGCTGTTCTGTCGTGCTTCATTGCTGCAGGGGGACTTGGGAATGATAAGCCTTATTCCCTAACATAGCAGTCACACCACAGCACAGGATGCAGGGAAGCCTTGATGATGAAAGCCAAGCAAGACTTGCTGGACACAATCATATTTAAAAAACTGGATAATTTTTCCCTGAAATTGCTAAGAACTCTCTTATGCAAAACATCTAAATAGTGAGAAACTAGACTATTAAACTGCTTTTAACTAGGATTCATGTCTCATTATTCATGAAAAAATATAATATTTGTATATTTATATTGCTAATATTTTCCAGGTAGGACTCAAAATATCTCAAAGATGTAAAAAATATTGATTGCATCCAGTTAGGCAGTAGGATTAGACCAGCAAAACAATTAGCTTGATTAAGATAATTAAAAGCCCACGAGCTTCTTAGGAAAAAAAGAATGCCTTCCTTCTAACGACAAGGAAACTGTTGCACAGTGCATGCAAGTGACTGGGCCTTGAGTCACTTAACAAATCAGGGAGGCAGCAGGGACCATAACTCAGAATGCTGACTCCCATTTCAGCTTGTATGCTTTAGCCCCTGCCCCATGGCTGTACAGCCAAGGGCACATGTGCTTAAGACATGTGTTTTCAGTGCTGTAGAGCTATACTCCTACCTGGGTCAGCATGGAAGGGCCAAGACCCTCCTGATGACTTTGGGAGGCAGCTGCAGGGCCTGAAAATTCAACACATGTGAAGTTCAGATGTGGCAATGAAAGCAGGCCACTCTGTATGCAAGGACAGTGGCACAGGACTCCTTGTCTGACCCAAGAGAAATGGAGCTCTCCTAGCTCTGACTATGCCCTGCTTCAGTCTTGGGAGGACCAGGCTACCATCATATAAGCTCCAGCGAAGGAAGCCAAGTCACTCCTGTCCCCACAGTCTGCATAATCTGTGAGAAATCAGGAGGTTCTCTTGGTCCAAGTGCAGCACTTCCCAACCTTTTCCTCAGCATGACCCCATTTAAACACTAGACATTTTTTGCAACCCCAAAATGATGCAGACAATATCAACAACCCCTCCCCCTATGGGCAGCACATCTGGAGCAAAGCCCATCGGGGGGCAGGGAGGAGGATGCAGGCTGCCTGCTGGAGGCTCAGGGCTCCCTACCCTGCTGCCCACCCCCAGGGGCCTTAACTGCCCAGTGGGCATGAAGGCAGCAGGGTGGGGAGTCCTGAGCTTGCAGCAGGCAACCTGCATCCACCTCTGCCTAGTGCATAAATCTTGGGGACACATGCTCCCCCCCATGGCTCTCAGGGAGCCAGCCTCCCTGATGCCCCCTGGATGAGCTGCCTGTGGATCCATCCTGTTCCCAAAGCCAAGTCCCACATTCCCACCCTGGCCCTGGGACCCATGCACTGGCCCAGCTAGTCAGTGCCCCCAACCCCACCCCACCCCTCCTTCATTGTGGGGTCCTCAATCTGCCCTCCCCCACCAAAGACCTATCTGGAGGGAGCTGCACTCCATGAAGCCTGGCTGCCAAGTGCTATCCCATGCCTGATCGCCCTCCTCCCACTTCCTCCAGCCCCGAGCAACCCCTTACAGGCTAGGTCTCAGCCAGCCTGCAAGGGGAAACTGCCATTTCCTGCTTTTTTCTGTGATTTTCATCATAATTGATCGACACTGTCAAGTGTCCCTGCAACCCCATCTTTTATTGTTGCGACCCCAAATGGGGTAGGAACCACTGCCTAATAGTTGGGCTGATTTGGGAGACAAAACATACCGGCACTGCTGGTATCACCTGAGGATGCCACTCTCCTGGACTCAGATGCAACAGACAAGTCATGTTTTGGAGCGGTCAGCCGTGGAATGGGATAGCTGTGGGATGGATGGAGATAGATGAGTGACTGGGTGCAGCATCACAGCTCCAGAGCAGGATGCGTGGGGAGCAGAGAGAAATTAAAGGGGCATTTTCTAGTTAGCCTGAGGGACTTTGTGTTTCCCCAAGTTTAAGCCCCAATGACATGGCACAACACCAGGCCTGTCCATTCCTGAACACAACAGTGTAAAGGGGCAGAGGTCTGAAATAGAGCTGCCAGAGGTGCTTTTCCTTAAAGTTGCTGCACCCCATCTCACTGTTCATGAAAACCACAGCTTTACAGAGCTCAAGATCACAGCTTTAAATGCTTGTGTTTGACACTAGGCATTTCCATTCACTTTAGTGGTTTCTATGGAGAATGGAGATCAGCAGCTGGAAGGACACATACCCAGGCTCTTCCACCCTGATAGGCTTGTCTTCTGATGCAGCAGGGTGCTGGGGTCCTTTTCCTGAGGCATCTGGTTGGCTGAAAACAAACATCTCTTCAGTGGGAGAACACAAAATCTTAAAAAACTTATGTGCAACACCATTGGTGGGGTCTAATCTCCCATTGCTGGTTGCAAAGGTATTCTCTTACCTTGGTGATAGAGGACATGGACAAATGTCATATCCACCAGTACAAAAAAAAGGAAGTAGACAAGGAAAACCCACAACTGAGGTAACTTCACCCAATCCAGAGAATTATCCCCCTGGGAAAAGTTAGGGTTAAAACACCAGAGGCCTAAGTTATGCTGGTTTAGGTTTTGTCTGTGTGTGTCCATCCTTGGGTAGCCTTGCTAAAAGCTAACAGGCTAATAGCTGCTCTTTTGCTGCATGGAGTAATAGCCGCCCACTCTGTGAGCTACTTTGGGATAGCTGCACATTGGGTCCTTCTTGATCTCAGCAGAATTTACATTGATTTATAGAACAATGTAAATGATCCCAGAATATGGATACATCTGTCTGGGACCAGAGAATAAAGGTCCTTTCCTTCATTTGAAAACAAACTCTTTATCCCAGCCCTGGCAGCCCAGTTATGGGAATGATCAGCAGTCACTTTCTTCAAACCATTCAGCTGCACAGACAGAGGAAGTAAAGGCACCATGGGGGCATACGAAGAGGACGCTTCACTTCTAGCCTGCTAGCTCATCTGTTGTATAGCTATGGATGTATTTCTCTTCAGGCATAACATTTGGAAAGAGTTCTGTCAAGGAACCGACTAAGGTATTTTGCTATAACTCGCACTCAGCTCACTGAACAAGGCTGGATCAAGTTTGCTTATATAACTGAGAAGCCCCTGATGAAGTCAATAGGACTTGACTCTGAAATGCTCATTGGGGTGAGGGAAGGGGATTCTTTACCTGGGGTGAGAGATGGGGTCTGCATCTTTGTCCTGTACCACAGGGCCTGAGGGCCCAGCACTTTCCTCATTGACCTTCCCCTGCACCTGGGCTTTCTTCCGAGACAGGGCGTTATTCAGCCAGTTATCTTCCTCCTCTGTTGGAGCAGGTCTAGCTGCTGCTTCCTCTGCTGCTGGCTTTGTCCCAGATGGGGTCTGGCTGGCAGGGCTGGGTTGCTTGGCAGTTGCGGGGCTTGATGGCACATTCAAGGGGGATGCTGTGGAAATACCTTTTGCTGAGTCCTTAGTTGGAGACAGAGGATCCAAATCAATGAAGTCCTCATCTTTCAGCCCCAGCCAATCAGCCCCATTTTTGCTGCTTCGCAGGGGGCTCCTGGTAGGTGGAGTAGCTGGTTTGGACCTTTGATCAGTTTTCAATTCACTGATATTCTCTGACGAAAACCTGAAAACAGAAAGACTCACACACATGCACCCCTGAGAGAGGGTTTCAGACCCCAGCTTCCTGTTGTGGAGGCAGCATGTCTAAGGCATCAGACATGGGTATTTCTCGATGAAAATGATACCTGACAGACTGACGTCTTGACTGGCGGCCTTCTGGGGTGGAGGCCAGGGTGGGTTGGTAGGCACCAAAGGTGAAATCCTCCTCTCCCCAAATGTCTTCCTTATCTGTTTAGACAGGTGTTTGAACATCAATCTCTAGGGATAAGAAGGCGGCACACAAACACACAACACTCACAATCATACTTGTGTGCTCTTTCTCCTGTTTAGAGCCTTGCTAATATTCCCTCAGGTCTTATCTCCACTAGGAAAGCTTTGAGGTAGGGCTGTAACTGGAACAGCCGTGCATGGGCACCCATTGGAGAGTATGGGGCAACTCTGCCCCTTCCGCCAAACAGCATACCCATCTTAACCACAGTTGGCACAGAATACTACTGGCAACACCAACACCTGCCCATCTAAAGGCTTAAGTCAAACTTGGGCTGAGCGACAAGGATGGCAAGCCCTCCTAGCACAGTCATGGCTTAGCCTAGGAAAGAAAAAGTGCTTTTACTGGTATACTGATTTTCTGAGTGAAATAACCACGGAAGGACATTCATACTGGTATAATTTGAGATGTTGATTTTTACCATTGTAAAAATACTATTATAAATATTATATTACCATTATAAAAATACTACACACACAGTTATATCCCTCATGACTCTGCTGTAGTTCCCAGAGTAAATCTGCCTCACCCAGCTGCTTCTGGTATTTCTTATCCAGTTTGAACTCCTTTGGTTCCCCCGTGGCTGGTCGCTCTAGGAGTTTGGCTGAAGTCCCTCGTCCCAACAACTCATCCAGCTTGGAGCGGGCAGGGCGGATCTCTTCTCTGCTAGAGCACCAAGAGTTACACACTTCTATGGCAGGAGATGCAAAGGGCTGAAACACTATCTTGTGGCAGGTGAGTTAGGATGCATCAAGGAGCTGGCGGGACATTGACATTCTCTGCAGAAACTAAGCTGCTGCAGTTGCTTTATTTTTCTCAAAACCCTAAGGGCCAGACACAATTCCACCTGCAAGGTGTTTAATTGGATGTGGGTTCCTATGTGAGAGTCTATTCCACCCTCCCGGAGTCCCTGAGAAGCCAGCAACCTTACATACTTCCGTAAGGTGCTTTCCGGTCACCAAAGCAGCAAGGACTAACCCAGCTTCTGCATGAGTGACTGCTCAGAGACTTGAGCAGGGTGGGAAAGGATCATATTTAGGAGGCTAATAGGTGGAAGAGGATCTTCCCTCAAATTTCTGTCCATATGATTTAAAAAAACAACAACTGTGACTCAACCCAACCAAGTCTGCAGTCAGCCCAGAACTGTAACTGAGAGGAGCAGACAGACTCAAATATCTCAGCCAGGTTACCTTTTTGATCTGTTTTGTAAGGAACCTAGCACAACATGGCCCTCTACAAAGATTTAGTAATGATAATGACAAATGGGAATACTGCTAACTATTTATTTAAATAAACCAATCCTGCTGCTCTGAGACAGTGAACTGAACTCCAGTATTTTGTCATCTTTTACCCCATTTCTTCCTTTCCCCCTGACTTAGAGACAACTCCAATGAAACATCAAGGGCCCTAGCAGGGGTTCATGCCTCTGCACCCACTTAGATGTGAGGTAATATAACAGAGTCTTTCTAGCACTGCACTTCATGACTGGAACCAAGCCTAACTCCCACAGGAGTGTTTCAATGCTTCATTTCTATCTATAGCCTTGCGTACAGAAGGAAGGGCCTTACTCTTCCCCTTTCCTCTCCTGCTTCAGATCTCCCTTCAGACTCTCGCCAAACCCCAGGGCACTCATGAGATCATCAGCATCATCTTCAAACATCAGCTCTTCCTTCTTCCGCATGGGGGCTGTTGTGTGGCCAGGCATCGAAGAGAGTGATGTCTCTGTTTAAACAGAATCAAGAGCTGTTGTAGCAGTGACAGTCATGATTCCAGTATGAGCTATACACAGGGCACTAGGCACAGTCTGGTGGGGTCTTCTACATGGTTATGCAGAAATGATTCTTCTGGGGCCAGAAACACAAATCAAAGGGAAGTGACAAAGCAGGAGGTCCATGCTTTTATTTATTTGGATCATCTGTCTTCTGGAGAGCTTGGTGAGACATTTTTAACAGCCCCTCAACTCCCAATTTGTAGAGCTCCAGATATCCCAGAAACTCCAGCTTTGCCAGAGCTTTTCACTCCTGAATTGTAAGAGCTTTTCACTCCTGGCTGGACAGTCCCTGGGACTGGCTCCCTCCACCAAGGTACATGATCGGCAGCATTTCCTGCTATAGGAATCCTGGATATTCTCCCCTGACACACAGCTCTACCAGCTAAAGCACAAATTTGACCTGTGGCCCTAGGCACAAGGGCCCCTAACTCTGCTAATCCTGAATCTCCACAGAGATACCAAATGCGCCCCAACTTGCTAATGTGAAAAAGTACCCACGAGCCTGATGGAGGCAGTTTCTTGGCAGCATCTTCCTCTTCATCTGACAAAAGCCCTGTCAAAGGATCATCTAAATCTATGAATTATCCCAAAGGGAAAGAAGAAGGGAAGAAAAGACATGAGTCATGTGGAGGAAGAACTCTAGCTCTAAGAAAACAATGCACCAAGAATGGACTATCTATCATCTTTATTCTGGGGATCCTGTACGAATTAGATTGGGGTGGGCAAAATGTGACCTGTGGGCCAGATGTGGCCCGCCAGGACATTTTATCAGCCCACGGGGCCCCTAAAAAATATAGAAAATTAATATTTATCAGCCCCTGGCTGCTTGCCATGAGGCCCTCAATGGCTTAACAAAACTCAGTAAGCGGCCCTCTGCCCGAAGTAACTGTCCGCCCCTAAATTAGATTTTGCTTCTGCTCGAGGCAACAGCATATTTGCTGGGAGCAAGTCTGGTCCCCATGATTATATTATAATGTAGATATATTCATATATACACGCTAGCCAATTCCCCATCAAGAATGATGGGGAGGGTGGAGCGGGCAGAGATGGAGTCCTGTGGCCTCCCCATCCTGGCCCACTCCCTTCTTCCCTCCTGATGCTTGGGGTCTGGGCCTGCTCAGGGGCTGCAGCATCAGGGGGAGGGCAGAAGAGGGCTCGGAGCCGACACAGGGGTGGGGGATGAGTAGACCCGGGCCCGAGGCACTCCCCCTGCCACTGCCATGTCAGGCCAGGCTCGCGCCTCCTTCCTGTTTCCACATTGCGCCCAGGCCCACTCCTCTCCTCTCCACGTCTGCCCATGTCCACTTCCCCCCACAAAGCCACCGTGGTGTGCCCGCTCCTCCCCACACCCCCACTGTGTCAGCCTGCATCAGTCCTGTGGTGGTGACGATGGAAGTGGGGAGGGGTGGGCCAAGGCCAGCGCTGGTGGCTTCACCCCTCCCGTGGTATCCTGACTCCACCCCTCATCCCTGTGCATGGCTACCTATTGACCTAATCCAAAGCCCACTGAAGCTACATAAGAGGCTTTCTACCCTTTTCAGCAGGCTTTGTAACAGGAAGCATAGACTTCTGGTTAGAGTAAAGAACTGGGATGTCGGGAGACCTGGATCCCATTCCCACATCTGTGACCTCTGGCTGCTGTGACTCATTCTTCTTAGGTGTAAAGCAGATATAATCTTTCCTTCCCTCCCTCCCTCCCTCCTCTGCAGGGATGATGGGAAATTAGAAATTAATGCTTGTAAGGAACTATCCTTCTAAAACATATCCCTGCAAAGATCTGAAAGAAACTATCAATTAAAAAAGGTCTGAGGGAACACAAACCCAAACACAGTGCCCACAGAAATCGCACAAAAAGATAGCCTCAAGGCAGGCTATTTTTAAATCTGGGTTTTCTAATTACTTACTTATTCCCTTACTTGGTTGCTTTTTAGACCCATCCTCTGCTGTGCGAATAGAAGGGAAGAAGGGACAGAGAAATGAACTAAAAGAGATCCTCACAAATACACACGTACTACCCACTCACTCTCTGGGACATTTCTTTGGCATTTCCATGATCAATTGGTATACTCTCTCCTACCTTATGCTTGTTGATATAATTCGGAGGCATTTGGGCAATGTATAACATAGGACTTAATTCAAGTGAATTTGGTGCTGGCAAATGGTGCCTGGAAGCTGAAGTCGGCTCTATTATGACAGCAGGGATAACAGAGGAATCTTAGCCGCCCTGTGGCTTTGACACCTGACGTGGAGAGCCTCCCTGGAACAAAAGAGAGCTCAGGGTTTCTAGCCTACTTAAGGCTAGACCTCTCTGTCACTAACCTGATGAAAACATTTACACTGTGGACGTATTTAGGAACGGCTGAAGGAGACCAGCAACTCCTATCACACAGTACCTATCATGGTACTTTGACCTGGCCCAGATTTGAGCTGATGACCTCTCTGATTCCTATCAGCCATCCACTCCTTCAGCAACCCTATCACTAAAGGGGATGCCTCCCTACACCCTTCCCTTTAAATTAGGGTGTTAAACAGTAAGCATAGAGAAAGCATAGCTGCACCTGTCCACTTGGGCTACAGCCAGATCTTACCTTCAAAGGAAAACTTCTTATATTGCTGCCGGGTGGTCGGGGGAGTGGTAAGAACTTTCTTTTCAATCCTAGTTGCCAACTCTGCCACAAAAGGGAGGCCATTGACAGTCAGAAATGGGGTTTCACATGCAGGCAGGCATTAAGCTATATAAAGGGATAGCAGGCTGGTGAGGCGGTACCTGTGTGTTATGAGGAAGACAGCTACAGTCCTCTAAAACAGAGAATTAGGTGAGATCTGGGCATAACCCTTAGCTGGGCAAAATGTTGGGGGGGGACTCTTATTGGACCACTCTGTGCTACTGAATACAAAGGGCAGATTCAAGAGAACTGAGTTTCTAGAGGGTGAGGATCACCACATCCAAGGGACTTGGTCATGGACTAGCAATATCCCAAAGTGTGATCCACTGACCATATTGGAGGCCCTGCTTCTAGGTAGCCAAAATAATCTTTCTACAGAGGAACATCCATGCCACTGAGGGTACTCCATGTTCAAAGTCCCAGTGCACAACAGCTTCAAGCCAAGTCAATTGAAAATCAGTCGAGCTGTACAGAAAGAAAACTCATAGGCATCCCCACTTACCTTTCTCAGTACTTGTTAGCTTCCCTGCTGGTTTTACTTGGTTTCTTGATGACTCAGTCTTCTCAGAACTCTTTGCAGTTGTCCTGCCAGGCCCAGAACCAGGCTTTTTTAAGCCTAAGACATCAGCTTCCATATTGTCCATATCCTGGAGATAAGCAGAACATTCAGGAGCACAAGGAGCTGAGCCAGGGCTCTGGAGCTCAGCCAGTAGAGAACACATGAAGTTTTGCATGGTCATTAACACAGGTCAAGTAAAACCAGGTCTGTGGTATGTGATACATTTTTTATATGCTGCCCAGGGGTGGAGACCTCAAGCGACTGCTCTCTGCCTGGGGAGGATTTACCCAGAAGGTGGTAAGTGGAGCTTCACTTCAGGCCTATTTCCCAGTCTGGCTCTAGTTCTGCTCCTAACCAGAGAAGCAATGGTAGCATGCTTGATCCCAACATTACCTCACTGGGGTGGCCCCAGGGAGAGGTAAGGGTCATGCCACAAAAAAAGCTTCTTCATGTCAGCTTCAGCAAACATGCTGGTCTCCCCAGTTTTCAGTGACTTCCAAGCAGGAGTTTTTTTTACTAGACACAGATGGGAAAGCAAAGATTGAGGCTGCAAGCTTTTCATGTATGTTACAGTTCAGTACTTAAAACTAAGATGCAACCAAAGACACAACAGTGTTGCCTGTGAAGAAAAGATATGGGAAGACTGGCTGCTAGTTAAACCATGGTTAGGAGAATCAGGAATACATACTGGGAGAGAAGACAGAGGTTAGTTTCAACTCGGCAAAGCTCTGAGAATATCAATATTTTACTTGGTTACCTTCAGGGTTTCTAGCAGAGCTTGTGGATCTGCATCCGAAACATCAGATCCCTGTGTACCAGATAAGGAGAGAGAACAAACATGAGCATTTTCAGAAGCATATGGCACTAGAAGAGACTCCAACAAGCCCAGAAGACAAAGGAATGTTTTAGGTTTTGTTAAATATTTTCACTTGATACAGAAAACTCCATCCTTTTTAGGCACCTATTATTTTACACCTGCTGTTCCATAGCTAGCTGCTGTCTAGTCTGAAAATGAACAAATTAATCAGATAACCCATGTCCTATCCACATTAAAATAAAGTATCAGGGAGTCTGTCTGATGTGGTAACAGATAAGATGATATGTCTACAGATGTTAGGCCAGCAACACAGCAGCTAAGAATCCCAGTTCTGCTGCTGATTCACTGTGATGCTGGATAATTTACATCAGCACTCAGGACTTACAAATTTCTGCAATTTGTAACATAGGAATAATAAGATGTGCCTCACTACTGGGAGTACTATCCTTGTTAACTACTGTTTGTCAAATTATTTCATGAGGGTTGGGTATTTTTCAATTCTTTGAGAGAATGAAACAGTTATGGGGAAACTCTTGATCTGGGGACATTTCCTTGATGAACTTTGGCTGTAATTCATGGAAACATTACTATCACTTTTGCTTATTTATTCTCACTATAAAGTGTTTGGAGATTCTTTGTCTGAAGGACATTATATCAGACTAGTCTATATTGTCATGCAAGTCACCCTGGTAGCATCAGCCTCATTTAAGGTTTTTACTTCTCATTTTCTCATCATCAACCCATGTCATTCCTGTTTTAGAACAATTAGAGGGACATGTGAAAGAGCTCTTCTGTGAGATTTCTACAGTCAGATTCATCTCTGGTGTGCTGCTGTTGCCTCCAATGGAGTTGTACCAAGCACGACTCTGGCTCTATGCCTGGCTCTGGGCCTGTCCTCCAACCTTCTACCTCACATACACTAGAAATCTAGAAACCATGAGGACTCTCTCTCCTGAAGGACACTCACCTCTGTAGCTGCACCTTCCTCAGCTGCCAGCTTGCTGAAAAAGTCATCCTCAAAAAGGGATCTGCAAGGGACAAGCAGGAGGATTAGGCACTTCTCTTCTTGCACTTCATTACTCCCAACACAGAAGGTCAAGATGGAGGTTGCTACAGAAGTCATATGCGGTGTGTGAAGCACATCTGACATTTAAAGTGGGAGAGTACTGGAAGAGGCCCCTAAAATGAAGGATTTATTCAGACAAGCTAGTATTTGGATGGCTGTTTTTTCTATGTATTGTTCTAGTGTACCCTGCCTAACCCATTACAGGAGTCTTACTACATCAACAGACAAGGGGTTAATCAAGATCACAGCATGGCTCACCATTTTTAACTAAACAATATTCAGAATGAGATTTCCAGAAATGTGAAGGCAGAGAGCTGCCCAATGCCTACTGAAATGCAGAGAGAAGAGGGCCTAATGCCCTTGTTGATCCTTAAAAAAACATTCCCCCACAGTGATAGTTGTAAATTCAGAACCTAAATTACTAATACTAGGAAGTGAGGCCTGGGAAATGACTGTACATCTTACAAGGTGCAGAGAGACCAGTATGAAGCAAGGCCTCTTTCTTCAATCACCTATTTAATGGCACAATTCAGATGTACTCACTTGTTGCTGGTCCTGGAGCTGGGTCCCCTGGGTCTCCCTCCACTGGTCCCAGAAGGCTGGGAAGGTCTGTTAGATCTAACAGGGATTTCATCTGGAAACAAGATACAGGCAGTTTGGAAGGTGGGGGTAAAAGCTTATCCTGGACCAGTGGTTCCCAAATAACTTTGGGGTCACCTTCCCTTCTTAAGTTTGTCCTACTGCTGTGAGCTTCTGGGATTCTGTTTTACAGAAAATAAAATGCTGACACTTCATTTCAGGACAGCCACACTGTAACCGCTCAATCAGACACTGCAGAGTTGGTCTTCATTATTTCTTTTGTTCCTTTTCCTGCATGCCTATTGCCCCCTTTCTATTTCTTCCACTAATGCGCTCTCTAGAAGTTTGTCTCATACCCTCTAGAGACTGAACAGGCTGAATGGAAAGTGGGCTGTCCTTCCAGCCCTAAAGGGGGTGCCTATAGGCCACGGTAGAGACAGCATGGCAGGGAAAATTTGTCTGTAGGAGTAACCAACAGCATAGCTGCTCTGTGGATAAGATGAGAGCTTTGTTTTGTTTAGAGAGCCAGCATCCTTCACTAGTTCCCCAAACACATGGAAAGACTACAATATAAACAGAGTTTCCTTCTCAATGCCAAGGAAGATGCATTTACCATCGTCTCCAAGGAGGTCACCAAGCACATCACTGATGGAGCCTAGAGAAAATAGAGCAAGGCCATTGTATCAAAAGAACTGGCAACACAAAAGCCAGAAAAGTTATTTTTTGTATATTGAGATGGTTTGGATATTTAAAACCTTCAGACTCAGGGATGAAAATTTGAGTGTAAGCATCACCAGCAAGAGGTCCTAAGTTTTCATGGCCATCCAAACAATAACTTCCACTGATGTCACTGGGAGCAAGATTTTCTCCAACCGCGACCACCAAGGCAGTTTTCCTATTCTCTGGGGATAACCGCTTTCCTAGTATGGGATATTAGGCCTGTGAAAGCGGCTAGTATTTGTTTACGATTTGGCCGATTCAAGGGACAGTGATGTGATTTGGTGATTCAAAACACTGTCTCAATTCAACTTGGCCGAATCTTATTTTGAGATTTGACTGCTGCCAAATCTCCGAATCAGCCAGGTCCATCCCTTGCCCCTCTCCCAGCCCGGCAATGGCTACCTCAGCTCCTGGCACTTTTTGAAAAAAAAAGGCCCAGTTCAGTGGGTGCTCCTGGGTGGGGTGCGATTCCCACTCTCCCCCACTGTGTGGGGGGCTCTACATGAGCCCTCCAACCTGCCCCTTGTTCCCTCAGCCCCCACATAGGTGCCCCACCTGGGCCAGCTCTGGCCCTTTTAGAATAAAACAAACAAGTCGAAAAACCTCCGGACTCACCACTCTTGCTCGCGAAGGGGCAGGGCGATCCCCACTTCGCCCCTGCTGACCTATGCCACATGGGGGTTCTGAATGAGTCCCTGAAGCCCCCGAGGGCACTTCAGGACCATAAAGTCCCGGGGCTTTTCTTGGCTTTTTTTTTTTCTTAAAAGGCCAGAGCTGGCCTGGGCAGGGCACCCATTTGGTGGGGGAGAGAGGGGGAGGCCCCCCACCATGGTCCCCTCCCCTGCTTCTAGTACTTACCAGCTTGGAGTCAGCTGCAGCTCCCTCCTGCAGCCACCAAGGACTGCCTTTATCATCAAAGCTCTCTGAATTTTTTCCAAAGAGATTCAGAGAGCTTTGAATTGATTCGGACCTTTAAATTGATCCCCTGCTTCAATTCGGATTCGGAGATTCAGCCACTGAATTGGGCAGAATCTCCTCGGAATTGAATCACTATTCAAAGCTTTGTACATCCCTATGGGATATTAGTCACAGAGGTAATTTCATAGATTTCATAGACATTTGGGCTGGAAGGGACCCCAGAGGATCATCCAGTCCAGCCTCCTGCCCCAGGGGCAAGAAGTCAGCAGGGATCATAGGATCCCAGCAAGATAAGCATCCAAATGTGTCTTGAAGGCGTTCAAAGTAGGTGCTTGAACCGCCTCTGGCGGCAGTCTATTCCAAACCTTGGGGGCTCGGACAGTAAAGAAGTTCTTCCTTATGTCTAGCCTGAATTGGTCGCGGCTGAATTTGTGACCATTCGACCTTGTCATCCCTTGGGGCGCTCTGGTGAACAGATGTTCCCCTAGATTCTGATGAGCAACCCTGATAAACTTATAGGTGGCCACCAGATCACCCCCGAGCCTGTGCTTTTCCAGGCTGAAGAATCCCATGGCTCTCAGCCTCTTGTAATAAGGTCTGTTTTCTTGACCCCTGATCATGCGTGTGGCTCTCCTCTGTACCCTCTCAAGCTTCTTCACATCCTTTTTGAATTGTGGAGCCCAAAACTGGACACAGTACTCCAGCTGCGGCCTCACCAAGGCCAAGAACAACAGGAGAATGATGTCCTGGGATTTGCTTGAGAAGCATCTATGGATGCAAGCCAGCATTTTTCTCGCTTTACTAGCTGCAGCACCACACTGAAGGCTCATGTTCATCTTGTGGTCAATCAGGTATAGTTAATGTATAGTTAACCTCTCACTTTTCCAGTGGGAACATCTTAGCTTTACGCCAACTTTATGGAAATGGGGGACTCCACCCTAGCTTGCTCCTGCAGCCATGCAGATGAGGGCAAGCGAAACTCAGGAGCATCAGAACCCCAAGCCTCTGGGTGTGGGCCTGTACAAAGGATGCCTGCCAAATGATTTGAAAGCATCTGAAGCTCCAGGTAGGGGCAGAGGATATTTACCAGTAGTAGGGCCACATATGATTCTTGAATGACTCATGGATTTGGAATTGATTTGGCTTGAAACATGAAAAATGTTACTTAAAAAAAAAGAAGGTAAATGAGTGGGGCTCTATGGAAAGTCCTGCCCTCACTCTGCCAAATGAGGAATTCCTTCTTTACTGCATCTCCAAGATCCTCCCATCAATCAGTTGCTGGTCACATACTGAGATTAAAAGAATCTAATGAAACTCTATACCCAGGGCATATTGAAAAATCCCAAGGGCTCTTTTTAAATCCCCACCTACCTACCTAGGCCAACTGCAATTCTGCTGGGGTGGGCAGCATGCAATGGCCTCTGCCACCTAAGTAGGTTGATGTGGGAGATAGTAAGGTGAAGTTGACAAAGACATGCTCTCCTCTGGATCAGCATAATTCCACAGGGCCCTTTTTATATATTATATTTATATAGCAATGAATGTGCTAATCATGGCATAAAAATGGTAAAGGTACTACATGTGCACCCACTTTAAGGTGCCATAAAATGACAAACCTGCACTAAAAATGTGCTGCATATAATTGAACACATTTTTAGGACTGGTTTGTATGGCATCTTAAATTGAATGTGTAGCAGGTTGGAGCAGGGGCTGACATTCAGCTAACTCTGTCAGCTTCAGCCAGGGACCACACTGGGGTCTCAAACCAGGCCTGATGCAGCCTGGAATCTGTGGGTGACCAGCTTTCAATCTGCTAGTGCAGAGATGCCTGGGATAATGATGTAGAAAAGAGTGCAACTGGTAGCTGATCCCAATCCCAGAATCGTGCCTCCTGCCATACACGTGTGGCATAATATAATTGTTAGGATTGGGGATCAGAGCCAGGGCAACTTTAAATTAGTATGTGACAGGAGCCTAAGAAAAGGCAAATCCATCTGATTTGAGGGGTAGCTCAGAGGTTTCCAACCAGCAGGCCAGGAAGGGTTGGCTGCTGGGTCATGGCACAAGCTTTAAGCACTGTTAGCAACAGTTCTATGCCCAGGCCACACCCGTGCCCTGATGACTGGCTGGGCAAAAATATCCTCTGCTTGGCCAATGACTGTGACTACAGCTTTTGAAATTGGACCATGGTAACTGTGGCTAGTCACTTCCCTATCAGTGTGACTGTTGTAACCACTAACATCTGGCTTGTCTCGTACTAGCATCCTCTGCAGCTAGGTAGCTAACAACGGCCAGCTAGTGATGTGTACATATGATTTTTAGCCATTGTCTCCCTCCATATAAAAAATAAATTTAAATATGTAAATTAGATTGTTTCTATACCTGGTTCGCCATTATTCTTTGAGTGAGTTTGCTGGTCTGCAGTATAAAAAAGGCTGGGAACCACTGGGGTAGCTGACATTCAATGCTGATTCAGCAATGACTTGACTCAAGCAATACTAATACTCTTTATGTCTGACATGGCTTTGAACCAAGGAAGTGAATCACTAGCCAGGATTCACCACCTTGGACTTCTATGGTTGTCAGGAGCACCCCCAGTTTTGACCCACCTATTCTCAAGCAGACTAAGAGTAGTGAGGTGTAGAGGAGGGCTCATACCTTTTAAGCCTTTCTTCAGTTTTGTAGCCTAAGGAAAAAAATAAATTTTGACTTGTTACAAAAATAAAAAGCACTGAAAGCAAGACACATCCAACAGGACTTTTCCTGCACGATGATCATAGGGCTGGAAGGGGCCTCAAGAAGCCATTTAGTTCAGCCCCATGCTCAAGGCAGGATCATCCCCAACTAAACTAACCCAGCCAAGGGTCTGCGCAACTTGCTCTTGAAAATTTCCAGGGATGGAGATTCCACAGCTTCTCTAAGCAGCCGGTTCTAATGCTTGACCACTTTCACAGTCAGAAAGTTCTTCCTAATCTTCAACCTAAATTTCTCCTGCTGCAGCTTGACACCATGCTCCTGGTCCTGTCCCCTGCAGCCACAGAGAACAGTTTATTCCCATCCTTTTTATAATCATCCTTCAGTTTTTGAAAACTGCTATCAACTCCACCCCGCCCCCGCTTCCAGTCTTCTCTTCTTCAAGCTAAACAATCCTGGCTCTTCCAGCTTTTCCTTATAAGTCACGTTACCCAGGTCTGTAATCACTTAGTTTTGTTGCCCTCCACTAAACTCTTTCCAATTTGTCCACATCTTTCTCCAAGTGTGAGGCCCAAACCTGGACACAGTACTCCAGGGGAGGCCTAACTAGTGCTGATCAGAGCAGCAGAATCACTGCCCTGTTAATTCTCTGTATTGTAGAACCACGTTAAATAAAGTCTAGGCAAGCCAGCCCAGATGCAACATTATTGTTATTGTCATTATTTAGATGCATGTCTCGCACTATTCAGAAAGCCTTAGGGTGGCTTACGATACCAGGTATGACAAGTCCACCATGATCCCTGTTGTTCATTGATGACGCGAAAGTCAGATTTTCTTGTACAATCCCAACACAATATGGGAAAGCTTCCCAGGCCAATTGGGACACGATGCATGAAACAATGGAATCTGTCCCGCATGCTCCTGAAGATTACCATAAGTAACTGTAGCAAGCACAGTCCCTTCTCGGTGCTAACTAGACAGCCAAGATTTGCAAAAGTCTAGTGGTGCATTCAATCATTGCTGCCTTAGGACAGTGGTTCCCAACCTTTTTTATACTGTGGATTGGCAAACTGTGGACTGGAAGTGACTGTGGACCGGCAAACTGCGTACTGACAGCCAACCCTTTGTGGCCCGGTACTGTGCCATGGCCCGGTGGTTGGGAACCTCTGTCTTAGGGCAGCACAGCAATGATGTCTGCCTCTGTTTCTAGTTTTCATAACTCTTTTCTACCCATTGCCCCTTCATGTCACACTCACCATCTCACGGCTTCCAGGGGTCCTTTCTTCCGTGGGCTTCTGCTCACAGTCATTCAGTCTCCACCTCCAGATATGGTTTAACAATGTAATCCTGCGACCCAATCGATTCAAGCCTGGACTAAGGAAAGAGAGAGCAAGATTTCCTGCTTCAGCCTCCACGTTCAGCAGGATTGCTGCGCAGCCGACTTCCCTTTCTACCCAAGACCTTTCAAGTTTTCCATCTCACCGCTCTCTAGACCAGCGGTTCCCAAACTGTGGGTCACGACCCCCAGTGGGGTGCCAACATCAGTGGATGGGGAGCTGGGAACAAGGGGCCACGCTGAGAAAATGGGGTCATGTTGAGGAGAAGTTTGGGAAGCGCTGACCTAGACTGGGGCAAGGACAGATTGGTTTTTTAAAAAAAAAGAAAGAAAAGTGGTTGGCACTTGCAGTGAGTTGGATGGGACGACCACTGAACGTTTCAGAGACACCAAGGTGGTCAAATACCCCCACGAAAGGGGTAAGAAATACCACCCTGGTTTCAGGCAGACACGGCTGTTTGGGGAAGTCTGATATCTCTTATTAGACTGACTCAAATCGCTGGAAAAATTCTTCCTCGCAAGCTTGCGGGTATAAATACCCCTCGTCGGGCTGAGCAAGCTCTTCCTGGAGGGAACGAATAGTAAAGAGGCCGGTGGCCGGTCTGCATGCCAGGAAAGGCCGTCGGTGAGGATGTAAACTGAGGAGTCGGGGGATGATGAACAGCAGAGAGGTACCTGCGGAGTCAGGTTATAACGTGGCATAAATCCAGTGTCTATACTTAGTCCATGATTGTCTGCATCCAGCAGGCTGAAGGGAAGCTCACCCTGGGTCAGTGCTGCCAACTGAGGCTCGAGGCTGGGACGTGAATGATCCGCGGTCGGTTTTTGTGTCTTAACGACTTGTCAGGCCCGACTGCGGACCCAGGACGAGACGAAAGGAAAGGTCCCGGGAGCGGCGGGGAGAAAACCCGGGTCTCCTGCGGGCGGAGGCTGCAGCCCGCGCCGCGCACCCCGACGGGAGCAAGCCGGGCCAGAGCCGTGCGGTTCCCACAACAACTGCTCCCGCCTCGGCGCTCAGCCTCGAGCCCCCCGGGAGATGTAGTTCCTCACCGAACTACAACTTCCAGCACACCGTGCGGGCCCAACCAGATGTAGAGGCAGGGAGCGGGCTGAGGCAGGTGATTGGCGGTCTGGCATCCAATCAGTGCTTCAGGCATACTGCGCATGCCCGGGTCTCTGGGCGATCAGGCGGTCGGGGTTGGCTCGGACAGCTTCCCTGTGCCGCAGTCACCGCATCCACCGGGGCGTTCCTCCTCCCAGGCAGAATTGAAGGCTTCTCCAAACAGCTGAGCAAATCATTCAGCAGCCTGGGCTGGAGTCCGGGTGGGGGGGGAAGAGGCTTGCAGGGAAGCTGGTGGACAAGGGACCCCAGTCCTCCCCCTTCCTGGCTGCAGAAGGCGAAGCATTTCTTCAGACCGGGGTATCAGGAGCCGCCTGTTACCCTAGTAATCCTGGACCATGTTAAGGACTTGCAGAGAGAAAGCGTGGTCTTGAAACAGGTGTAGGTTGTAGCCGTGTTGGTCTTGAAACAGCACCAGAGCTGCCAGGGCAGTGCTTGAGAGGCGGGTGCTTACTTCAAAAGACAAGGAGCCAAACTTGTTGCACTGGCACGTGGAGGAGCCGAGCTGGAAAAGCGAGAGCTGTCAAGGCCCAGTAGCCTTATGCGGGCGGAGTGGTTTCTTGCCTGTGTCTTTCCTCACAGACGTGTGAAGGAGGTTAGGTTACACAACGCAATCCCCTACCTGCATTCAGCACACTTGCTCAGGCACCTGATGCTGGTTCTTGCTTCAGTTTTGGATCAATCTGTAGGGGTCTGGGCTCTCCCTTGGAAAAGGCCCAGAGGCATACACCCAATGGAAGGGACAGGCCATCGCCAGGGAGGACTATATCTCCATTGCTCAGGATTGTAGGGGGGCTGTTAGGAAGGCCAAGGCGGAGATGGAACTGGGACAAGCAACCCGGATCAAAGATGGCAAGAAGTCCTTTTTTAAATCCATAGGGAAGAAAGTGAACATTTCGGGTAATGTGGGGCCTCTGCAGGACATGCTTAGAAATCTGGTCATCACACTAGACGACAAAGCTAACCTATTTAACAATTTCTTTGCCTCCATTTTTCTGAGCAGGGACCAGGTCATCTCCCCCACTGGAATCCCAGGGCCAGAGAGGACCTAGTCAGGGAACTTCTGGAGGAACTGGACATGTTCAAATCAGCAGGTCCTGACGATTTCCACCCCAGACCGCTGAGGGAATTAGTAGAGGTCATTGCAGGACCCTTGGCACAGCTTTACGAGCACTCATGGTGCTCTGGCGAGGTGCCAGAGGATTGGAAAAGGGCCAGTGTGGTCCACATTTTCAAAAAAGGAGGACCCAGGAAACGATAGGCCTGTTGGTCTTACCTCAGTCCTGGGGAAGCTCTTTGAGAAAATTATCCAGGTGCACATCTGCAAGGGGCAAGCAGCAGAGTGTATGCGTAGGGGCAACTAACATGGGTTCATCAGATGCCGGTCCTGTCAGGCCAACCTGGTGGCCTTCTATGACCAGGTCACAAAACACTTGGACGCAAGTGTCATGATGGACATAGTCTTTCTGGACTTTAGGAAGGCCTTTGATACTGTCTCTCACCCCATTCTTGTTAAAAAATTAGGAGATTGTGGTATCAATGCCTACACAGTCAGATGAGTCACCAATTAGCTGGAGGACCGCACCCAGAGAGTGGTGGTGGACAGGTCTTCAACCTGGAGGGATGTGGGCAGTGGGGACCTCCAAGGCTCAGTCCTCAGGCTTGCACTGTTCAACATCTTTATCAGCAATTTGGATGAGGTGGTAAAAAGCACCTTGTTCAAATTCACAGATGACACTAAGATGTGGGGAGAAGTGGGCACGCTAGAAGGGAGGGACAGGCTGCAATTGGATCTGGACAGGTTACAGCAGTGCGCAGATGAGAATAAAATGGGTTTCAACACTGACAAGTGTAAGGTACTGCATCTAGAGAGAAAGAACCAGCAGCATACCTACAGGCTGGGCCTCTTGTCGGCGCAGAGGCAGAAAAGGATCTTGGAGTCATTATAGACTCCAAGATGAATACGGGCTGCCAATGTGGGGATGTGGTCAGGAAGGCTAACTGCACCTTGTCATGCATCCACAGATGCATCACAAGTAGGTCTAAGGAGGTGATCCTCCCCCTCTGTGCAACACTGGTCAGGCTGCAGTTGGAGTACTGCATCCAGTTCTGGGCACAGCACTTCAGAAGAGATGTGGACAGCATTGGGAGGGTCCAGAGGAAGGCCACTTGCATGATCAGAGGGCAGCAGGGCAGGCCCTATGAGGAGAGGCTACAAGACCTGAAATTGTTCAAGAGAAGGCTGAGAGGGGATCTGGTGGCTGTCTATAAACTGGCCAAGGGAGACGAGTAGAGGCAATGGGAGAGTCCCTGTTCCCCCAAGCACTACTGAGAGTAGCAAGGAATAACGGCCATAAATTGATGGATAGTAGATTCAGGCTAAACAAAGCAGGGGGTTGGACTTAATGACCTGCTCAGGTCCCTTCTGACCCTAGCAACCATGAAACTATGGAACTATCATTAGTAGAGTGCACCAACAGAGAATTTTTGGGCTGATACTGATGGCCAATTTTTAACAAGCTGTATTGGCCAATACCCATCTTATTGCCAATATGCAGCTGGCTGGTAAGTGTTATGGGGAAGGGCAGACTGAGGTCCCCTCTGTGCAGCACCTGCCCCTGCTCTAGCCCCCACCCCCTCCCTCACTGATGTAGCCTTGGTCTGCCCACATAGCCCTTCCCTCACCCCTCTCCCCTTCCCCCACCACAGACTTATCAACCTGACCTGGCTGCTTTTCACTGCTGGGCTGTGCTGGCTGCCCGCGTGGTGCACTGAGTTGTGCACATTCACAGGGCATTTATTGGCCACATTATCAGCCACATCAGCCAAAAAAAGCAGACTGCCAATGTCGTCAATGTTCCTTATATCTGCGCAGATCTGATATGAGACCGATATATCAGTGCACCGCTAATCATTGGATATTTTTTTTTAACTAAGCATTTTATTTAGATTTAATGCCCAGTGTTGTCCTCTTGTTGGAGTGCTACAAACTCTCCCAACAGAAATGTTGCCTGAGTGCATCTTTAACATGCTCTAAAACAATCACCAGAACCAGATTCTCAGTTCCACCTCTGAACTACAGGACTCCGGCTTACCTGAAGGGGAGTTCGTGAACCTCAAAACTACTCTTCATCAATTGGGAGTGGGGGAGTTTCTGTAGCCAAACAAAGTCAATAGAAAACAAAACCTAAGTAAGCTCTTTTCGTCTTTAGTTGCACAGATTCAGAGAGGAACACAAAATTCTGTTAAAAGCTAAATCTTTAATCTGTTAATACAGAAAGCAATTGTGCAAGTTTCATTCAGTATAAAATGGACAATTTTTAAACAGATCAGAAGTACATGGGATGGGGTGGGGAAAGGAAGCAGAACTGCAGGCACTCCACTTGAGAGAGGTTTTTGTTTGCATGCAACACCACTGTGGATACAGGATACTACAGATAAAGCTGAATGGGGCAACAAGACCCAACCCAACCAATTCTTGTTCACAAGTATTGGCTTTGTCATAGGTCATTTTTGCAATTTCCGCCAGCAAATGGTGACTTTTCACCACAAATTATTACATTAGTGTTTGTAAAATACTTTGCAGCTAAGTGCTATGAAAATGCTAGAGATTAAAATGATGGCGGAACACCCAATAAATTGCTCCCAGCTGAAATCTGCCCTTACTTTTCTGTTAAAAAAAAGTATCACTGTTTTCTCCTTTTTGATTAGCCATCAACTGGAAACCTCAAAGACTGGAGGTGCCAAGTGGATATGCGACGGGGGTGTTGGAAAGGCAGAGGGAGGAAGGAAATAATGGAATTTCCTAGAGAAGGAACCCTGGATAGGTTTGATTGAGGCAGTGCTCCACAAGGGTGTAATTCAGAGATGCTGCAAGAGGCTAGAATTGATGCAGAGAAGGAAGGGTGGGAACTCCTGCCAGACAGAGAATGTAGTGCTCAGGCAGACTTGAGTCATGATGTGGGGATTGAAGTGTAAGGTGTCACAGAGCTACAATAAAAGCCCAAGAACTCTCGCAACCAATGAAGCCTGGTTCCAGACCAGGTCTCCTTGCAAAGAGCAAGAAACCAGAGAAGTTAAACATCAGTTTTGTGTTTACGTATGAGGGCACCAGGGCAAGAGAAGCTGGTGCTAAACTGAAAACGAGAATCAAAAGGGTTGTTTTTCTTAAGAATAACAATGACAAAAAAAAATACAAGACATATGTGCTTCTCGGCTGCTATTGCCTAAACATAGTTAACTACTTAGTAGTAAAATCCTGCTACCTTTCCCTGATGACAGCAACTCCTGCACTTAGCAGCTTCACTCATGCAAGCCTTGTACGCCCCTAATGCTTTCCCAAATGTTTAAAAGGTTCATTTCTTACCATGATTATAATTGCACTTTAAAACAAAGCAAACAAACCAACATCCAGTTCCTAAGCAAATCTTCCCACTGACTCTCTTCAACTGATTTAAACAAAAAACAAACAAACCCCAAAAGCAGAATGGATGGTTACAATTATTTTCTGTCTTATTAGAATTGGAAAGATTCAATTCAGGTGCCTGAAAGGAAGGGCAATGACATCCAATTTCTAGACTTGGAGAGTCTGTGCATTTTCAAACATGGGGCCAGTTTCACAGCTTGGCTTGCATCGGTTTCAAGTGTTTGTGGAAAGACTCATGAACCTGTAGGAAAAAAGGCAATCAGATAAAAAAAAAAAATCAGGTTCTTATTTGTAATAAACATACAACATACATGAACTGATGCACTGAAAACGTGGCCACTTCTGGGGTACAAGAGTAACATCTGAACTTGTACTGTGGCAACATGCACAATGCAGGGAGGAGGCAGAAATCTGTCCAGAACAGGAATGTCACCCCATGCTACTTACAAAAAGGACCACCACATGTGTAATTTCTATAGAGAACAAATAAACTTAAATTCCAAAGATTTAAGAAGGATCTCATTTGAGAGAGAGTAGCTCCCAGATAATCTTGGATGCACAAAGGACTGAGCTGACTCCAACCTGCAGTTACAAGGAGGTTGGTTTTAGCCTCTCTTAGGATACTCCTACTTCTCTAGATCAAAGTTAAGGCAAGTGAAAGATGCATTATACCAGCAAAGGACTGAGTTACAGTGACAGGGCAGGGTCACAGAAAAAGTAAGGCTGGAAGGAACTTCAGAAGGTCATCTAGTTCAGCGTCTCACTCAAGGCAGGATCATCCTTGACTAAACCATCCCAGCCAAGAAGCTGTTCAACCTGCTCTCAAAAATAGGGAGAGAGATCTTCCTAATTTCCAACCTAAATTTCCTCTTTTGCACGTGGGGCCATTGCTGTTAGTCCTGTCCCCTACAGCTACAGAGAAAAGTCCATCTTTATCCTTTCTATAAATCGCCTTTCAGGTATTTGAAGACTGTTATCGACACCCCTCCCCGTGCCCCCAGACTAAAATGCCCTAGCTCTTTCAGCCTTTCCTCATTAGTCATGCTTCCTAGGCCTCTAATTATTTTTATTTTTTGCTCTGGGCTTGACGCTTTCCAATCTGTCCACATCCTTTATGAAGTGTGGAACCAAAACTGGACATGGTACTCCAGGTGAAGCCTCACCAGGGCTGAACACAGCAGAGGAATCACTTTCCTTAATTTGCAAATGACACTAGTTAATACAATCCAGTATCCTGTTGGCTCATTTTCACTGTAACCTCCAGGTCTTTCTCTGCAGTACTGCAGCCTAGTCCGTCATTCCCCAGTCTGTATTTATGTATGCATTTGTTCTTGTTGAATTTAATTTGGTTGACTGCAGACCATTTTTCCCTGCCTATCCAGATCATTCTGGATGACAGCCGTACCCTCCATGGTGTCCAGAACTGCACCCAACTTGGTGTCATCCGCGAATTTGCTAAGCGAACTCTTTTTATATTCTTTCTTGTTTTCTGGCCTAGAATAACTGTTTCCCAAGGTAAAGAAACTGCCTTGGCAGGGTTTTGCAACCTGTGGCCCAGGGCTGAATCTGGCCTGTGGAACCTTGCTTGAGCACCACAGAGAAGCAGCCAAATCCCAACCTGGTATATTCAGACCCAAGCTGGTATACTTTGGCCTGCCACCAGGATACATGTTCATGCAGATCTACAGCTCATCACCCAACTATCTTGCTTTGCTTTTGTGGTAGCTACAAAAAGAAGTCAGAAATGTAACATCTGACATTCTCATACACCGAAGCAGCAACAATGTTCATTTATTTCCTCAAATTCATACTGTGACCTATAGGCACTTTTTTCCTGTAAAATCCTCCAGCTGGATTTTCATGAATACCATTGATCTGACCCAAAATATTTGGTTCACAACAAGAAAAGTAGGAGCTAGAAGGGACTAAAGTAAGTGTTCCTTACCTCAGTTTTGTTTAGGGGGGATTTCTTTGCCCACTCAAACATGTTCTCATAGATGTTGCCATCGTAGCGTCCAAGCACAGATCCAAGATGGGAATCATGAAAGTCAAAGGAATCGACTAGTGCTACAGCATTGGGGCGGATTATAGCCAGGAGATCCTTCACATGCTGGTATACCTGAGTAACCTGTGCATCTGTCAAAATGCCCGCCTTGAACAAAAGCCAAGAAACCAAATCAGAATAGGTTCTTATCACAGCCATATAACCTCTCCTCCCAGGACTGTATGTGAGACTGGACTGCAGGCCTGCTCTCAGGGAGGGACAACTAGTTCATCACACAATATTCAATAATTACAAAATGGCAAGTAACCAGGCTGATAGGGACAGACATGTATAGGTTTGTTTTGCACAACAGAAAAAACACAGGACAGCAGAAAAGGACAGGACAATCTGGGTCAATGAAGCCAGTCCCCTGCAGCAAACCATGTAATAGCTATTAGTTCCAAAATGTTTCAAAAAACATCTGCTTCAGCTGCTCCTCACACCATAAACCCCAAACGTCCCCAAAATGCTTCAGTAATCTTGGGATGTTAGGAGAAAAAAGCAAAGGCCTCAAAGAAGGCATAATAACAAAGGTAGCTTCTGTGTAAGAGAAGGACCGTTCCCCTGCCAAGCTGTTAGTAAGGGAGCCTGTTTTTTTTAAGAGTACCTGTTTTAACCCTCAAAGCAGAGGTACTCTTAGCACATGCCTTGTATCACGTTCAATTCTTCCAGTTTTCGTAATTATTTTTGGCAAACGGAGCAAGGAAGAACCAGAAAAAAATGCAAGAAGCCTTGTTGATACAAATATTATTTTTTTCTTGCATTTCATATACCCCCAAATAAGCTGTGTACCTAGTTTTTGGGAAGGCAGAATGAAGGGCAGAAAAAAAAAGTTATGGCCCCATAGATCAAAGAGATGATAACGAGCCTGGAAGTCAACTAATTTCCTTTAGCACAGCCTGAATAGAAATGTCACTGATGCTGCTGGGCAGTTGGTTTTTCACTCTGGGTGGAGCAGGAATCAAGGCAGAGTGCAATTGCACCATTATCCACTATCCCCACTTTGATCTGCCCCTCCCCTCCATGCAGCTTATGGAAGGAAGAAGAAAAGGCAGAGCAGCAGCTGCTGTCTTAGTGTCTAAATGCTTCTATGCTGGGCACGTTATGCTTTAGCCTAAGTCTGAATTCGTTGCTCGGCATGCATGAGCTAATATGAATGCCAGTTGGAAGTTTGAAAGAAAAAAAGTTTTTATTGCTAGCAATAAAGGTGCAAGGTAGCAAGTACACTAAACAAGATTTCTAAGCATCTTTTATACTAAAATCTACAAGCATAATATTTAGTGATT
>JAGPOW010002173.1:12255673-12280798 GCA_030014935.1 Caiman crocodilus
AACAACCTTCCAGTCTCGCTGTGTATTCTGTCTTGGGAGGATGGCTCGAGGCCATTTATTAGGCCTTCAAAGAAATGGCTCGGGGTTATTCACAACAGGCAGATCATCAGCTTCCCTGCTTAAGACATGTGCCCCAACTTCAGAAGGCTAACTTTTGGGAAAAAGATGTGTGGTGTATCCTTCAGCACCATTGGGGCTGAAAGATAGGGTAAAGACTTAGAACAGTTCACTTGGAAACTCTCACCAAGAGACATGTAGAAGGCAAAAGGTTTGAAGACCACTTGTGTTTATTTGTAAAATGGGGACTGCCCTCATTAGTCAGGGTCATGATGACACATGCATTTCTGCTGCTGTTGTCCTGCTAGTACACACCCTTTCTTTGTCACTGATCTGAAAAACAAGATAGGCCTGAACGGATGCATCTTCTACCTAAGAGCCACTCATGTTTCTGGCATATGCCAAGGGCAAGCTAGTTCTATCAGACCTTCCACCAGAACAGTTCTGCTACATGACTTCTGGGATTTAGCAGTGGAGACCACAAGCTTGAGCATCTTTGTTTCACATCTACCGGACAGGACATTTTCTCTTGTGATCTGAAAGGGCTGGAGTGAGACACTGACCTGCAGGAAGTCCCCCGTGTGCTTACTGATTCCATGAAGAGCATACAGGAGACACAGATTGGTCATGACAGCACGAACAGCTGCATCACTTATCTCTGAGAGCTTTGCTGTGAAGAGCTTCACCACCACATAGTGACAGTGTGCCTGAAAAGAGGGACTCAGGGTTGAAAACAGTTTATGGTTGTTTGGATGCTCCCACAACATGTTTATTTGGGCATTTCACTGACCTCTGAAGCTCGCACCAGATCAACAGAGGTTCGGTTCCAGGCATCTTCCTTGCTCTCCCTATGGTTCAGCTCCCCTTGCAAGTTCTTTGCCGCAGCTTCTACAAGCCTGTTCCACAAAGGATGAGAAAGAGAAGCTGTCTGCATCAAAGCACCATATCCTTTGTACTACAGAAGGTTAAATTTACAGAAGCTTGTGTTTTACTGATGCATTAAGCCTGGAATTACTCAAGCTCTTCTCTTAAATGAATGCAGCTCCAGAGCTCACACCCATCCTGTTGTAGGAAAGGTGCAATGACACAAAAAGTAAGGAAACAAGAATGTGTGCAACTGTTTGCGTAGATACACTCATGTATCACCCGTGATGTTTTGGACCGCCTTAGTTATTGGACTTATACAGTTTACTGGGGATGTTCAGTCCTAGTATTAATTTCAATGTTGGTAAATTTTAATATGATTTAGATGTCAACTGAAAGAACTCAGAGCTCCTGCCAAAGGCACCATGGGGTACTTGGAATAACAGAATCTATAGAAAAGTAAGGCTGAAAGGGACTTCAGGAGGTCATCTAGTCCAGCCCCATTCAGATCAGAATCATTCCCATCTATATATTATCTTAGACACATGTTTAACTGCTCTTAAAAACTTCCAATGAGTGAGATGCCACAGCCACTCTAGGTAGCCTGTTCCATTACTTAAGGTACCCTCACAGTGAAAAGGTTAATCTTAATATCTAACCTACATTTCCACTGCTGTAACTTAAGAGTCTTGCTCTGTCCCATCTTAGCACACTTTGGTTGTGTTGACTGAAACACTAAGAATCCAAAAATGGGCTGAACTAGTAGGAAGCAACACTTCTTAAAGACAGGCAGATGCTGGACTGACAGAAAAGCTCTGTAGATCACAGATTGAGAACTGCTGCACCAACGGAACAGCACAGCTTTGTCATGTATCCCCTGACACATGCATTCAAGATGATTTTACAAGGGCATAGTCCAGGACATTGAATGTGAACTCACCTGGATGCCCGTACTTTATATGCTTCTACCAGGCTAGCTGGATCATTGATGTGCATGGTTGTGGGTCTTGCAGCCACTTGCTGTGGTTGGATGCGTTGCCCTGAGAGGTCATTAAGGTAGGATACCATTCCACTAACCAACTGGCCCGAACTAACCTGAGCATAACATTTAACCAGGAACCTGAAAGCATTAAAGAAAAAAGTAACTACACATTGCACGATTCATTTGGAGAGAAAGAGAAGAGACATTCATTTCAGGATACAATCTACAGGGCTGCTAAAAACATGCAGGCAGGAGTCGCACACACTTGCCACAAAGACACAGAAATAGAGATCAAATAGAAAGAATACTACAGGTCTGGTGATGGGATGGAGGAGGGAAGGGATAAGGTCTGTGCACTCATCTAACCCTATCTACAGAATACATGGACTACTAATGACAAGGTGGAGAGATCTCGAAGGAAGTCAGTTCACCTAGCTGTCTGCAGCATCATGACAGTGTTTTCTCCTTCGTAGGTACAGGATGGAGTAAAAGTGACATAGATATCAGGAAGGCCGCTGCAACGAGAGTAGCCATGACCACCACATGCCATTCGACATTCCTCAATGCCAGCATTGGCTATCCAAGAAGTGAATGCCTTCAGCCCTGCAGTCAGTGCATGGAGCTGACAGAGAGAAGCAGAACAAGTTAGTAGCTGTCAGTCGCATCTACTGTATTAACAAGTGGTTTCCCAGGATCCCATTGATTTGTATTTCCCTCATTAGCTCACAAACATACTTGCCTTCAGCTGAAGCTTGTGGAATAAATATTGTGTACTTTACACTATCTACTTGCTACACATCAGCAAAGGAAATAAAAACCACAAGCTGGAAGGGACCTCAGTACCCTGGCGCCTATACACAAGCACCAAGGCTGCTCCTATGTGCTGGAATTCCAGTGGGTTGGAGCAGACTTGATTAATCAAGCCTGCTGGAGCATGGCAATTGAAATGCTTGAATAAATTTTAGTTCCAGCATCCTCTGCTGCCATTTTTAAGCACAGAGACAGTGATGCACAAAAGACACGGAAGCACACCCTGGACCACGTGTAAAAGTGCCCCTAGAGTCCAGGATCATCCCTACCTAACACCATCCTAGACAAGTAGTTCGTCTTCTCCAGAGCTTTGGAGAAGCTACAACTCACACAACTACCAGGCATAATGTCCAAAATAATCAAAAGCACTTTTTAACTTGTTACAGGTCAAGTAGTGGAACAAGGGCACTATCAATGACTAAAACAGTACTTCCTGTCTTTGCAGTGACAAAAATAGACTCGAGTTCCAAGGAAGAACACCATACTCCCCACCTCTCCAGAGGGAAGCCCAAACCTGCAGAGTCCCTGACAATCTGATCAGGGATTAAATTCTTTACTGATCCCAAAAATGGCAATTGGTTATTCAATTATTGTTTACTTTGCAAGATAATTTTTGTTGAGCCCAATCATACCTGAAACCTTAGTGCTGATAAATGCCAATTCAATCATCCAGTACGTGTCTCCCTGTATGCACAATGGGATTCTTTACAGTATGTACCCAAGTGATTTGCCTAGTTAGGAAGACTAATTTAGAAAAGACTGGAGAGGTGCTCTGATACACAATGGAAGAAAAAGCAGTGTATTTTTCCAGCTGAACCATTAACTGTGACCTGGCAGTTGTTATAGCTTACCACCCAACTGCTTCCTAATTAAAGGTACTGGCAAACTTAACGCTGTTCAATGCTAGTTAACTGGAAACATAGTTCAGGCACTGCAGCAAGGGAACTGAAGTCAAGGCTCTTTCGTTACTAACATTATGAACAAGTCACTTGACTTCTGAGTGCTGGCTTTCTCACTGTAAAATGGGAATAATTCTGTTCATTTTTTTCAAGTACAGGGCAATATACAGATGGAATTGTAGTGGTGTCTCCAGATAAGTCATCACCCTGGACTGAAAAGGAGCCTAAAAAAGAACAAGCCTTTACTGCTTGTGCTAGAAGGCCTGGTCTACTAGATCGCAGACCATAATAAACTTTATAAACAGTGTTAAACAATGCAATGATTTTCAAAAGCAGGATGAGTACCTCTGGCAGCTGGCTCAGGTCTCCCTCACTGATGTCTCCTGTAATGCGAAGATAAGTTTCTTTCATGTAAGCTCCAACAAAATGAAAGGCATATGCAGTTGCCAGGAGAGGAAAGAGTTTGTATTGTTGAGTCTGATAATCCAAGATCTGGGGCTCTGGCTCCCTATGGCAAGAGAGAAGAGTTTAATTGCCACAACTGTCAATTCTCCTAAGAGGTTTGTTCGGAGTCCAGAACTGCTGCTTCTAGTGGGAATATCTGCATGTATTAATGTGAAAGTAAAGACATGACTGAAAACAGAATGAGTTTGAAACCCAAGCATGCTGGGAGGAAAAGGGCTTTCTACTGGAAAGAGAATTGGGTCTCTGCATTAACCAAGGTGTCCTGCAGAAGTGTCGGGCAGCTGGAAGCACGTAGGAGCTAAGTACATGTGTGTGGGTCTGCTTCAGTCTCATAATTCAGAAGGTCCCCAACTTTCACTAAAGTCCTTACACTCACCCTGGCTTCAGCTCAGACTGGTGCCTTACTGCACTGTAGCGAATAGCAATGGTGCAAGCCCTGGACAGGGAGCGAGCAGAGTCACCCACGATGATGGATCGGATGAATACCATTGTCCCATAAGTCAGCTTGTCATTGAGGGGTTTCACATACGTACCATCTGGTTCAACCTAGAAAAAAAAATACCGTGTTGATCCAAGACAGTTTCTCCCTTGTAAAACTTTCAGTACTGCTATTCTGCTGCAGAACAGAAGACACGTCAATTTAGCTACCAACTGGCAGTCCAACTTCAAGAACCTTGTAAAGAGTATGCAGTATCATAGACTGCATGCTTCCCTTGACCCCATTTCAAAGGTTTTCTGACCAACATTCATTTCACATGCTTTTCAGATTTTAATAAGGAGGGGAGAACCAAGCCCAGATGTACTTCTAAATATGGTCAAACTCATTTCTATATGTCTACATATTTTGGCATTTTCATTTATTCATTTATGGTGAACCTGAGAAAAGATGCTTACAGTTTTAGGATATCACTGATTATGTTGGCAATTATTGAGTCTGTGGCAGCATAGGCTCAAATCTCATTAAGTCAAGCTATAGTCTTGTCAGTTCTCATATCAGAAATTTGTCAGGAAAATCAGGGTGTTGTAGCAAATGCTGCCAATGCAGTGGGTGGCTCTCCTCTTAATTAGCCCTCAGGTGCGTTCTAGAGGCATGGCTCAGCCTTATAAAAGTCATTCAAGACCTCACAGCATATCTCCTGAAAGGTGGGGCTGCTAATTCCTGTGACTGGCCATACTCTAACTTGGCTAATTCCACCTAATCTCTATAGACCCTCTACAAGTTTGTTTGGTGCTTATGGTGTGTACATGGCACAGTAGCTAAACAACTGCCAGGTCCACCTCTATTTATCAATGTGACTGCATTTCATAGACCAGTGTGGGATAAAGTGCAACTATGTCAGCAAGAAAGCATACTGGAGTCCATTCTTAAAAACCACTGCATGCAAGCAGAAGGGGATTATTTAAAACAAGAAAAGTTGCACAGGATACCAACTACCATTTACTAATAAGATATCTTTAATGAACATTAGATAAAACTCTGGAAAACAAAAAAAACACATTTACTATTGGCCTCAACATACAGGGTTGGTAGGGCTGTGAAGGTACCAGAACTAAAGGCTGCTATCATTTATTCCATGCACTATTCAATAGCAACACTGGCCAAAGGAGAAGAGTTGAATCAGGCAGATGCTTAAATTAAAGGAGACACATTTTGTTCTACACAGCAAAGTTGGTAGCTGTCACATAGGATCTTAAATACAGGGAATGAAAAATAAGAGGATTCCTAGCATTAAGGGGGACACTGTGGTTAGAGTTGGCTGATTAACCCCTTACCTTGGCATACTTCATGAGCATGTTTTCCCGGGGGATACGGAAGTTATCCATTTTTAAGTAGCCATTATCCATTTCATCATAACCAAACTTTGGTCCGATGTCACCCACAGTAATACCTGCCCCAAACCAAACAATTTCCATTAGGAAAGGAGTCAGAATTAATAGACAGGCATGAGGCCCAACCCATCAGTAAACTGACACTGTAGATTTCTGGATGCTCCTGGTATTCTGATGGGAATGGCAGCTCAGGAGTAGATTTCACATGACCTTAGCAAGGATGGAAATCAACTGGGATTTTTATAGACCACATACAATTCCACAATAAAGGGACTGGGGTAGCTCCTTCCAAAATGAGGGTGCAGGGAGCCATCTCCACAGTACGTACAACCTGGGATTATGGGAACAAGATCAGACTGCATGCTAGCCTGCACTCTGGGGTCACCAAGTCATAAGGTAGGACCCAAACGGCTTCCAGGACCACACAAGGCCTATCCATTCATATCTGGGAGCTCCTCATTGCACTGCTACCTGAATTCAGCCTGAATCATAAGCTATATGTATTAGTAATTGTTGCCCAGTTCTCTGGTCACAGTGAATGACTCACTGTATCCTTATCCTTTCTGTACTCTCGCTCAACCCAGACTCTTACCTGGTAAGGGTTCATGGGTGCCCAATTGCCGAATGGGTACAATGAAGGCATGCAACCCTTTGCATTGACCCTGAGTATAGAGCTGAGCCAGGACTATGGCATGGTTTGAGGTCTTTCCGACTGCAAGAGGAGTGGGAGGCAAAAGAGAAAAAACATTTCAATATACAGAAACTCCCTTTCCCGTACAGCAGCATCTAAGATGACATTTATTCTCCCATGCATTAAGAGAAACCTATTTGCAGTGCTAATTAAGGGTTTGATCTTAGAACTGGTTTACCAATAGGTCATTAACAGGGACCTGGGTCTTCCATTTCCAAGAGAAAAACAGTAAACCGCAGATATTACCTCCTACCGGAGGCAAACACAGATTTCTCATTCTACCCAAGATACCTGTGGATTTTGCAGTTTTGCAATGAGCTCTCTGCAGGCTGGCAGAGTTCTAGCCTGCAGGGAGCTGGGGGAGCAGGAGGAGGGCGGTTAGGCAGGCAGTGCCATGTGCATGTACATACAAATGGCCCTAGGCAGTCTGGAGAGCAGCTCCTGCAGGTAAGTGCAGTGGTGGGAATTGAGGTCCCCATAGTGAGGGAGGGAGGAAAGGAATTGGGCAGTGCCTGGGGCTTGGGGCCTAGGACCTGGGGCCACAATGCACTGCCACAGGGCCCTGACAAGGAGTGGTATGTGGCTGCAGGTGGCTCACCTGGGTGTCGCTGCCAGCTCCCCACTACTGCACACTCCCAGAGGACAGGGGGACCCGTGCCCTCCAGATCTGCACCAGATCTCCAGATCTGGCGTGTGTACTGTGGGCTTGTGCTCCCCACCCTGCTGCCCTCCCTGGGGCATCTGCAGCCTGGCCTGTGCAACTGGGTGCTACAGGGAACAGTGCAGCCATGAAGGAAGCCGCTTGCCTGTGAGCTCTACACTGCCTGTGTCCTGTGCACACAACCCCACAGCGTTACCTCAGCTGCAGCCACGCAGGCAGGAGATGCATTGCCAGGGCAGCGCGCAACTTAGTGGCAGGCAGCTTCCTGAATAGTTCCACTGTTCCCTGGTGTGCCGGGTCGCACACGCTAGGCTGCAGAGGCCCCGGGGGAGGGCAGCAGGGTGGGAACCCACAGCAGGCAGTGCACAACCCCTGCTCCACGCACATATGTGGGGGGGCACGGGTCCCCCAGCCCCCGGGAGTGCGTGCCATGGCAGGAAGCAGCCTCCCTTGCCCAAGTCCACAGCAGGCAGGCAGCGAGGGGAGCTGGGCTCTGCTCTGCTGCAGCAGCTACCGCCTCCTGCCAGGGGCAAGGGGCTGTGGACCCAGGTCCCTGCCTCTATAGCTCTGGCAGCTGGGGCCCCCCTTGGGCAGGGCTAGGGGAGCAGGAGCTTTGGGTCGGGGGATCGAGGGGCATCAGCAGCACCAGGGGGCTGTGGGGAGTGAGGGGCATGAGCAGGGCTGGAGGATTGTGGGTGGGAGAAGTGAAGGGAAGGCCTATGGAGGTCTGTCATTTTAATCACAGATTTTGGGGGTTTTAATCAGAGAATTTCCTTTTTTTTTTTTTTAATCAAGGAAAACCAGGATCTCTGGTCATTAATCTCATTAGTAGCTGCAAGTGGAGCAGCTGCAGGATAGTCTCAGGAACTATGTACAATGTTCCTGCTTTGGCAGGACTTCTACTGAAGCAAAAGAGAGTTCTGCCTAAGTTAGGGAAGTAGGGACTGCACGTATGAGCAAAGATTGTAGATGAACTTTAATACATCTTAGTTGGCTGACAAGTGATATAGACTGATGCGATCTCCCTCTGTGCCAATTCACTACTAGCCAGATACAACATTTGTTATGAGGGTCTTGGATCACCACTACCTCCAGAAAGAACAGTTCTCCATTTAGTACCCAATTCAAATGCAAAGCACTTTCACTTACGTCCACCAGGCCACCACTTAATGGAAGTCACAGTGGGGCTGTTGAGAATGAATTCCTGGGTAGCTGGGTCATAGGTGGCAGTGGTCTCCAGGCCTCGGAGATGAGTTCCTGTAGGCATTTTACAGATTTATTTTGACAGACATTAATCATAGCACAGAAAAAAGGAGAGAATAGGACAGCAAATCACTGAGCTCCAGTAGTGATGTAAGTTACATAACCCAAGTGGTAAAAGGAAACACTATGCCACATAGCTACAAAACAGCAAGTACACAGACTGGTCATACTATGGGAGCCGAATCTAATTCTCCAGAAACATACCAGTATTTCAGTGTTCCAAGCACCTCCAGCCTGACATTGCCTGTCTTTTTTGCAGCACCAGGAACATGAGAACTTAAATACTCCACCATATCCTTACCTGTTTTTACTGACACTGCAATCTGACTGTAAAATGAAGCCACATCCAGACATTTCATCTAGCTAACAGTTCCATGAATTACTTCCACCGTCACATTATAAAATCTTCATTTCATACATCATTCAGGCTGAAGGCTGCTGCTGTTCCTATCAATGCTATTTTTCCATGAACAGGTATCTAATCAATCTAACAAGTCAGTTGTGCTCATCCAGCATCAGGACCTACTCAGGTGTTTCAGGCTGGCTGACTATTACAGAGCCAGTGACTCCACACACAGTATTTCCAAAGCTTGGAGATTTGTGGAGCACCTGCCATCCTTTCCAAAGACTGAAAGCAGCAATAAGGCAACCCTGACCATATAAAGCCAACTCCGAGTGAGAAATGCATGGGTACAGAAGAACTTTCAATCTTTTGACTGAAAGAGTACATTGGAGGAAAAAGAAAAATAAGTAAGGATTGATGAAAGTGTGGGAGGTGAATGTGAGTTACGCACCAGTTTTCTGATCTAGGAGTCTATCCCAAGCGAAAGAAGAGTTGACTCATTCCTTTACTACCTCTTTCAAGTATTGTACAGCTCTGTACTCTTGCCTTCACACTGAATGCCAAAAAGGGAAAGGTGTAAACCATTCTGGAAAGTTAGGTAGGTTTACAAATACATGAGCTGCCATGTGCTGAAATCACCAGACCCACACAAAACAAGGTGTTTTCATTAATCGGTCTCTATGGAAGAGGAGCAATCAAATGCACCCAGATACCACAGTGAAGGGCACCATAAACCCATAAATAAAAGGACAAACACTGAGTGGTTTTCATAAGCGTACACCTGAATTGTTAACATTTCACTGTGAAGAAACAAATTCCCCCAGTCAGAGCTGCATGTGAACAGACTCTGATTAGCACACACTATTTTCTCTGCGAGGAGAGTGATCCTTAATGCAGAAAGCCACCCGTGGTAATAGATTCGAGGGAATGTACTGTACCATGGCCCATCTCCGTCTGTGCATAAGTGCCTATGATCTCCAGGTTCCAGGCCGGCATGAAGAAGCGATCCTGTTGTTCCTGGGTTGCCTGGGTGAGGAGGGTAGGAAGGAACATGCCCAGGTGAAGATCCAGAGGTTCAGGCCGTCCATGATGAATAAAGCTGTGAAGAAATGCCAAGATGGGGGGTGGCGTGAAAGAAACATTATGGGATGAAGTCATGTGAGATTCAAAGTGGAGAGTGAAAGAGAAAGGGTGGGGGGAAAAAAAAGTCTTGCGTGAGTAAGAATTTAGTAAGCATGTTTCAGGAAAACCACCAAAAGCACTTCTCAAGTCTTATCACGAGAAGATTCTGCTTACTCTAAAAGCCAGACATGCTGTAGCATGTTTTGTTTTAATGATAAGCAGGGCTGCAACTGCAACATGCCCCTTTTTGGTTTCAGCCACAGTTTACAGAGAGCAGCATATGTCTTGGAGTCAAGTTGGATGAAATCAAACTGGGGCTCTTTTGGCACTGGATTACATGTTTTCATTATCCAACTGAAGTTACAGGAAGAACTGAAACCCCTTTCTACCTGAAGACCCTCTGGTCTCAGTAGCATGAGTTATGCTTCAACGTAGATGATCTAAAAACTATGCCTAGCACTTCAGTGTCATACACATCCCATTTTTTGAGTCCAGGATTAGGTTAGAATCTTATTTTATGGATGTAGCAGGTTTCTTTCCATAGAGGTCCAGTGAAGAGCTCCTTCTCCATCCCCCCAACTATTCATTTAAGTCTTTAGGAACCTTTTAACAAGCCAAGCAGTACTCTGCACGTGCAATCAGCCAAAACCATGAATAAACCATAGTTCTGAGAGGAAAGCCAAGGTGCATCATTTTAGGGACCACTGGTATGAAGCCATCCCCATGTTATAACAACACGGGCTTTTGCTTCATCTAGCTCATGCCAACTTTGGTCAGGTATTAATTGACCAGGGAACTTAACAAGAACCTGTTCAGGAAGCTTTAAGTCTTTGGATACCAACACATTAAAATGTATTAACACTCGTCTCAATAGCTCTGTCTACTTACAGAGAGCTATTTTCTTTGATCTTCACAATTCCTAGCTATGGCAACCTACGTACTGAGATCTCACAAAGCAATTCATTCACTTGGGGTTTCTTGTAAGAAATTTCATGCAAGGGCATCTAAAAATAAGATTCTAATAAATCTTAAGAATAGCCAGAGAACAGGATTAGTTCTCAAATACTTAAGACTGGCTATCCTACACAGTGGTTATCACAAAGCAATAAAGTAGATAAGATGCTGGTGTTGCAGAAGCATTGACCTTAAGGGTCTTCATTTGGTACCTCTAATTTTACAGCCTCAAATAATGCAGGCACCCTCTCACAAACCAGTTTTTGGTACAGTTAGAATATTTATTATGTTATATAGTTCCCTGAAAGAACAATAGAGTGAATCTGGCACTAGAGTGATCTGGCTGGCAGGGCACTAGAGCATTTTAGCAGATCTAAATGTACTTCATTGGAATGCTCTTTTATATACTGTGCTTCCTTTACTTGGTTGTTTCCATATCAACCATCTAGAAGATGCATTGACAGCAATATTTTCAAAAGTTCTATGCCTTATAGTAATCCAGAATTAATGATTAGTTACCATTAGAAACAGACTTTTTTAAAAAAGTGAATTAAGTGCTGGTGAAAGGTTCCGACTTGACAATCAAATACTGAAATTCCTATTTACCAACAGAATAGGTACAGCATGGGTAATGGCAATAGTGTTTGCAACCACTCTTCCAACTGCCTCAACACCTTGCTGGAGGAGACCTACTTTAGGGGAGAAATGAGAGAGTTTTGCTTTTGTTCCAGACTCACATTTCATCCCACATATAGTGGGACTTAAACGAATGTTTATTATGAAATGGACTGAAACCAATTCACAAAATGGTCACTTGAGAGTAACTACCACCAATCTAGGGTTAGAGTGAAGCCAGTAACCTAGAGCTTGAAGGGTCTTTTTCCAAGACAAACGACAAACCACCTAACTCCAACTAAAAGTCAAGCTTGAGAACAAAAATAAAAACAAACAAAAAGACCCCAAACCATGGTAAGTGGAACATAGTAATTATGGATGCAGTTTGTGTGACATTAGAATAATTACCCAACAATCTTAGCAAGAATTTCAAACAGCTATACATATTATTGATCAAGAATCAGTCAATTTGGAAGGCATGCTTGCTGTAAGACACTACCACCTGTATTAGTCTGTGCATGATTTCTTCATCAATATTCTGGTTAGTCACAGAGTACTGTGAAAATTACAAACAGAGCCATTACCAAGCACAGAAGTGGGATAGGTTAAATGAACCATGGCAGGTAAAAGCAAAGAAAAAAACCCATCACTTCTGTGGGAGAAAGGGAGTGAGTTCAGCGGCCATTCTCTCCACTGTGTCTTCTTGTTTGCATACCTTCTTTTCTTGAGCTAGTAGTTTGCTCTAGAGCTGGAGCCAAAGTTTGAAGAAGCAAAGAATTCCGTCAAGTGACTTTTTTGCATTTTTTGTCTGACAAGTAGGAGCAGCAGCAGCTGCCAAACTGCTGAGGCCCAGCCAGGGTTTGTTGTTACCTGATCCAGGAAACAATTTCACATTTTCCAAGTCTGAACTCCAGCGACATAGACAGCACTGTCACCATTTGTTCATTTACTGCAGCATTTCTTGCTGGGATGCACACCATATGCAGTTAAAGGTCCTCTGTGGTATGAGACGGCCCACAAAAATTCTCCTGATTCAGAATAAATTCTTGTGTTTTGACAACAAAGTTGCAATGGAGATGCTTCGGAAACAAAGGGTGCTTTGGGCAAGGTGTCTCAATAGCTTGATCTGTCATACTACACTTCCCTGCAAGCTACAGTGTTTCTAAATAAGCTCTGCTTCCTTGTTTGGGCAGTCCATCACTGCACTAGCTAAGAACTCTGCAACGTCCATATCCTAAATTCAGACAAAAATACAATTACTGGCAGTTACTGGTACCATATTCAATATGTAAGTCAAGTTCCTAAGGGGAAAAAACAGCTTTATCTTAAAACAAAATCAACAATTAGGAGATTAGGTAGGCAGGAGGTACTTTGCGATCACTGAAATAGTAAGAGAGGCAGTCTCTTGCTTTCAGATAAAGCATCACTGGGCATTAACAGGGTTGTGGTTTTTTTAAGTTATAGCTTTATTTTAGTCTTTCACCCTTCGGATTTACTCATGGAGCATCACTAATTTGTTAACTGGAGTCACAGAACAGAGGGTACCGATCAGACCCCACAGGGAACTAACCATGCCCCATTTCAGTCTGGGCGTAGGTGCCAATTATCTGCAGTCCAGAGGCGAGAGGTAGCCATTTCTCTTGTTGGTCAACAGTGCCCTGGTTCTCTACGATGTGTGTAAACATGCTGAAGTGGAGATTTAAAGGCCCAACAAAAGGGACCAGGCATATTCTACAGGAGAGAAAGAGAGATCAAGGTCTTAGTTTTCTTTTACCTATGCCCCTGGAAATGGTACGCACTAAACAGCTGCATCTTTCTTTACTGCTGATGGACTTTCCTTACAGACCAAGATCAAATCCCAGTCATGTTGAAATCCCATGCAACACTAATGGGAAAGGAACCAACATTATTAGAATTATATATAGCTACATATAAGCTAAAGAGTGAAAGTTGTGAGTCATGAGGATCCAATGCTATCACTGGGTTTTAGGTTCAGGAAGTGTAGCCATCATGATGAGGCTACTAATTAGGATGATTTCTGGTACTGGAAAGAAAGCAGCTTTTTCCAGTGACCCATTCTTCGTTCAGAAGTTATCTTTATCTCACATCCACCAGCATCAGAATCGTGAACTTTATCACTCCCCTTGAGTCTGTGGCTTTTCTGCCACAGAGTCAACCACTCCTTCAGCGACAGGTAAATGTTTGGAATGGACATCCTTCCACAAAATTAAGCCTAATATTTTACTAAGCTGAAAGTGATTAGGAGGCATCTGGTCTGGAGGGATAACGGTATAGGTGTATTACTGCAAGGGTGAGACACAAGAGTAGAATTGCATCCTAACATACAGATTTCAAACAAGACAAAATTTTAGTTCACAAGTTACACAGCATAGAATATTTCAACTTTCTCTTTGAGGCTCTAGAGAACCTAGATACACTGCCCAAATATGTTCAGCTGATACCCCAAACCTGGAATGACCAGGATAAACAGATGCACAGCACTCTTTTGATTCATCAGTTGCAATGCCTAGAATTTAGATAAATACTTAGGATGAAAGTAGGCTCTCCCCCACTATAATGTACCTGCAATGGGAATACTCTTTGGACCCAGATATGCCCTTAACACAGGGGTGGGCAATTATTTTGCGTGGAGGGCTGCTTACCAAGTCTTGGCAAGCCATCAAGGGCCACATAACAGATGGCCAGGGGCAGATAATATTAATTTTCTACATTTTTTAAGGGTTGTCCAGTCCTGTGGGCCAGACAGAACAGCCTGATGGGTTGCATCCGGCCCGTGGGCCACATTTTGCCCACCCCTGCCTTAACATATATAAGTGAAGTCATAGACAGCTCATGGGAATACAGGCAGCCATACTGAGTCAGATCCCTGATATTTAGAGCTTTTGGGTGCTTGTACAGGTTTTAATCCACATTAAACTAAATGCATTTATAAGATTTAAAATTTGTTTATTTTGGAGCATCGCATCAGTGTTTTCACACGCTAGGCTTTCAAACAAATTAAGCTTTGGAGTGTCGTATCTGTGTTTGCATGCACTAGATTTTCGAACAAATTAAGCTCTGTCCCCGGGAGGTGGGGTGCGGGGAGGAGAGGCCCACCCACTCCATGCTCATTGTCCAGCTAGCAAACTGGACAAGAAAATAAAGAAAAGTGGAAGAAATTTGAAAGGGAAAGCAATTCAAAAGGGTGAACTGCAAAAAAAGTCGCAGCACCATCTGTGGAGAAAGAAGCTCATTACACATCTTTGAGTGCCTTTGTGTTTGCACGCAATGTATTCATGGACACAATGGTTTAATTCCTGGTGAACCAAACTAAACAATGTCTGAGGAGTTTTAGTTTAATGCACCAGAAAGGCTTTTAAAGCATCTGGAAAATGTGCCTGTGCAAACAGTCACAGTTGCAGCGCAAGAAAGAGCAAAAAATGTGGTGTGTACAACAGCCCTTTCAGCTTGCCTCTACAATGCAGCTCATCATCAGCACTCCCCACTCACTAGAATGAATGAGAGCAGGGCAGAAGCCTGATGTTTCAGAACTGGACCCCAGCATCATAACCAAGTCCCAGCATCATACAAAAGACCAAAAAAACCCTTACTATTAGTGATGTACAAACAAAAGCAACTTGTTTTTATTTGCCAAAAGAAGAGATGATGGACAGAAATCAAGAAAAGGAGGCAGAAGAGAATGGACAAAGCAAACAAGGAATATTCAGGGTCTTTAATGTCCCTGGCTGGCCAAAAATTCCTTTTCTTTCTGACTGTGCTGAACAGGACCTCAAGAAGCCCTAACACTATATTTAAGCTTCCACATTACATTACACAGGTGCATGCCAAGTTGAGCTATTAACCAATCTTTTTACATCATCGTATACAATTCACCAATCATATGCAACTATTTCTAGCTTGAAAACACTCCCATATGTCTCTAAATGTGGGCCAAAGTAAAAGTTGATATCATTCAACTATTGGTACTGTCCTGAACAGAAAAAGCAAAAACAGAAATGCCTAGTTTTGCAAAGTCAAAGCGATCCTCATTCTGAAACAAAGAATAGTGCCTTGTGTCAGAACCATTCAATAGTGTACAGCTGATGAGATGAACCTCAGACAAAAGGCTGTGTCATGGGGTACAGGATGAACAAGGTGCATTATCTTGGAGAAACGGTGTTGCAGTGAGTGACAACTCTGCTCTGGTGTTAAAATTCATGCTCAGCTGTAGTCATGGTGTGAGAAGTGATGCAAGATATAGTGCCCCCTCCCCCCCACTTTTTTTCCCTTTTAAGTCTCTTGAAGGGATTTTGTCTCTTTAGAGCCTTAATTTCACCTCCCTACCTGAACTCAAAACAGGTGAGCAACCATCTTAAACACATGCATGTCAGACGTTCTGGTCCCCAAAGCATCCTTCAATGGATTGAAACTGCTTGAATGGAGAATTCAGCTTTCATCCCCATAGCACCAGCTCATTAAATACATGGCAGAGATGGCAGGGGCAATGGAAAGATAATACAGCATGCAAACTTATATTCACCTCATATAACATTCTGCAAGGGAGTAAGCATAGTATTTATTGATAGCTGGTTGTTAAACAGATCAGATAGGAGTTCAAAACTATTCCAGTTCTCATAGGACAGGGGACACAGGTTTCAAATAGGTATCACACAGCTAGAAGGACATTTTCTGATCAGACCCAGTTACATGAAAGGCATCTGAACCTTCTCTTGATCATGAGCACCATCACCATGCAACTCCACACAGGTTACTCATTGATTAACTGTGACCCATCTCAGTCTGGGTGTAGGCGCCTGCTAGCTGGGAAGCACTGCACTGGCTCTCTAAGGTGGGAATAAACATGGTGTAACAAAGGCTAACAGGCTCAATATGAAGACCTATACAAATGCTACAAGAGAAAAGAAAGGGATCAGATTCATAATCTTGCAACAGTGCCTCCTACAAGATTCTTTTAGCTTCAGCTTCACAGACAGCACTGTATCCCATACCGCTCCCTATTTGTGACCTTTGTCCTGCTCCCAAAAGGACAACTCTAAACAGAGCTGAGAGCAATGCCAAATTAACCAAGTTAAATAAGAACACTGGTTTAGCTTAGCTCCGCTAAACACAAGCTGATCTTTGAATGCTGGTTGTCAGAAACCACTGAAAGAAAGTTCTGAAAACAAAAGGGTGGATTATGCAATTCTCAGGACACTACCTCTGATCTACCACTTTATGCTGAGGCCAGTTCTGGAGATTTACTTTTCTTAAGGGCAACAACTGCACTTTGGACTGCAGACCACTGAACGCAATCAAAACTGGTAGGTAGCAACACCTTATTCCTGGATAGCACCTTTCCTCTTATGATCCAAAAGCTCTAACAAAGTCCCTGCTAGACAAAAACATATTGCTACCTATTTCAACAGTTAGCAAATGCACCTTATGTACACAGCTTGTCTAAAGTCACTTGTCAAGATGCTTACAAAACTGGGGATAAGGCACCTAAGGCTACAACCTGTTAAGAGCAGAAATTTTTAAGTTGGTGGACTGGACATCAAAGCAGCACATGAATAGCAGTAAATACATTACAAGTCATTGTTCTCTACTGACAGCTAGCTAAGAAGCTTTGCAATTCTATCATTTTGGTACTACTAATATTAAAGTATTTTAATAATGGAACAGAAGTACTTTCAAAAAGAGCAGAAAAGCTAGATAGCTATGGGCCTGTGTAGATGAAACGGGGACCCTAAATTGAAGCGGTGGGTTTTTAAAAACACTGCTTCAATTTAGGGCCCTTTAGACCTCTGTGTTGTGCACACACCCGAACTTACCTGCCTCTCTGGTGGTGGGAGCAGTCCCCGAGCTGCAGGGGTGGGGTGGGGAGGAGCTGATGCTTCCTTCTGCAGCAGCAGCACCTCCTCCCCAGTGGCACCTGCCCAGAGGCATCCAGCTTGGGCAGTCCTGGGGGACACTGCAGCCGTGGAGGGAAGCACCAGGCCCCCGTACAGCTCAGGCAGAGTCCAGGGGGGAAAAAAAAGAGATTAGGTTCGCCACTTTTCTTGGACAAAGCCTGCCTTCCTGGGCAGCTGCCAGGCTGCTTGCAAGGGCTTCTTGCAGAGCCCCCGAGCTGCACAGAGCCTGGTGCTTCGCTCCGTGGCTGTAAGGCAGCAAACTAAAACTCCTCAGAAGAATTTTAGTTTGCTGCGCCACAAGTCGTTTAAGGTGCATTATGCCGCTGAATTCGCTGAAGTGGCTGGAATTACCGCGCAATACGTCGCTGACACATGCAAACACCAACACCATTAAAGTGGTGCAAAAGTACTTAACCTACTTTAAAGTGTTGCGCACACATGCCTCTCATTTCATCTACACAAGGCCTACCCTGCTAAAGCCAAGAAAACCTAAGTAGCACTAAAAGTTGAAATAAAATGAAAGGGATGAGGGAGGGACTGGACAGAAGAGAAAGATGAAGAGAAAAAGATTAGCTGATCATTTGCTCAAGAAATAAACATTTTCTGGACAGGAGAAATGGGTATCAACTTAGAGGCTGATTTTCTGGAGACAGCATTAGTGACTGGAAAACAGGCAGTGTCATGATGAGATGCATACCCTTTCTTCCCTTCTGTTTTCCCTCATCTTCCTGTTGCAGGCCTTCTGTTTTTCAAATTCCTCTGCCCCCACATAAATTGCTACCAGTTTTGTACAATATTTCTGTTCTTCATGGATTAACTGATACAACAGTTAAAACGCATTTGCATCTAGGATTGGCACATTTACCAACTAGCACTGATCTGTTGTCCCAGGTGAGAACTAAAGAGAAAGTCAGTCTGTCACAGCAGACAAGCATAATTATGAGAGCCACAGATGAACCCTGCAAGGTGAACTTGCATCACTGACAGAAGCAAACATCTACCCTGTTTTAAATGACACTCTCATGGGTGAATGCTAACAAACTCGGGCACATTTCTGTTAAAGAAACCAAAAAAAAGTAATTAACTCTCATTCTGAAACTTCCCTCAAATGCCATAAAAAGTTTGATGCAAGCTTTGCATCCATGACCTAAAATACACTTTCACTTACGTGTCTCATAATTGCTTCTACAAAAGACAAATTCCACCCATTGTATTTAACCTCCACCATTTACTTTGTCTGAAAGGAGAAGCTTCAAATACGGAGACAAGTGAAAACTGGGTAGGGGTGGGAAGGGAACGATGGGCACTTGGGGTTAAGAGATCATTGTTCATATAAAAAGCATCCTACAGAACTTTTCAAATTATTGGGCATGGGGTGACCACTGACCATCAAGAAACAGCCGGTTTTATAAATTCAGCAACAATTCTCATGAAACTGGTCATTAAAGGTCCTATCCACAACTGATGAGAGATTCCTTTTCATTCAGTTTGAAAATTCTTTGAGAGACTGTTATGCTGAGATGTAGGAGACATCATGGATGTGAAGAATATTGTAAAAAGAAAACAAAAACAAGCCTCTTGTATCAGTGTTATAAGTCTAGTGTAGCCAGGATCAAACTATACTTCGGATATTGCCCTGGGCTAGTTGCCAAGTATCAAAGTTAATAATATCCTTGATATACCTGTGACCTCCATTGTACCTTGCTCATCTCTCTTGCAAACACTGGAAAGGAAGCAATTAAAACAGATGTCCAGAACAATAAAGGAGTTACTCCTCTCCTCCAACCAAAGCAACTGAATATCCTGGTTTGAACCCACCGGACATATCCAGATAAGTGTGGATGTTTGGTTTCCTGGGGACAAGTAGCACCAGTGCACCTTGTGCCCGCTATTTGTCCTCAAGCAATGCCCATGCCACATGCGCTCTGGCACATGGCAAGTTACCCCAGGGACGGTAGCACTAGGCTGGCCCCAGCAACCTTACCTGGGGTCCTGGCAACCTCGGCGATCCTGCTGTGTGGACCAGCAACTGCAGTGCAACTCTGCCTCTGCTTTTCAGCAGCACATGCTATCCAAGCATGCACTGCTCCATTTTTCTTTCCCATGCATTTTTTTGACCCCTGGATATCTTGCACACTCTTGCAGCGAGGCCTTGCAGCATGGAGAACACCAGACTGTGCAGTATGTGGCACCGCAGACATGTTTGTGGCACCACATACTGCACAGATGAGCTCATCTGGACGTGCCCGCTGATGTCATCCAATAGTCTTCTCAGGCCTTTAATGTGGCCTGACTTAAAGGGCTGGTTTGCTCTCCCTTAACTGAACAGAAGACAGGAGTCTCTGGCAGGGAATCAGGTTAGAAAAAAAGAGCTGCTGCACCTTTTTCTCTACCTGAGTATCTTCCTGGTAGACCTACATACGTGTAGACTGGTTGTTGTACATTTTCCGTGTCATGCTCTTGTCACAAAATAGATAGTGCTGGGGTTTTGTTAGCTAGGCACCAGCCAGCCTTCACAATATCACTGTGCTCAAGATGAAGTAGAAAGTCTGATTTAAATTCAGCCCTTCCCAAGGCTTGGGGATCCATCTATGATTAGATGGATTAAATGGATTAGAGTTAAAATCTTGATCTTAAAAAGAATAGAGATGTGGGACCCTAGCCCCAAAATTGTTTTTTGAAGGTTATAAACTTGCACAGGGTCTCCTGGAAGTTGCTTCAGGTGCATCAGAGGTGTAGTTGACAAATAAGATGGATCAGAATTGCAGTTTGGTGCTGGCTACCATAGATGCCAAATAGCTTCTGAGGTCAGTAGAAAGCTGAGGAATAAAAGGATGATAATTCCTAGCACAGACAAAGCCTAGACAGGAAGTTTATTCAGAAACACTGTTCTGAAGAGTATCCAAGGATCTTTTACCTTTTGCTTGATAGCCAAGTACTCACAGGTAGCTAATAGGAGCGTTTGTGACATCTTAACTTCTAATACAGCACTAAAGTATATGAGGGCTCATTCCATACAAGCGTAAACTCAGTTGTGAAACCCAAGTCCACGGTCTCCTAGTTCAAAAAGAGAGTGTTACCAAAGCAAGTACCATGGAGATCCCTTTGATGATGGGATTTTTTCTTCCTGCTGGATGTGAATACTACCTCCAACGCTTTCCACTAGCAAATTAAATGAGAAACTGATACTGTCCAGTTTCTGGACTAAACAACACAGGTTGCACAAAGCATTTCCTCACTGCTGGGCAGGGAGGGAAGAAGAAATAGCAAGTTCTTTTTCAACTCAGTCTTTGGTAACATAGATCTTTTAAGATTATTTAGCAATCACTAATCATTCACACAGGAAAATGCATGATCCTGGTACATTACCAGAAATTACTAACCTTCATACCTGGGAATAAAATACCGTACAAGCAAGGTCCTGTATTTTCATGTTCACAACCATAAGAGAGACTGTGAACTCACATTATGGGATTTTAGATTTAGTTAAAATAAAAACACCCTGACTTTTCCTACTCATGCAGCTCTCAGAACTCTGTGAATGATGTAATGACTTCCTCGGCCTGCAGAGAGCTGGAAACAACACACCTGAGATGCGTGCACAGATGTCAATATTATACTGATTCTGAAATGTGTCAAACAATTTACCTTACTGCTAACAAGACCAAATGGAAAAAGCCCATATATCACATTTCTGCTGAATACATTAAAAGGCACTGGGGCAGTTGTAATTGAGGCCACAGAGCAGGAATCTATGCATTGCAGGTAGTTTTAGGCATGAAAGGTACAGGCAGAAACAAGATAGCAAATGCACACATTGCTATACTCATTAGTACTGCAAATGTCTACCCCTGCCTCTAGTCTCTTCTTCCACTCCACACCAATTTCTCTAACTGCTGCTCATCTCTTACATTTGCTTCCAATTCCTGCATGTCATCAAGAATGAAAAGTCTGCAGTTCGGTCTGCCAGACACATCAGTTCCAAAAGCTCTCCTAGCATTTCTGTTCTGTGATGAATTCCAGCAACAAAGAATGCATTCCACTGTGTCAAACAGGATTTCTTTCAGATTTAGCTGTCAAGGGCAAGTGTCTTTTAGTTAATATTGTACAGCACCATGTACTTCAGTGGCATTATGTAATATAATTACTGGAAGATGAATAATGGTACAGGAAGGAGACAAATATTAACAGTCTCAGCACCAAGTACAGCAGAGACTGCACTATGATATACAGAATATCTAGCAAATTTGTGGACCGAAAGCAGGTTCTACAGCACTTTATGAACTATTTTGTGCTTTTAGAGTTCACAACATGCCAGTGATGGCATGCCAGAGGGGGCAGCCAGAGATCTTGCATTTACATGCTCCAGGTAGCCACACAAAACATTCAAGTTAAGTTTCTCTCTAGATACGGAAAGGGCTTCTTACACTTTCCTTCACAGTGTATGCCATCTTAGAAACACTCACAGATTCTTAAGTGAGGGGAAGTAGCCTTTAAGGTATATAATTAGAAGTGCCTACAGAATTTAGAAACTTCCATCTAATTCATATGGTGCACCAAACAAATCCGCTCAGTACTACTCATGTACCTGCTGTACATATCCCGAGAAGCAACTGCAAAGTCACAACTTTCTCTGGCATTGTTTGTGGCTTACTACAGGGCAGACAAGGTTTCTTAGAAGACAAGAACAGAAGATGATGAGAGGACCGTTAAGTCTTTCTAGATGAGCTATTAGATTCTACAAAGTTAACCCTTCCTGTGACATCATTTGGAAAGCTTTAGGTCTGTTCTATGCAAAAAACCCCAACCCAACAATCTATCAGGTTATTGTAATTCAGTATTAAGGTGGTAAAATTAGAACGGAGTAAGGTAAAATTAGAGGTAGTGAGCAGTAATCTGCCTAGACTCCTACATTAAATCCTATTAATGCAGCTTTGTGGCAACACTGTAAAACTTGCCAGTTGTTTTTTAGAAAATTAAACCTACAGAGTTAAAGTTTTGCATTCTGTGATCCCTTTTAACAGACTGTTTGCATTTCATCTTGCTTTTAAAATGAGAAAAAGGAAACTGTCTGTTGATTAAACATTAATGTTGTGAGTGTCGCATTAAAATTTCAAATTCATACCTTGGTGAAGTGAACAAAATACACAAACAGAGTTCTGTGCGACTGAACAGATGATGGCAAAAAATTGATTCATCACTCCCTGTTACTGCAGATGCTGCTGCTGCCTGGAGACTTCTTTTCAAGGGTGAATTAGGATAATTGCAGCAAATCAACAACAAATTATTAAAGTTAAGGCAGAAGTTGCCAAAACAAAAATCAAGGGTGCAACCCAAAAAAGTGAAGAGGTCCTCAATTTTGTCATGCCTGTCTTTTTCTTCAGTCTCTAAAGTCAAGATGTTCAGGTACAGGTGATTTTCCAAAGATGTTTCACAGTAAAATGCTTACTTGCCTTTCATATAAACTGGCATAAGAGAAGGGACTATGCATGTCTCGAAACATATACACTCCCTTCCCTGATTTCCCAAAGGACTTTGTTAGGCTCCAAGGCTTTAAAAGGCCCACTGAACACAAGTTTAGAAGCCACATTTTGTGTCAATTGTTATCCCAATAATTCTTCATCCTCCTAAATTATGCCTACACAGTGCTTATTACTGTGACCACATGGATATAGCCAAGTCAATTTTCAATTAGCTAGCTCAGATAATGCAGCACGAAGTTCATCAAGAGCTGCAAAAAGCTAGCTACAGTTAACTGGGGTATGTCTTCATGAGCTGTGGTTGTGGTAAGCACGGCTGTGTAGACATACCCTCAATATACACAAGCAGGTGCTTCTCAACAAGGGCTGCTCACATACCAAATTCAGAGAGCTTGCCATTTTTCTTTTGCATGGAAAAGCTTTCTGCAGTTATCATAGGATGCGAGCTGTGGCAAGGAACTTCCTCACATTTCAAGAAAGCATGCCATTAAGTGACCAAGCACTGACAGCTTAGCTCAGCAGCTGGATAACTTTAAAGTGCCAAGTGTCTGAAAATCAGGTGTTGTAAATAAAATGCTTTCATCTCCCTTACTAATCTTTCCACATGGCAAACACAATAAAAACAGGACTTGTGCTTAGATATCAGAGTGGGCTTAATTTAAATCAGATTGATTTAAAAATTGTTTAAAAATCATGATTTAAATCATTGGTTAGGGAAGCCTCAATTTAATCATTGTGGTCTACAAAAAGTGCATTCTTATGTTTGATATCCTTTATTCATAACTTATTGAAACTTTGCACTTTTACAGAAAGGTAAAGGCTTGACTGTGTGTACAAAAATTTGCAGAGACACAACGGGGCTGATGGGTAGGTAATCAGGTTTGTTCTCTCTCATCTCCATATATTGCTGTTAACAAGGATGTTATCTCTGGAGACACAAACCCCCAGTTTGAAAACTGAAACCAAGCATCACAGAGATGCTTCATGGGATCTTCTGGACTGAGCACAGAGTCCCATTGCACAGAGTGGTTTTCTTTAATCTTTGCTAATCTAGAGAGAAGCCTCTAGGAACCCCATAAAATCAGGCCCCTAATATAGTCTATGGCCTGTTATGACCCATTTATAAACTTTTCTTAAAAGGTTACACGAATATATGGTCTCAATTAGTGTATAATTTGAAGTTATAATCCCTATTCCATGATGAGATCTTTGAGCTTTAATGGGTCTTAAAATGACCTTTATATAGGTTTATTTTTTAAAAGCATCTTTAAAAAAAAATAAAAAAACACGATTAAATAAAGATTTTGATTTTTATAGGGTTTGTTTGTTTTTTTTAAATGAAAAATAGTTTATTTTTATCCACACTGTTAGATGTGGAGGATCTCTAGGTACTTGTTAAATGAACCCTCACAACACTATCATCAAGGATTATTTTCATAGTATATGGAATGTTTTACTCAACATTATATAACCAATTAGTACCAGCATCCCTACTCCCAGTCCTATGAATTAACCTCTGGCCTAGACACCTGTGTTCCCTGTCTAACAGGAACTGTCTTGAGTCTTTAGGTATGTGACAAATGAAAGGTGAAAAAAAATTCAGTCTGCTCAAATGATTTCCTGGACTTTGCTCTGTTTTGCCTGAATGATAGTTATTTATTATCTCAGATACAAAAAAACCCCCAAACTTGACAAATTTCATCATCGACTCTTATTTGTCAGCTGTGAAACAGGTCCCTTGATTCTTTCTGCTAACTCAAAGCCAAAACCCTTATGGAATTATTGTACATTTATGCAATATTTGAGAAAAAGCAGAAATACAAATAGAGCTACAAATTCTACAGTAATCTCATTCATATATTAGGCAAATATAGCAATGAACTCTCTTAAAGTGCATGCAGTTAATACAGAAAATTTATCTGCAAAATGTGACGAAATTATGACTCTTGCCATTACATTAACATTAGAAATCCTTAATTTTACTGTTAGCACCCAGTCCTACTGACTTAAGAGTGCTTATTCAAAAATCCATTAACCTACATACCACAAAAACAGGCCTGGTGGAGGGTTTCAAAACAAAACAAACAGACAAAAACCCTTCCCTTAAAGAGCTGACATTTTATATATTTCTGCAAATTGTACAAAAAAGAGTATCTGATGAAGAAGAAAAAAAAAAA
>JAGPOW010002173.1:12286651-12314691 GCA_030014935.1 Caiman crocodilus
CACACCTGAGTTAATGTTTCCTGCTAGAGTTGAAAGCAGTCTGTGGGAGCTGTGTTACTAGAAGTGGCTAGACAGCACAATTGCAGAACAAAGGATAGCTTGATTAGCAGAACCACTAAAAATCATTCAAAAGGAGAGAGGGTGGTTCACACCTGTAGAATGAAGAGTTTAGAAGGAATCAGGTACATTTTAATGGCATATGAATTCAATGGATGCTGTCTCTGCTGCCTGAACAGAAAAGCTGCTGCCACGGCCAGGTAGTTGGTTTTAAACTTTGGATGGAGTAGGAATCAAAGGGGGCATGCACCACTGGATCCACCCCTATACCTCGCTGTCAGTTACTTTTACACCTGCGTTAGGTACTACAGTCAAGTTAAGTTTTTTAGCTGGAGCTAAAGGCATCTGCGGGGCTGTGAAAGACAGCAAAACTGCAGAAGAAAAGATAGTTAATTATGGAACATAAAAAGGGTCATTAATACTTGGGGAATGGAGAGAGATTACCAGGAAACGGGGAGGTGATAATGAGTCATGAAGTCAGTTGACTCCATGAGCCCCGATAGAAGTGCCACTTACCCTCCCAGACAGTTGGTTTTAAAGTTCAGGTAGAGCAGGAATGAAAGGGTGTGGGGTGCAACTGCACCACTCCACCCTGCTGGATCTGCCCTTGCCTTCCAGCCTGCTTGAAGTATTTTGCTGTCTCTGTCTTGATTAAGGTCTTGAGTGAAGCAGAGACCTTTATGTGCCCCTTCAAGCCTGAGTTGCCGAGCCAGGATTTCCACTCACCTTCCTCAAGCTCTCCAGGGATGGCATCGAGATCTTAGGTGCTTCTTCCTCCAGCCCACAACAATGTTGGCTTCTGTTTCCCATTGTCTCAGGCCTGGGTCTCTGAGGCACCTGCTCTCAGGAAGTGCATATAGGCACTGGAACAACAGAAGGGGATCTTGGACAGAGAGATAAGCTCTAGTTTAGAAGCCATGGGGTGTCTGGCTTTGATATGTTATTAAAGCAATTTGAATCAGAGCTTGAGCTGAGGAATAACTACTCCATAGACTCTGGGCTCTATGGCCTATTGAGTCCTTCTGTTGATTTAGGATGGGCCTCTTGGAGAGAGCTCTGCAAGTCTTTGTAGAGTTCTTAAATATTGTTATGAAGCCTGACTGCCATAGATATATACTGAAGCAAACTACTTCTCACACCCTATTTTTCTCTGGATACATTCCTCATCCCTTGGAAAGTTGTGATCCAAATAATGACCTGAAAAACACCCAGTGAAAATATTCAGAATTTGGCTCGTATTGTAAGTTCATGCTGTGTCACCTGAGCATTCACCGGCAAGCCATGTAGTCAGTGTTGCATTTACATACTTCAGTGGGTCTTCAAGATCTTTTGAGAGAAGCCACAATCTAGAGGCTTGATAACAGCAGTGGGACCCAAAAGCTCACGAGTTTTTTAGTCTTAGCTTTTGTGACTCTTTGGAGGCCTCTGGCAGCCTCAGTCTATTTTCTTCAGCTTTGACATGTGTAGACCTGGAATAAGTATTCTTGTATTGTGCAGCTGCTGACGGGATGCACCAAAGTGTGCAGCACTTTGAAGATACTTATTTATAGTTAGAACTTAGCAAAAATGAATTAAACGTGATATGAAAGGCAAGGGTGGACCTTCGTTGTATGCACAAGGGGGGCAGTTCCAGGTAAATGTGGGAGTCAATAAAGGGAATCCTCTGAACCTTTAAACGCCTGCCTTGAATTTTGTGTGTTTATAGGACTTGCAGTAGCTGTGCAAGATGCTGCCCAATCCTGGCATATATTATTTCCCTTGGGAGATAAATTCTGGACCTGTCCGGGATGGGGAAACACTGAGGACATTTGGCAGGTGAGTGCTAGTCCCAGACTCCTTCCAGGCTATCTCTTTCTTTCCATAACTTCTTCTTCCCCTCAGCATTTCCTTCATATCCTGAGTGTCTCAGCTCACTTCTGAGTGCTGCTGCAGCTGAGGTTAGCAAATCAATTGTTTTCAGGTTGCACTGCTATGACCTGGCCCAGTCTGAAGCCATCCTCACAGCCCAGTGCAACTCAGTCCAGCACCAGGTCCGTGTTTGCACCAAATTTGTGGAACCATTCCAAGCCCAGCTTGGGTCCCTGTATGTGGCCTTGGGAGACATGGAACAGAGGGATGGTACGTTTTTGTTTGCCTTGTACATGGGTAAGGAACTGTTCATTTGCCACTGGGCAGGTCTGGGTGAAGGATGACCTGCCCCGGTCTAGAAGTGCTGCCAGCATGAGGGGAGAGGGGGGAAGGGTCACTTGATGCATGCTCCAGTTTAGCCTCTGGCTTATTTTATTTTCCACCCAAAGCAACTATCCAGTCTCCCTGCACTAGGCAGGAAAAGACAACTGGGGTCCAGTAACCCCAGTGAAGAGACTGTCTAGTTTCCTTTTGAAGATTTCCGGGGTAGGTGACTGCACCACCGCTGGAGGGAGTTTATTTCACAGTCTGGACACCGTGACTGTGAAGGAGTTTTTCCTGGAATTGAGCCTGAAGTGTCCTTCCAGGAGTTTGTACCAATATGACGGAGAAGGGGTGGGGGCTGTGCTACCACAACAAGGAGTGGACCCCTTGCTGCTTCCCCATCTGCCTCTGGCACACCAACACCTTACAAGTTGAGGTTGAGGTGTTTTTGGCAGTTTGCCCAAAAAGTTGTCAATCCCTGCTATAGTATAATTTGCTAGGGTGCCCCAAGGATAGGCTTAGCTGTTCTCTAGAGAGAATCTTGGGTCTGTAAGGTTGCAAAAAGCAACTGGGTGGCTTTGTTCCAGGTCATGTAAGGGAACAAATAAATCAATCACTGGATTTCTTAATTATCTTGTAGGACACTTGGAGATTTGCATTACATAAGTGACTTGCAATACAATACTACTCCGTCTGGCTTCCACCAACCATGTTAAAACACTTTGCAAACACTCCTGCTTTTAATTGCGTGCTGCCATTGCAAAGTATCCCCATTCTTGCAGATACAGAAATGGAACAGTTCAAGAAGAGAGTCGTGTCCAGCCTGTGAGGGTCAGAACCTGCAACTCTGGGTCATGCTCCAGTTGCTTCTGTATAAAACTGTGTCCTTGGGCATCTCTGCCTTACTCTCCATGGGCTTTCCAACTACAGCTTTCATACATTTCATAGACATTAGGACTGGAAGGGATCTCACAAGATCATCAGGTCCAGCCCCCGGGCCAGCTTTCCTTCTCCTGCTTTATGTACTTCCTGGAAGTTGCTCCATAACATTTTTCCTGTAGAAAAACTACGTTCGTTATTTTCTGTTCACAGGTGAAGGGCCCGTGCTGAAGGCTCGAGTGCTGACATGTGTGGAAGGGATGAATCTGTCCATGCTGGAGCAAGCCATATGGGAGCAGAGGAAATATTTCCAAGAGAGACAGGGGCAGGTGGAGAGCAGTGCCTCTTAGCCTCCTGCTATTGCAAGGACTTGCTGCTGGGCTGGATCCTAGCTTTAGGCAATATATCTAATCTAGCCCCTGCCCTCTGTCCGTAAGTTCTTTTGTCATGTAAGCATCACAAGCTCCTCATCTGATTTTTGAAGTCACTGTGTCTTTCCAATCTGCTGCATGTTCTCAGAGCACCCAAAACTTGGACTCACCTTAGGGATTTTGTTCTTCAGAAGGTTGCTTTTTGCTACCTCCCCTCCCATTATAGTCTCACCTCCGAGCTTTTGTTGGTGACCAAAGTGGAGGATAACTGCGGCGTAAGCTGCTTTGCCCCTCAGATCTGCCAGTACATTTCACACTGGACTGGAAATGCTCTCTGCTCTTCCAGCCTTGGGCTCCCATGACTCTATTACTGTATCACAGCCCTGATTCCCAGAACTCTCACTGTTCTGTTGTTAAGTTGGTCTAGAAATAAGATTGTAGAAAAAGAAAAACTGCCTTTCCATTCAGGAGGCCAAATGCATTGTCACCCAAGATCTGAATGAGAATTTGAGCCCAGGTCTTCAGGAATAAGTGGCCGATGCCCTGAGCCATAAATTGCAAATACAGAGCTAACCTGTATAAAGTCATAGGTGATGATCTATTTTTAGTGCAATAGAAGCGTGCCTGGTACATTCAAGATGTACCTGGGGTAGCTCATGTATGTATAGCAAATTTGTACCAGCAGAAATTTTAGCTGTCAAGTATGTATCACAGAGCCAGGCATACTCATACACCAGATGCTCCTGTGAGTTCACTGCTATCAGGATTCAAGTCTGCTAGATTAAAACTGACTCAGGTGTGCCTGTGTATACTACAAACACCCCTCTGGACTGCAACGTAGACATAGCATGAGATAAGAGTGGCTAGTTCTTGCCTCTGAACAGCAGCCAGAGTCGCACACATACCCAGGGAAAGAATATGCCCCAATCCATTCCAAAACACCCGTTTGCAATACCCCTGAGACAGAGTTTAACCAGTTGTTTGCCTCTAAAGAACTACAGTGGGAACGAGTGGTATGGGGGGGAGAAAAGGGGGCTTTTCTTTTTAAAAAAACAAATCTGTATTTTTGGGGGGGTTTTGTTATTGTATTTCTTATGTTCTGGACTGAGATTTTCATAAATAAAGATGAAGAAAGTGTCCAGCCTGCTCCTGGAATGGATTAAAAAATACTTTTTCACCCTAGGGTGTCTGAATCTGTCCCTGCTGCATCCCCAGGGATGACATGGTATATCAGGGATGGGCACTTATTTTGCGTGGAGCACCACTTACTGCGTTTTGGCAAGCCATCGAGGGCTGCGTAACAGGCAGCCAGGGGCAGATAAATATTAATTTTCTAAACATTTTAGGGGCCCCACAGGCTGGATAGAATGGCCTGGTGGGCCACTTTTTCCCCACCTCTGTGGTAGATTGCAACCCTGCATGTTTTTTCTTCTCAAAATAATGGGTCCATAAAAGCGTCTTTCAAGGGGACTGGACTTTGAAAGAGCTACAGCAGGAGGAGGATATGAGAAACCACTAGAAAGCAGAACACACTGTAGAGCCCAATGCAGAACATTTTGTGCTCTCAGTTATTTCTTCTGCTCATCACTCCTGGGGTGAATATACAATGGGGGAAGTTTCCCAAGAAGGAAGTCAGAAGGATATTAGGGTATGTTGTGTCCCATGATACAAGCTTCCCGACACTGAGTGCATAACCTTCACCTTAGATTTGGGTAAGGATGACATTTCCTTGCATTTTTCTCCCACATAGTTTTAAACTCCCACAGCATCGTCCTAGCATGCTCCCAGCTCAATCTAAGCCCAGAGACAGGTTCATTATTGACTCCAAGACCAATAATAGGCCAGCAGCGGAAGAAAAAGGCTTGTTTCGAGTCACTCTTAGTGCGTAGTCTTACCTTCCTTGCCAAAAAACTCAGGCGCTGGGTGGGTCGTACCAGTCCATGTAGAGTAGGCCATCCTACAAAGTTAAAGGAGTTTGTGAGAGGAAGCCAGAACCCAGAACAGCAGCTAACACAGAAGGTGAAGATTAGAGACGCCTGTTTTCAAGTCTTTACATTGGAATTGAGCCTCTTGAGACAGATTCATCAGCATTTTCCATATCAAAGGCCACTGATTTTCAGACTGACCAATAGAGTTATTCCCCCCCGCCCCATCAATCTCTTCCAAATGTCAGAGAACGCAGCTGTACCTAGGCTGATAAGCTGTAGATGTTAATATTTATTAGTGATATTGTGATAGCATCCATCATACCAGGTGCCTGCTGGGCCAGGTGCTGTAGAAGCCCAGAACCAAATGTCTGGGTTCCAGAGAGCTTGCAATCTGCAGGTCTCAGTTGCTTGCCAGGGAGGCCACATTCATATCCTTGAGAATATCACTTGATCATCCACTTTGTTTTGTTTTGTACTCTTTAGTTGTCACAACTTTTAAGTCCACAGAGAGATTGATCCGGATAAATGGAACGATGAACTGCACTGATACCACGTCCGAGTCTGTTTCTTTCGCTGCTGCTCGCCTCTTTATTCCTTTCCCTTCCCCTCCATGCCAGCCGGCGTCTGGAAGAAGGCAACGTGACTTTGCTGTACAAATTTCTTTCCTTTACGGGGACAAGCACTCAGGCCCTCTACACTGCATCGCATGCATGTCTCCCCCTGGTGGAGAAATCAAAAGGGGAGCGAGAGTCCAGATGAGTTTTGACCCTTTCGGGACTCAGTAGATGGGAGGACGGGCACATGGCAAGCAGAAGGCCAGCGCTTTCTGCGGACCCGGCTGGGGACAGCCGCGTTGGCTGAGCAGGCGAGCTCCAGGCTGCCCACGGCACTACCCAAGCAATGTAATTCCCTCGATGGCTTCCTGGGCAGGCAGATGAATGCAAATCCGTCCCTTTTACAGGCTGCGGGACCCACCGTTCATGCAGGAATTTTAGAACCCAGTAAAGCACAGTGCTGTCTCTACAGCACGGGGGAAGTTAAACAGCGGCGGCTGTTTTCTCTAGGCATGAGCACGGACTTTAGGAGCTTCAATACGGGGTCAGTGTGGTTGGGAAATGGGTGCATGCACGCACAGGCAGATTTTGCATCATTAGAAACATTGGGAAAAATAGCCAGCACTGTTGAACTGGTGGCTGGCAAGGAACAATATTGTGTAGGACATGGAGGCACAGAAGGAGTCTTGGGTGAAAAGCAATTTATGGGCAGGGGGAGGAAAAGGATGGAGATGACACGAGGCAGGATCAGACGAGGCTTTTGGTATCTAGACCCGTCCTCCAGCATATTTATAAGAACCCATTTGATTAAAGAAGGGAATTTATATATAACAAGGCATGCTTTCAGAGCCCAAACCAGAGCACATAACGAATTGCTGGTATATTGGACGGGCTGCGCGCATCGTTTATTTGCATAGCAGCACTGCGCTAAGCAGTGCCATTAGACTGGGAAGGCATCGTGGCACGTTGAGGCCTCGTGGCCTTGTCAACTGTGGTTAATGTGGGAGACGTGCAAGAAGGGTCGTGTATACATGAGGCTCTTCGGGGGATATTTTAACAACAGGAAGTTGATCTGCAGGGGTTGGGAGAGGTTTGATGAGGGTATTAGTGGAAAGGTTTTAAGGCAATACCTTCTCATTATGGTAGAGGTACGGGAGCCAGGACTTCCTCCCCTTTAGAGTGCAAGGCTCAAGAAAAATGGCAAAGGGGAGCCCCTACTAATGCACCGAGGGCATGTTGCAGATCCTGGCAGCAAGCAGATACATGGACATGTTCCAGGAGGTGTTCCAGAAGGTGGAAAAGATCGGGGAAGGAACCTATGGCGTGGTCTACAAAGCTAGGAACAAGCAGACGGGGCAGCTGGTGGCTCTGAAGAAAATCCGTCTTGATTCGTGAGTGTCTTTAATCCACTAAGTGGAGACCCAGGCCACGAATTCTGAGCTGGAAGCCGGAAGACTGGGTCACCCTGTGGTAGGGCTGGGAGTGGTTTTCAAACTGCAGCTCCTGCTGTAACGTGGTTATGCAGAGCACCTCGCAGTGTGAAGAAACCACGAGAGTGCCCTGCTGGGATTGTCTGTGGCAGGTTCAGACACACAAAGAGGGGGAAATCTCAGTCAGTGAGAAAGCGGCAGCTCAGTCATACTTGAAAGCAATTATCCTAGTCAAGCATAAATCAAAACTTAGAGCTAGGATCCAGCTGATGTCATGTTTGGCGCATTATTGGCAAAGATTGAAATCCTGGTTACAGCCCCCCAGGGTCATCAGTCCAGCATGACTGATCAGTGCTGCTGACTAAAAGCTCTTAGACAGCAACAAAAAATGTACTTTAGCCTGAGAGCAACCAACCAACCTCAGATACCCGCAGAAACTGCAGGGTTTTACGCTCCTGGTTGCAAGATATCTGCCTGCTCAGCCCCCCTCAGCAGGGCTTTTGCAACCCCAGTCTCACTGGTGTGGATACACGTACACTACATGCAAACCCTGTTGACACGCAGCTGAGTTGACCCCATCCATGCCAGTGGGACTAACAGACTCCCTTTAATTGGTCTAAATAAAGGCCTGGCTTTCAAGAGAGCTCCTCACCCAGCAAATCCATTAGTCATTTCTTTTTGGAAACCTGATTCCAGCTGGGTGTCTCCCTCATCTTCAGCTGGTCTGACCCTCTGAATCTGAGTGAGGTAGATACAGGCTAATGGAGCTCCTAAGTCAAAGCACCTTATGATTTATATAGTAAGTGTCCACCAAAAAGAAAAGAATGGAAGACACCTGGGAGTTGCATCCATCGGAGTCTCGCCAGTAATATACCTGGAGAACGATGGGATTGCAATGAGCGTACCATGACACAGAGCCTGTCTTCCCCACAGGGAGACCGAAGGTGTTCCAAGTACAGCAATCAGAGAAATCTCACTGCTCAAGGAACTTAAGCATCCAAACATAGTCAGGTAAGAGCGTTGCACTTAAAACCGGGTTTTTAAACCTAGTGCTCTAAGAATTGACACAGCTGATGAATAGCAGAAAGGCTTGCTTTAATAACTGCCAACAAGCTACAAAACTAAATGACAGAAAAAGACTCTTTCCCAATATAAAATGAGGTATTAGTCCTTGTATGATCTTAGCTGCAAAGAGACTTTTACCCAATGCAGGCAGGAAGCAGTTCTTGTACAGCCTCACAGCCTGGGTCCTTTGCTTATCGTTTCACAGTAGTTTGGGGTCAGAAGGGACCTGAACAGATCATCCAGTCTGCTCCCCCACTGGCAGGAGCACACGCTGGTATCATGCGACCCCAGACAGGTGTTCATCCAGCTTCTTTTTTAATTTACCCAAGGTAGCGAGGACCACTTCCCTAGGAAGTTGGTTCCAGATCCTAGCTACCCTAACAGTGAAATAGTGCATCCTAATCTCTAACCTGAACCTATTCTTCAGCAGCTTCTGGCCAATGTTCCTTGTCACCCCAGGTGCTGCTGGGGGGAATAGGGCCCTTCCTGTTTGCTGCTAATCTCCCCTAACTAGTTTGTAGGCAGCCACCAAATCCCCCGTCACCCTCTGCTTGCTGAGGCTGAACAGGGTCAGGTCCCTCAGCCTCTCCTCATAGGGCCTGCCCTGTTGCCCTCCAACCAAGCAGGTGGCCTTCCTCTGAACAAGGCAGGCCACATCCTTCTTATAGTGCGATGCCCAGAACTGGACACAGTACTCCAGTTGTGTCCTGACCAATGTTGTGTAGAGAGGGAGTATCACCTCTCTGAACTGCCTTGAGATGCACCTGTGGATGCACAACAAGGTGCAGTTGGCTTTGCTGGCTGTGGTCTGACATTGGCGGCTCATGTTCATCTTGGATTCAGTAATGGCTCCAAGATCCCTTTCTGCTTCTGTGCTCACAAGGGGAGAGCTCCCCAGCTTGTATGTATGCTGTGGATTCCTTCTCCCCAGATGCAGCACCCTGCATTTATCTACATTGAACCCCATCCTATTACCATCCGCCCACTTCTGCAGCCTGTTTAAATCTAATCGCAGCCTCTCTCCCCCTTTGAGTGTGCCTATCTCTCGCCACATCTTGGCATCATTGGCAAACTTGGACAACATGTTTTCCACCCACTCATCCAAGTCGTTGATGAAGATGTTGAACAGTCTGGGCCCCAGGACTGAGCCCTGGGGAACCCCACTATTCACATCCCGCCAGGTTGAGTACGACCCGTCCCTCACCACTCTCTGGGTGTGCCCAGTTGGCCAATTTTTGACCCAACCAACCGTGTAGGTATCAATGCCAGAGTCACTCAATTTATTAATGAGAATGGGGTGAGAAACAGTGTCAAAGGCCTTCTTAAAGTCCAGAAAGACTACGTCCACAGTGACACCATCATCCAGGGATTTAGTTACTTGGTCAGAAAAAGCCATCAGGTTGGTCTGGCAGGACCTGCCTTGAACCCATGTTGATTTCCCCTGGGCATGACCTCCCCTGCTGGCCCCTCACAGATGTGCTCCTTGATAACTATTTCAACGATTTTCCCCAAGACTGATGTGAAGCTTATGGGCCTATAGTTTCTTGGGTCCTCCTTTCTCCCTTTCTTATAAATGGGGACCACATTAGCTAGTTTTCAGTCTCTGAGCACCCGGCCCTTAGACCACAATCGCTTGTACAGCTGGGCCAAGGGCACAGCAGTGACCTCCGCCAGCTCTCTCAACACCCATGGGTGGAGTGCATCAGGGCCCACAGATCTAAAAACATCCAGCCCTTCCAAAAGATCCCTAACTACATCTGTGCAGACCCGAGGCCTGGCAGTGCTATCCCCAAGATTGCTCCTACCTGTGATGGGAGAGCTGTCCTGGTCCCTGACCAAGATGACAGAGGCAAAGAACTTGCCTCTGTCTTCTCATCCATCATCTGGGTGGCAGGATGGCTTCTTGGTCTTCCCTGGACTGCACACACCTTGCTGCAGTGGTGATGCATAGGGGGTACATGGGGGTGCATATGCACCCCCTGAGAGTACCGGTGCCCCCCTGCAAGCACCAGCCAGGGATTGGAGTGCCACTGCGCTCCCAGAAGTGGTGCCCCCACAGCCGCAGCAATCAGCCCGCCCCCCCAGCCCTGGTCAGTAAGATCAGCTGTAGGGTCCCCACCCAGGTCATCAAGACTGGTCATGGAGGACCTCCCCTTGCCTCCCAGTTGCTGACTGGTCGCTGGGAGGCACATGCTCCACAACCTCCAACTAAGGCAGCACCAGTTGCCCATGCCTTGTTGACAGTTCTGCCATGCTTTATACTGTTTAATTGTATAGCTTCAAAGCATTTTTCCATGATAGTTGGCTGATTAGAGTCTGAACAAACAGGAAGGAAAAGGGTGACCATCATATTACAACTGCTAAATTGCCTGGCTCCTGTTTTGGATTTGCTTAGGTGTGAAGATGTGTGTCTCTGCAGCCGCTGCAATTATAGGTTAGTTACAGATGATGGGTCTCGAGTGGTCAAACAGGATGCTTAGAGGCATTACCAAATCTGTTTTGGGGTATTTGTTTATCAGTGAGGCAAATTTGCAGTAGCTTGTGCTGGTGATGGCTTGTTTACCAAACTCCAATAATCCACTGAATGGTTGAGACATTTGTAACACCTTAGACACTGGATGCCTGTTTTGAGAAACTTGAGCAAGGTGCATTTGTCACGTACAGAGCATCCTTCCTGTACCTTTTACAGGTTTCTCTTGAGATGCATATTTAGTCTTTTGTCTTCTTTAGTTGCTAGTTCAAGTGGCATGCATATGTAGTTTCCTTCTCTGGCTCAGCTTTTTCTTTGGCTTTTTTAGCTAGACGCATGTGATGAGCATGCCAGGTCACTGCCAACAACTTTAACCATCACTTTTATTATTTTATGGCAGGGGTCTGGTATTGGGTACCACAAGCACTCCACTCTCTTGCCATCTAATGGGTTGCAAGCCATTAGCGGAGTTTGATTTTCTTGCGGCAGTTTTGTTACCACAACCCAGTCTTGCCCCAGCCACTGTCCTGCATTATTATGCAAGAGACACTGTCCAATCTTTCTCAGTTGTCATATACTGCAAGAGAAGCACTGCGGGAGTCTGCTTATGGAATTGTGTTACTTGGGCTATGGCAATGAGATTTCCCTACTGCTGATTTCATTCAGTTTTGTTAAGCAGGACACTGGAAGTGGTAAATAGATGATCCCCACCTCCTGCACGTCAAGTAAAAAGGTTTGTCTATCAAAAGGCAAGTGCCAAGACATTTTCCCACCACTTACAACAATTATTTTCTAATCACAGTCTACCTATACAATGCATGCAATTATTTTCCAAGTGATAAAAGCACCTATGAAAGACCCTGGGGGTTACAGGATCATAGAAATGTAGGGCTGGAAAGGACTGCAGGAGGTCACCTACTCCAACCTCCTACTTCAGGGAGAATCATCATAGCTAAATAGTTGTCCATCCGCCATTCAATATTTTCCAATAATGAAGAATCCCTCTTGGGAATCTGGTCCAGCGCTTAATCCCCCGCAGAGTTAGAAAGTTCTTCCAGTCATCCATTGTATAAAACCTTGTTGCAATGTGAGACCATTACCTCTTGTTCTGTAGGAACATTCCCATGATACAAGGCAGTGGAAAAGCTCACAGCTCTTTTTGTAGGTGGGGGGTTTCCCGGAGGGGCCAGGTTAGAGCTCTGTTGGCTTAATGGGTTTCTTCTTTTTCCTTCTGCAGTTTTTTCCCCCCTCTATTCAGAATTGTAATACAAGTTTCCATCCTTCCTGGGAATTTCCTTGACTTTTTTTGTTCTTCTGTTAACGCAAGTCCCCTTGCTGAGATCATGGAGAAAAAAACCTGCATCTCAGAAAGCATGGCTGGGAACTACCATTTCAGGACCTGTGGCATACATACGCTTCCAGATAACTGTAATCAGGGGTAGCAATCACAAGTAAACAGAACACCCTGTTTGTCGATGGAAGGCACCAGGCTCCCAACCCACAGGGCACTGGGAACTTGCCAAAATTACCTTGAACTGCCTGGCCACAATCCTGTTTTTCTGACCTAGACTCATTTATTACTTAGAGGCTTTTCCCAGACAGTTTCTCTTCCCCCTTGCTTGAAATACAAGCACTAGTTGCTGCTCTGAGATTGACCTGCTTGGACTGCAGCAGCTTGGTGCTTCTGGGTAATGCCCCTTCCTGCTGGCTTCGTTTTTGCCTTCATCAGGCTTTCCCTGTCCTTTTCAGTGCTGTCCGTGCACCTGGCAGGAATGGGTTGCAGACCATTCCTATCCCTGCCCTCCAATCTTGTCAGTGACTGCAGGCCAGCTCCTCAGTTGCTGCTTACCTGGCAGGGGAAACACCATGTACTTGGTCCAAGAAGGCAGTTTTTCTTAAGCTTCCTGGGGATAACTGTTCTACTGGCATGGTTTAGTACCCACCAAGGTGTTGGGGCTTAATGCCCATTTTATGGAAATGGGAGGCTTCTTGCTAGCTTGTTACTGTGGCCATATATATGGCTGAGGGTGGGTGAAACTTGGGGGCATCCAAACCCCAAGCCTCCGAGATTGAGCCTGCACGTAGGATGCCCGCCAAAAGATTTTGGAAATATTTGAAACCCTAGGTGGGAGCAGAGGATGTTTGCCAGTTGTAGGGCCACTTTTGGTTCTGAACTGACTCATGGATTTGGACTTGATTTGGCTGATTTGACTTGGAACACAAAAAAGTTTCTTCAAAAGGTAAAAAAAAGCTGCTCAGCTGCTGCTCTGTCGCTGAATCCAGACCTGTTTACACCTCTATTGGAACTGGCCCTCTGGTCTCATGTACAAACCAGTTGCTGCTACTGGAAGAAGGAAGGGTTAGAGAGCTGCCAGGGAGATGCTGGGAAAACCAGAACAAATGTGTTATGGTCAGTCACTGAAGAAAAGAAGCTGAAAGAGAAATGATATAGATAATTTCCAATGGCCTTTTCTACAGCAGATGACTTCCGTGTGGCTCCAGTGGCTTAGGTGTGTTTGGACCGTTACTGCTCCATACTTACCACTGCTGCTATTTAGACAAACCCATGCCTGCTGGTCTGCATAGGGAGGTGAAAGAATGCAAGTGCCCATGCGGTATGTTGAGTGCAGCCAAAGGCAATAGTGTCCTGCCTGCCTGAAAAAGGATCTGCTTATAAAAGGAAGATTTCATCCCCCTTCTCTCTCTAGGAATGTCACCAGAGTCAGTGTGAGAAGCGGGACTTACGCTCTGCTCTTCAGGCAATAGCTGTGTTTCATTTCTAGGCTTCTGGATGTACTGCACAGTCAGAAGAAGCTGTATCTGGTCTTTGAGTACCTGAATCAGGACTTGAAGAAGTACATGGACTCGTCTTGGACAGGAGAGCTCCCGCTGAGTTTGGTCAAGGTACAACGTTCCAGGAAACTGGAGCGCTCCCTGGGCAAAATGCCTGTCGGCAGCATTGAGTCTTGCTGTCTTCTACCAGCGAGACTCAGAACTGCTTAGCTATTTGTTAGAGACTTTCCTTAAGCTCCCAGCAGAAGGGACCAGTTCCAATACAGAAGTCACTCAGAGCTGCAGTGTCTTAACTTGGCAGGTCAGACCCAGGGTGCCTAAGCCTGGTGCATCTTGCAGGGGTGTAGGGAGGAGAGAAAACCCTCTAGGCATTACCTTTCAGTATATTAATTTTCCCAGCCACTTCTGGTCCTCTCAGCTTGTTTGACCACAAACTGAAGGTGGACGTATATTCAGGGGAGCTGCTAATAGTTAGTACGCTCAGCATTGAAATATTGGTTGTGCCTCTGGTATCACCACTGAAATTTGATTCCCTACTCCCCGTGTAACAAGTCTGACTGGAGTTGGACTGACAGAGGTTGCATTGCTATAATGCAGTGTTTTCCAGAGAGGTGCTGCCCACATGCTTAGAGGACTCTTCTGTTTTAAGGGTGCTAATTTAAGACACCCGAATCTTCCACAATGTCCAACTACATCTGTGTCTGGAATCTCCCCTCGTAGAGCTACCTGTTCCAACTGCTGCAGGGTGTGAACTTTTGTCACTCGCACCGAGTCATTCACAGAGACCTGAAGCCTCAGAACCTGCTTATCAATGAAGATGGAGCCATCAAGCTGGCAGATTTTGGTCTGGCGAGAGCCTTCGGAGTTCCTTTGCGCACTTACACACATGAGGTAATGTTAGGGTCCCGTCCCATCAAAGGTGCCTCATTTCAGTGTCTCTATCTGTCCTCTTAGCTAATCTGTTTTGTTTAAATTCTCCAGTTTTGTAGAAATGCATAGATTATCCTCCAACGTGCCTATCATTAATTACCTTTGTGTTGGGCATTTAAATGCCATGCTCTGATTGCACAGTTCATGTGTCTGCTGACCCTTTACGTGGATGGAGAGGACATGGATTAACGCTGGAACTGTCCATGCCAAACGCAGGGAATCTTGCTTGCCTGACAATGAAAATTGGTTTTCTGCAGGTAGTGACCTTGTGGTACCGGGCCCCAGAGATCTTGTTGGGATGTAAATACTATTCAACTGCGGTGGACATCTGGAGCATTGGCTGTATCTTTGCAGAAATGGTACAGTGTGTTTAACTCCTAATGGTCCAGTTTATACCTCTATGTCCTGGGTAAGAGAGAATACACTCTGTTCACAAGAAAGGCAACCAGGAGGGCAGCAGTGTCTACACATGCAGCCCGTGGTGTGGGGCCAGTACAGGACTGAGGTAAGGTGACCATCCATCCCTAATTGGGCAGAACAGTCCTGCAATGGGAACCTTAAGTCACAATCTCAGGCTGCATGACTCCGGGACAGCATTTGTCCCAGATTTGCAGGCTCATGCAGGGATCCACGAGAAATGACGGGTTCCCCTTTCAGGCTGGCAGTGTTCCAGCCTGCAAGGGGCTGCTGGGAGTGGGACGCAGGAGACACCACAAGTATGTGCATGCCCACAGACATGTACATGGCTGGGAATACAGCTGGGAAATGTGGAGAGCAGCTCCCTGCAGGCAAGTCAATGGCAGGGGAGGGAGTATTGGGGGCGGGGGCATCTCAAAGCCCCCACAGTGAGGGAGGGAGTGAGGCAGGGGCTGGGCATGCTGCCCATCCAGGGCAGTTAATGGAGCTGGGGCAGGGAACAGGATAGAGATCTTCAAGGAGGTGAGGGGCATGGGGGACACATGCCCTTCCAGATGCCTGCCCTGCTGCTCTTCCCCCAGGAGCCCTCTGCTGGCTATGCTGCCATGGCAAGGTGCCCCTGGCCCACCCAACAGCATCAAGGGCAGTGGAGTGGATTTGTGCCCCCTATTGCTGGGTGGACAGGATGTGTGCAGCCAGCATAGCGCTCCCAAGGGAAAGGCAGCAGGGCAGGTAGCCCTGAGCCTGCAGCGGGCAGGCTGCATCTGCCCCCACCCCACCCAGATCTTGTCCGGCACTGCTGGGGAGAGGCAAAAACGTGTCCTGCCTTCCCCTTTTGAAAAGGTGGTCACCCTAGACTGAGGTACCACTTCAAACCCCAGGTGAGCTTTGTGTTTGCCTTCCGAGCAAAGGTGGATTTCATTATCACTGCTCAGGTACCTGCTCCTAACAGCTGGCTGCAGCAGGATGACTGCATTAGAGAGATCCAGTTTCCCTGTGCTCACGGTCCTCACACCATAGCCTGCAGAGAGCTGGAGCTTCACCCACATGGTGTTAGCTCTTCCTGCTTCCATAGATACCCAGGTTCTTCCTGGCAAGGCCTGAAACAGGGAGTAAGATGCTGCTACCACTAGAAGGTGCTGTTGTGTAAGAGAAGCTGGAGATGTTGTCAGGGAACGGAGGTGTCCATGGAAAGCAGCCGCCTTGAAGGAGTGCTGGGGACAGAAGGGGACCAGGAGTATGTATGCATGCGCGCACAAGTGTGTCTGTGTGCATATGTGAATGGAAAAGAAGAACAAGTGGAGGAGAAATGGAAAGAGGAAAGGCAGGCATAGTCTGCTTTCACTCTCCCAAATTTACTGCACTGCTTTCAGGGCCACAACATCCTTCCTGAGTTGTGAGCCCTCGCAGCAGGGGTATTACGAGCATCCCTTCACAGCTGAATACTGTTCTGATCAGGGAGCTGCTTAAAGGCAGCCACGTAGGCATGAAGGAGCAATGTGTGTTGTTCCCAGGTCACTAGAAAAGCCTTGTTTCCGGGGGACTCCGAAATCGACCAGCTTTTCCGGATTTTCCGCATCCTGGGCACACCCACCGAGGCCGTGTGGCCAGGGGTAACCCAGCTTCCTGACTATAAAAGGGACTTTCCCGTATGGACCAGGAGAGAGATGAAGGAAATCATTCCCAATCTGGACCGGGATGGAAGACACCTGTTGGCGGTGAGTGGCAGGGTAAAGGGGTGGAGCAGGTGCCAATGTCAAACCTTTCAGATATGGCAGAAAATAGAATTTCAGGCTGGAGTTACACATCTGCAGATTGTGTTTGTGGGTTCCCTCTGCCTCCAGTCTGTGCTGCTATATGTTTAATCTCTTGCCCACAAAAGATGCAGTTTGGGAAATGGGATTCACTCTACTAATCTGCGTATGCAAGTCACTGAGTGAAGGGCTATGGTCTGCGTTATGCAGGTGGTCCAATTAATGCTCATAAAGGTCACTTAATCCTAATTTCATAGATTTCATAGACATTAGGGCTGGAAGGGACCTCAGAAGATCATCAAGTCAAGCCCCCCACCCAAAGGGCAGGAAGTCAGCTGGGGTCATAGGATCCCAGCAAGATAAGCATCCAGTTTTCTCTTGAAGGTGATCAATGTAGGTGCTTGAACCATCTCCGATGGCAGGCTATTCCAGACCTCGGGGGCTCGGACAGTAAAGACATTCTTTCTTAAAAATCTATGAATCTCTTCTATTAAAATTCTTTTACTGCCCATCTCCACGCACCTAAAATCTAAAGCAAGCACCTAAAACCAAAGGGCTCAGAAATGTTAGAATAGCAGTGGATTTTATCCTCCATAGTCCCTGTTATTAAGGTCACTATAGTTCATGCATTGGAAAATGCGCCTATGTTTTTTTACTGGCAGGTAAAATGATTGTACAGAAGTTTGTTCTCATCTTCAGCATCAGAGCTATTGACTTAGGTTGCCAAGTGTTGCATTGCAATGTGTTGCAGGAAGGCTGCACTTATCTCAAGCTATGGTCAAGAGATTTTTCCTCCCTCAGGCAACATACAGCAAGAGAATCCTACATCTCTAAAATTACCATCACTTAGTGGAACCAGTTAGGTGATCAAGTGGGTAAACCAGTTGGTGTTCTTTGGTCAGGTATTTTTGGATAGAAGGTCATGGGGCTATACAGTGGGCAGGGATGTATAAAGTTCTGATCAGTGGTCCCATATAGTAGAACAGTAGCAACACGGCCTACATGTGTTTTTCTGGAGCAGGTTCTTCCCCCTGCTTGTGCTCAAGCCACACTAAAAGGAACACAGGGTGCCTGGTCTAATTAAACTCAGACAGGCAGAGGCCATAGCTCTGGTCCATAGTGGGCTTTCTAATGCATCTTTTTTTTTTCCAAATACTTGGGAAAGCGTGCATTGATGTTTGGGAATTCTGTAGAGGAACAACTAATTTAGGTTGTATTCCACACTGCCGCTAAATTATCTTATGCTAATCACTTACCTTCTCTTTCCTCAATCTGTAAAATAGGATATCAGCATATCTGATTCAACTGGAATTTTACCCCATTTGATTAAGCCTATGAAGGCCTCTGGGGTCATCAGATAAAAGGCACCATAAAAAGGCTACCTATCCCTTTTTGAGGCCAGAGAAGCGCCACAGGCTTGCAGTACTCTAGAGCTTTTGCATTTAGTATAAGGATGTTAATAATCTTGTGATAATGTTAAACATATTTTAAAAAATCCTCTTGGTTTTCTTTTGCAGCAATTGCTCCTTTATGACCCCAGCAGGCGCATTTCAGCCAAAGCAGCCCTGAATCACCAGTACTTCTTTCAGCAAAGCCCTCACAACATCAAAGACCAATGTGGGCTGCAGAGACGCTACAGATAGATGTACAGGCGTGTAGAAAGCATTGCATCCTAATGCAGAGCTCTTTGTGTCAGTACATTTGCCCTCTTTGGTGACTTAGCAGGGAAAGTGCCTAAATTTAAAATGCCTGCGTTTTACAAAAACCCAAAAGGGAGAGATGGTTCTCGTTTTTGGATGCTCTCAGCCTGTTGCTGAGCAATGTTGGTCTAAGTTATGTTAGTTTGTCTTTGTGAGGTAGTTACTTGTGATGGGGCAGATCTGATGGGGACCGTCCTTGGGAAAATAGGAGACTCACAATAGAGACTAGCTTTGAAATGCTTGTCCCCCTTGGCCAGCAATGCCCAGCGCTGTGTAGATTTTCTCTTCAGCACCGGTTTAGTGCTCACTTACTACTGTGGTTTGGATATTGCAAAGAGATTTGATGGCTTGGTTTCCAAACATCAGGAAGTCTCTGACCTCAGTTCAGGGCAAGTGGTCCATGCACACCACCACTTACTGCTACTAATAGGATGGGCTTCATTAGTATTGATGAGTTGCTGGGTTTAAATTGTTAGGAGTTTTAATTCTTTGGTAAAATAGTCTAGAATGACCTTCCACTTGCTAAAAGGGGTAGTGTCAAAAGCATCTGAAGAGTAAGAAAAGTCAAATAATGCAGTTTTGGAGAATCGTCATTTTCCTCTTGCTGTTGCAAGATGTTCCATATGAAATCCCACTGTTTGGCTTTGAAAAGTTCTCCCCATTCTCCTTTCAGAAGAGATTTATTGTTAACTTTGGGTGCAGTTCTGGGAATTCCCTTTCTGCATTCAAAAAATAAAAACTTGGGATTGTTCAGAAATGTTATTGAATGTTTCGTTGACTCCTCCGTTGGGTTAGTTGCTCACGTGGGCCAAGGAAAAAGAAGCCAAAGTTAGTCAGGTCACCTTCTCCAGTCACTCTTCTTTGCCCTCCCCAACCCCTTTGTGTTGGTAGCTGCTGCAATGTCATCCATATTGTGTTGTGCAATGACAGGAAGAGGCTACCTAAAGATCCTTCCACAGGACAAGCAGTTCAGCTGCAGGAAGGAGCTAGGTTTCTTTGCAATGAAAACTAGTACAAGCCAATGAAGACTGACATCTGATTTACTGAGACACACTGGAGACAGATGATTTCTTTGCTCCGTAGTTTGCTCTTTCCCCTTATGAAGGGGACCAGAGAGGCTCCAATGAACAAATTCAACAGCAAAAGTCTTTCCGTAATTTCCCTCTATTGCAACATTTTTCGGACTTACAACAGATGCCTGGACTGCAGTGATACACCAGGAGGAGCTATTAGCCATCTTTCTCCAGTGAAAAGCAACACTGAACAACTGACCTTTTCCACATAGCCACCCATAATTCTTGTAGTGACGGTGGGGATTTAAAAGCCAGTGGCGATGCCTAAGCCTTCTCATTTCCAAAACTAGATTTTTAAAAAAAGCATTATTGTCAGAGAACGTCAAGGAAGCAGCGGCCAACATTTCAGGATTAAACATTTCAGTCTATTCTTTGTTAACAAGAGGGTGATGACCAAGTATTTCCTGCAGCTAAGCTTGTGTTATATAGTTGGGATTTTGCTGTATTTCAGTGACATCTCCTCTATCTATATACTATCAGCTTTTTGAGGCACATTGCTCAGTAGATAGGGATGAATTGTAGCAAAAGGATTCTTTGTAACCAGGACGTCAAGTTTTGAGCTCCGTTTGTTGGACAGTGCTCCGTCTGCTTTCCATGGACATTTGAACAAGCAAGTTTTCCTGGTAAAAATTATTTCTTTGAACATTTTAAAGCTGTCCAGTCATGCAGTCCAGAAGCAGAAACACACCACTGAGAGTCATCTGGCCAGTCATAATCAAGCAACGCAGTTTGACAGTCAAACACTTTCAAGTAGTCCCCCTGATTGGCAGGTTACTCTGAATGGGGAACCTGAGAAGCTGTTGTCATGCCCAAAGCGGGTTTCAGGATCAAGAAAATCTGAATTTTCTAAATTAGCCATTCTTTCTTGGGGCAGTTTACACATGGTTTCCAAGTCTTTAGCTGCAGGGAACTTGTGACCCCACAGAAACACCTGAAGTGCTAGTGTGAGGCTGCTGCTTTTACTCTGGTTCCACAAGCTGTCTGCTGCTGCTTGGGAATGCCTGGGGTCCAGAGAGGCCTGCTAATGATGAGCTTCAAACCTACCCTGGCAAAGGGGACTGAAGACAGCGTCAGTCAGCTTCAGCACACTGCCTCTTTGTGACCAAACTTAAGTCAAGTCCCATGACTTCCATCCCTAAACCCCAACTAGACACAGCAATTAATTAAGGATTTACTACCTAATTAACAAAGCTTGCATTCACTTAATTGCACAGTGTTCCCCAATTCTACTTAATCAACCTTCATGAAAAGAATAATTGTGCAACACCCACATTGCTATAAAATAAATATCGGCTGAGGCATGCTCCATCAACAAGTCACTGTAGGAGCAGGGTAGAGGTGAAGAGAACAAGAGTTTTTAGCTCCCTTCCCATAGATGAGCTGATAGAAAGGTTGAAAGCAAACTCACCCAGCCAGGACTGTTGAGAGATGATGGAGCAACTGCAGTGTCCTTGGAGAAGCAGCCGTATGATTAGAAAGCTCTGTAAGGCAGCTGAGAGAAAGGTAGCCACCCTAATGCTGCTTGAGAAAGGGAACTGGGTCTCTTATAGCCCTGCAGGTTCCTAGCAGTCTTTCAACCAGCTAATCAAAGCCAGATAGAGAAACTTGTGGGCTTGGGCTCAGGTAGAAGCTGACTGAAAAGGAGCTTGTGTTAAAAGAGTCCTAAAACCAGTGTCCAGGATGAGCTCATTTGGGGTTGGGGTCATTTAGCACACCAGTATCCCATTTCATTCATTAAATGAATGCCTATCAACTGCTCTACCCCTTCTCTCCAGTTCACAAGACTCAAGCACTCATTACAGTAAAACCTAAGGAGATATCTGAATCCAAGTAGGAGCTTGTGAAAGAAGCAGCAGAAAAGGGTCCTTAGCTGTTGGCAAACTGTCAGCTTCACCTTGCATTGCCACCTTCCAGCCCCGTGTGATGACAAGTTATACTTCCCCCACCCCCCATGCCAAAACACTGCTAAAAAGTCAGTCTCCTTTAATTGAAATCAATTGTTTTGGGGAAGAACTAGATTAAATACAATATTGGTGAAGAGTATGTGGGGCCACGGTGTAGATGGGAAGAAGAGTAGCCCAGCTGAGGGAAAGCCCGTAGAAGCCACAGGATTCTTGCACACGCAGAACAAGGTAAGAGCAAGCCATTGTCTCTGGATAGCAAAATGCAAAAGAAGGGATTCTTTCATTTTAGCAGAGGCTGAGCTTTGCAAGTGGTACTGACGGAAAGCCAGTGGGATTTAGGAACCTAAGTCCTATTTACAAAAGGGACATAATACAATCAGGCTCAGATTTTCAGAGCTGTTTTGGCATTGATTCACTCAATGTTGCAAAGTCTAAATCCCAGCGACTTCACCCTCAAGTGCCTCAAGCCCTTATGAAGATGGTACCCATGGCCTATGGTTTTAAGGTGAAAAAATACTATGGAAATCATTAGGAATATGGTGCTTAAGATGCAGGGTTGCCAGCTAGCAGATCTTTGGTTGCCAGCCCTATGCTGAAGGAGAGAGACCTTTTTGAGTTTTCACAGATAACACCAATGCTGGAGACAATTTCTAGTTTTATTGCATGCATAAGAAATGGCCAAACTTGAAAATGCACGGATATGCGTCCCCACAAGCTGATCTGAAGTCACAGATCTGAAGCTATCAGAAGCACATTTTCTCTAAAGAGTCACCTTTCCTGGCAAAACAGCATTTAGAGGCTAGTGCTAGCACCCTGCCACCCTGATGAACGCCAGCCTCCTTGCTATATGTTAGATTGCCCCAGTCACTGGCACCCAGGAATAGCCAAGTATAAGACTGCGCACCCTTAAATGCTAGGCAGTCTGTCCATCTGTGAACACTACCATCTGAACCGGGACAGTTTTGGAGAATGGCTCACTGAGTGGTAAGACTGAAACCCCTCAGAGGTGGCAGGGAGGAGCAAGAGGCCACTCCGGGCATCCTTCCGGCAGCGGGTCATAGCTTCCTTATAATTCATCTTGTCTTTGGTGATGGGGTCAACAAGATCCTTCTCGTAGTTAGACTCGTCACGGAGCATTTTGGCCAGGTCATCAGTAATCATACCTGTCTGGGCAGCTTCTGGCACTGGGATGCGACCGGTTTTCTTGGGATCAATGAGTCCTCCGGTTAGGTGCTGTACCTCCAAGTAGGGGAAGGCGCTGTCTTTGGTCATCCATCCTTTCTGAACTGCTTCTCCAACTGAAAGCCTCCGCTTGGTCACTGGGTCTTCGATGCCTGTGAAAGCCTTTTGGGCATTCAGCAGTCTCTGCATATAGGTTCGGTCAATCAGCCCTTTATCAATGGCTTTGTGGACAGAGTACCGATCCCGCGAAAGAAGATCGATGATGCCCCCGGTCGCTGCCTGAGCTTCAAGAAGCTTTTGAGCCGTCATGGGGTCCAGCACCTTCCTGGTGACAGCAGTTTTTATGTTGTACTTTGTGTCTGTGGTAGTGTCATACACCCCAGCGATGGGAAAGTTGTCATCACAAAAGCTTTTCTGTGGGTTTGGAGGAAAGAAGGTTTGAGTTTGCTGGGTGGTTGGTGAGGAGAGCGGAGACTTGGAGATAATGGAGCCAATTGACAGAGACTGGGGTGGCTTGGACTCCCCTGCTACAAGCAGGGCAAACTCAGAGATTGGGATCTTGCCATCTTTGTACAGCTCGTACTCTTCCTTAGTGATCCTCCTGGACCTCAGAGCATCCTCAATGGAGTACTGCTTCCCACTCTTCTTGTCAAGGAGGACAGAGACATCACCACTGGGGCCAAGGGTAGTGATTTCCTCCCAGTCGCACTCCAGTTCTTGCAGTTGGATATACTGATTCCTGTCTATGATGCCTCTCCTGTAGGCCTCATAAGGAGACATGTCCTTCCCAGTCTCAGGGTCCAAAATGGAGATTTTGGTGGAGAGATTGGTCTCCCTCATCTGGGTCTCATGGCTCATTTCCTCCCGGTTCACCCTGGACTGCAGTTCTCGGAGGGACCTCTCTTTCTCATAAATCTGGTCCTTCTCCCTCAGGATATCCGACTCCAGGAGGGAAAGCTCATGCTCCAGCTGCATTTTCTTCTGCCTGTCACTCTCCGTTCTTTGGCTCAGCAGCTTGGACTCCTCCCGGAGGAAGAGGACTTTCTGCTGCTTCTGCCTTTCCAGCTCCCTCAGCTCACCCTCCAGCATGGTTCGCTCTTGGATTGCCAGGTTCCGCGCCTTCTGGAGTTCTGCTTCTTCCCGTGCCCAGGTCCTCTTCATGCCTTCAGCTCTCTCGATCCTCTCCCTGAGCCTCCGTATCTCCTCTTCTGCATTCTGCCTAGCTGTCCTCTCCCGGCTCAGCAGCTCCCACACCCGGGCACGTTCGTTCTCTAGCACTCTGTCCTTCTCTACTCGGATGACCTCCTTGTAGATGGTCTTCTCCTGGGACTTAGTTTTCTGCAGAATATCAACCTGCACCTGCAGGCTCTTACATTCTCTTTGCAGGTTCAGAACCTGCATCTTCTCGTTATCCAACTCTATCCGCAGGCTGTTAGCAGCCTGCTCAAGAACAGGATCCTTCTCTAGCTTAACCACTTCTTCCATAATGATCTTTTCTTGCACTGGTGTGGGGCTTTCTTCCAATTCTTTTATTCTCATGGTTATCTGCCTCATCTCCTTTTCCAGTGCCAGCCTCTTCTTTCGATCCTCCTGAAAATTAAGCAACCTCTCTTTCTCTTCCACCACTGAACGGAGCTGCTGCACCTCCCGTTCCAGGTGACGCCGGTTGCTTACTTCCTCATCCAAACTCCTGCTCAGCCTCTTATGCTCTTCTCTGAGCTTTGGATCCCTCTGGGTCAGAACCACCTCCTGCACCACAACCTTTTCCTCAGGCTTTCTCCTCTCCAGCAGCAGGTACATACTCTGTAGATCATAGATGGTGTCCTCTGCTGCTCTCCTCTTCTGAGACATCCTGCGAACCTCTTGGCGGAGGCGTTCAGCCTCTTTTTCTAGGAGTGGGTCATTTTCATAGTGGATGACCTCCTTGTTGACCATCCTGGTTTCGACCTTGGACCTCTCTCTCTTCCATTCATCCCTTTCACCCTGAAGTCTAATGAGCTGTTCCTGGGTCCTGCCATTGGTGTTCACCAGCTCATTGAGCTGTTCCTTCAGTCGGTCAATTTCTCTAAGGATCTCTGGGCTCTTCTCATGTTTCACCACTTCCTGGATCACCTCCTTATACTCCACAGTGGGTTTCTGAGACCGGAGGATGTTCAGTTCAGGCAAGGCCTCTTCCACCTCCTTTTCAATCTTTTGTCTTTTACTGGCAACCTCCTGTAGTTCCCATTTCAGACGTTCAATCTCCTTCTCTGTTTCTGGATCCACCAGGAAAATCTCATTGACCCTCTCCTTCACCTCTACTTTGGGTTTTTGCCTCTCTGCAATGCTGTATTTGCTTTGCAGCTCAGCCAGCAATCCTGTTAGCAGCAGGTTTTTATTCTGCTCTTCCTCAATCAGAGTTCTAAGCTGAGAAGACTCTTTCAGCAGCTCTGGGTCCTGTTCCACCTTCTTCACCTCCTTTACAATGATTTTGGGCTCTGCTGTTTCAATCAGCCTTTCCAGTTCATCAGTTCTGCTCTTCAGTTTGATTATTGCATCCTCTGCCGACTTCCTCATGAAGGTTTCCTCTTCAATTTGCATCTGCAGTGTCATGACGGCTTTCAGCATCTCCGGATTCTTCTCCAGCTTGACCACCTCTTTCACCACCACTTTCTCTCGGATTTTGGGCTGCTTCTGTTCCAGAACGTACAGGTCTTTCCTGAGCCGTTCCAGTTCAGAGACAGCCACAGAGCTCTCCTTTTGGAGACGCTTGATTTCCTCGTGGAGGCTGGCTGCCTTGCTATCCAGGGCTGGGTCCCTCTCGATTTTGGTGACCTCTTTGGTCAGCAGCTGGGCTGTGATGGCCTTCCCCTCCTCCTCCATCTGGATGAGCTTCCTGTTCATTGTCTCAATGTCTGCCTGCAGGCCGTTCCTCTTTCTGCTCTCCTCTTCGATCTGATGCTTCATCTTGGACAGGTCTCTCTCCAGTTTTGGGTCTCGGTAATATTCCACCACCTCTTTTTCTTCCACCCTTTCAACGGGCCTCTGAGTCTTCAGCATCAGTAGCCTGTTTCTGTGTTCTTCCAGATCCTGCTCCACTTTGGCAACTTTGCCCTTCTCTTCCTCCAGCTGTGTTCTCAGTAACTGTGATTCTCTCATAGATGAGGCCAAGTTTTCTGACTGTTGCATTTGTTCTTGTACTGCCTGTACCTCCTCATTTACTTCCTTCTGAAAGAAATAAAACAAGCAGATGGGAAGACCAAATCAAAAAAAAAACCAAATCACTCTTTGAGTATGGAAACAGTGACCATTCCTTGAACCCTGAAGTCCCCCAAATGCTGACCAGTTGGAGACTGGAAATAGATAGAAGACAAAATTGGTATAGAAGTCTGCATCCGTTCTGATGACAGAGCCATCTGTAAATGGCACATAAATATTTGTCAGTTGCACTGAATTAAAAAAATAAAAATAAATGGTTGCAATGTGGGAGAAAATTCCTCAAATAACTAGAAACTAGCATGACTTTTACCATGTTTGCATGGGGTTGTCTGTCCAAGCAGTCAGGCAATGACATGGTTCTCTCTCAAGCATTCCTAGGATCAAAGCATGGTTTATATTTGGGGGATGCTGGTCAACCTTCATTCAGGATGTTTTTCCTCCAGAGAACAAAATGTTTCTTAAGAAATTGCAGCTTAAAAAAAATTGGGGTTGAGGGGGACACGAAGAGCAGACAAATATTGTTTTAAGCAGAAAAATAAAAACCAAATGGTGAGATGTCAAGTGAAATCTGGAACATATCTGATCTCTGATCTGCTGGCCATCAGATGGGTCTTCTATTAGTTCCATGCATTCATGCAATCACTTTTCATTTATAAACGTTTACACACATTTATATTTAAAGCACTAGGCAAATATGACTGATTGAACAGGCTGTGAGTCTGAAATCACTTTGAAGTGCAGAAGTGAAACACCATAGCTGGTAACATTAAGCAGCAGTTTAGCGCAGGTAGTTAGGAATCCAGCATCTAGTGGAAACTGTAGCAACGGTTTGGGTTAGCAGGATGTGATCACCCCAATTTGGAATTTGGCTGGGAAAATGAATTTAACACCTATTCATACCTAAAATGTGAAGAGGTATTTAGTGACCAAGTAGTATCAGAGCTTCTGCTTTACATCTCTCCTGAAAGATGGGGCTAGCTCTGTTTGGCTGTGTAGCGCCCTGCATGTCATCCAGAGTTCATTGCCACTCTCCAGAGGGAAAGTGCCAGCTAGTGTGGTTCACCAGAGCTGATGCTTGCCCTGCTGTGAACTTTACCACTAGTGCCTTCCATCCATGGTCTCTGTCCCCTTCAGCTTCTAGGCCTATTACCTAGCCTAACTTCTGAGATCTAGTGAGATCCCAGCTTAAGGAGACATGCTGACAAATTCTTCGTGTACAGTTTTGTCACATCATTTTCCTAAACAGAAACAGCAAGAGCCATTCAGGCACTCAGTCCTGCCAGGCACAGTCCTCGGATATCTTGCTCTATATCATCTGTGCAGCAGCTTAATCCTATGGTCCCTAGACACCTCACAACCTTTAACTAAATGCTGTAGTGAGGTATCACCCTTGGTTTTGTAGATGAAGAAACATGAGTTATGGGGAACTGCTGGGCTAGATTTGTGATGGTGTTTAGGTGCTTCACTTCAATGGACTCTGACTCCAAAACACTTTTACAAATCTGGCACCAAGTGAGCGCAGCATAACTCAGTTGAACAGAGGATCCCCAAGTCTCAATCCCATAATTCAGGCAGGACACAATACTTTCCCACTATAACCAGCTGCAAAGCCATAACGCTCATTGATTACAACAGGATGTTTTAAGCAAAAACATTAAAGGTCATGTACCCACAAACTGCAAGCATAAGAGTTTGGACACTGCCATGCCAAAAGGCTGGAATGGGTGAGAGAAATGCAAACTCTCAGCAGCCATATGGAGAAAGCTGAGAAGTGACCTGCTCCTTCTCATTTCTTTCTTGGGAACAGTTCAAGGCCTGAGTAGATAGTTTGAGAAACTCATCTGAACCCACTTGGATTGAATTTTTCTGTAGAGCAACCTGAATCCAAGCCACATTCATCTCTGGAGATAATGTCAAATCTTAGACAGGTCTCATGAAGTAGTCATAATCTGTGCTATTCTTGTTGGCATCTTGCTGCATGAAGTACAGCAACTGGGAAAATAAAAACGTACATCCATACTCTAACATCCATATTCTTCCCTAAGAAATAGCCCATTCAACCTCTGCCCTTTCGATATGCAGCCTAATTAACAACATGGTAAAGAAGTAGCCATCAGGATGAAGAGCATTTTGACATCACTGAGCTTGTTGATGCTATTCAGA
>JAGPOW010002173.1:12322345-12354611 GCA_030014935.1 Caiman crocodilus
ATATGGAATCCTTTAATATCTTTATAACTACAGTATAGCAAAACCCCTGCTGCAGAACCATGCCAGCTATTTTATGGGATATTCCTTGGTAGAGAAAGGTTGTGAACCACACTGGAAACCAATACAAATCTGACTGGTTTGCAAAGCTGTATGCAGGAAGGCTACCAAACACCCCTAAAGACATCAGTAAACCAAGTTGTGAGAGAAGGCTTGAAAGGCAAAATATATTCTGTGGAGCAGCCACTTTGTGGTTTCATCAAGCTATGAAGTGTCAGCATGCTGCAAATACTACAGATCAAGCATTTGTTACTGCATATTAAATTCATGAGCACCAAGGAGGGACAGGAAGGATTTAAGGAGGCATGAAAGAAAGGCTGAGGCACTTAGGCACTTTTGAAAATGGGTCTTTGGCCTCTAAGTCATATCTGAAAATCTAAACACACCAATTACCTGGATTTATTTAAATCTGCTTAGAAATTTTAATCAGTTTAGGTTTAATTGGCAAGGAATCAGTTGAAGTTAGAGTCAGTGTAAGGTACTCATAAACTGATTTAACGAAGTGTACAAAAGTGAGGTGTGCAAGGTGCATTAAATATGTTTCTTAAAGGATTTAGTAAGTTGGTGAAACCTATAGACTCTGACAAGACCAAACCTCACAGAGAAATTAAGGCCTATCTTCAAGAAAGTCCTCTTGACCATGACATGTGTCTGTATGGAATACAGTTGCTAAGAGAGTTGTTAGAAACCATATGACCAGGGCATTTGATACTGGACAAAGCCCTCGAATAAAGCAGAATAGCAAACAATAATGCACTGGCTGGGAGAAAAACTGGGAGACCTTTCCCATCCCCGATTTCTCTGGGACACAGCAAAGCCAATAATACACGCGCAGTGAACTCACTGATGCACTCTGTCGATGGCCTCTGGGTCTGGCGGAGGGATGGAGAAGCAGGCAGCAGGTGCCGTCTTTGTCACCCCTTGGCTGCTCTGCACCACCCAGTTCTCTTGGTTGCTGTTGTCTTTCAGAGTGTACTTTTCACCCCTCTTGAGCTGCACCTGAGAGAAACAGGGAAGTGGGTTGATTTTCCAGCACTGGCTTTCGATCTTCTGTATTATCAGGAGAAAACCAAACTCCTTGCATTTGTCAGGGATTTCAGGTCTGGTTACCCTCAAGAGGCCTCAGTCTTATTTCAGGAGCTCAGGTGTCCAGCACCATCCCCTGACACAGACCACTGCAGTAGTACGAGGTAAGAGTATAAATTGGATTTAGTCACATACTGCACATCCCCAACTAAGGTGCGCACCTTATTTTGGGAAAGCAGAATGGAAAAAAAGATATTTCCTTTTCCTTTTAACCAAACTGTTCAGAAACAGTTCTCTCATTTATAGACAGATACCCCAATTTTCTATCACTAATTTTGGGGTAAAAGCTGTGTGCGGTCAGTGAGTTAATAGGGTATGCCTGCATGCGTGGCACAACAGGTATAAGGAAGATATTGCCTTGGTGGAAATGAACTGGCGTGCATCACCAGGGAGGTGGATCACTTCCAGTTAGGGCTTGGCTTGTGATCCTGTGATAAAGCAACAAACTATCCTGGATTTCGTGGTTGTGTCTGTAAGGGCTCCTTAACAGGCCTGTGCAAGCGGCTAGTATTTGCTTCGGATTTGGCCAATCTGGGGGACAGTTGAATCTGACTCGGAGATTTGGCTGCTGCCAAATCAGCTGAATCTCCAAATCACACAGGCTCATCCCCCGCCTGCTCCCCCAGCCTGGCAATGGCTGCCCTGCCTGCCCCAGCTCCTGGCACTTGGACAAAAAAAATCCCTGGCTCAGCAGGTCCTGCCAGGTGAGAGGCGATCGATCCCCACTGCCCCCCAATGCCACATGGGGGGACTCTATCACAAGCCCCCCAGCCCCCACCCACTCTCCCAGCCCCGCCTGCCCCAGTACATGGCCCTTTAAACCCCCACACCCCGACTCTCCATCTCCTGACCAGCGCAGGGGCCATCCTCACTGCCCCGCGCTGCCTGGAGGGGCTCTGTCACCAGCCCCCAAAAGCTGCTGCAACAGGCTGAGTCTTTTTTTTTTTTTTTTTGAAGAGCCAGAGCTGGGGCAGGTGCGGCAGCCCTGGGGGTGGAGCTAGGAGAGTTGGTAGGGATTGGGGAGCTCGTGGCAGAGCCCCCCACATGGTATGGGGCAGTGGGGAGCAGTGGGGATCACGCCCCTGCCTGACAGCACCTGGTGTTCTGGATTTATTCCCTGAACTCTGGTTGCTGGATCCTTTGAACAGGATCCTTCCACTTACGGAAGGACCATTACCTCTGGAGCAAGAGGAGGGAACAGCAAATGAAGCCACCGAAGGCACAAGAATGAACCATGACAGAAACTGTAATAAGCCTTCTCAATTGCTTTAATGGACTAGCACCATGGTGGGCATGTTTAGATTTAACACACGAACATCTTGCACTGCTGGAGACAAACTAAGGGGAAAGATCCTTTGTGCCCTAACGCCCTAGTGAGGGGCTCGTTGGAAATCCCTAAGCGACCAGCCCTGGGGGTGCTTTCCTCTCTACCTGGTAATACCATCATCTTACCTCACAGGCAACCCAGTCACAGAGGGTGTCCAAAGCAAGGGGTTGGGTGGGGTGGGACCGGCGCATTTTCAGAGGGCTGATCTCTTTGCTCCTCCTCTTCAGCTCAGTGATGCTTTTCTCTGCTTGTTTCACAATCTTCTCCTCATTCTAAGTCAAGGGGAGAGGCAGAGATTTATGCCAGGGTCATGCTTGGGTGGAGAGAAACAGGATGGTAGCAGGAGTTTTACTATGGCCCAGAGAGGGTGGGTGCACCACCGTATAAGCCCAGGCATTTTCCAATACCCCAGTAGCTTCAGTTTGGAGCTGCGTCAGGGCACTCACCACGACAAAGCTACATACTGGGAGGTTGTTTGCATGAATGACAACTCAGACCTCCCCATCCATAGAGACTGAAAGAACCTCCCAGCTCACCACTTGTCTCCTGGAAACCTTTGTGGAGATGTGCACAAGCCCCCGCAGGACAGGACAGTGCAACAGCTTGGAGGAAAGTGTGGAATGAAACCACCATTCAGAATAAATGTCTAATTTCTGATCCAATAATAAAGTCTCCTGGTTTTGACCTTCCGCAAAAAAACATAGACGGTTTTAAATCAGATCTAAACTGGGCATGGCCACTGCAGTCACTTGATGCACGGATGGTATTAGGAGTTCTGCAGAACGTGACTGTGGCAATCCCCATCAACTATGGGCCACATAACACTGCCCACTATACAAATCGGATGGTGACATCACAGAGATACATTCCCTTTTGTCAAGAGCATTAGACTGGTTAACTAACCTTAAACTGGGCTGATCATTGTTGCTCCAAGTCAGCCATATGAAAGAGGAAGAAGACTGAGGGCAGCATGTTGCCCCAGGTATAACATGTTTATACAAAGTCATGACACTCTGTTCTTGGTTAGGAGGCAGGATGGGTTTGCACCCAATTTTTATCTGGTAGTAATACAAGAAAGGTGCAGCGGTGTCTAGTCTATGCCTGAGACATGCGATGCTGTGAAGTCTTATTAGCATCCACAAAGCCATCAGCGCTCCTCACCTCCAGTTGACACAGCAAGTCAGACACCATCCCCGGACTCTCCTTGTTGAAATTGCTGTATTTTGTATCCAGGTTAGACTTCAGTGTTTTCAGGGACTGGCCAACTGCATCAGCATCATCCTGGAACTGAAGACACAAGCCAAAGAACAGTCAGAAGATGCTGAGTGACCATGAAAGATGGACATGGACGCTTCCATACTCATTCACTCATTCCAGCTAAACCCTACTGCCAGCCCCCAAAACTGAGCTTAGCCACGGCTCCATTTATCCCGGTGCATCTCAATGAGGGTGCCAGGGCACCCCAGGGTGCCTTGAACTCCTTTTGTGGGTGCCCGAGGGTGCCTCACAATGTTAACACTGTTAGGTGTATAAAATACGATTCATAAGATAAACAGACATTTCAAATAAGAAGCCATGGTGTTAAAGACAATGTATCATGTTGTAGTCTTTCTGAGTTCTCTGCAACAGAAAATCTACTTTGTCCTTTTTCTGTAGCCAAGAAACGGGCGAAAACTAAGAGCTGGCATTTTCTGAGGGGTGCCTTGAGTCTAAAAAGGTTGAGAACCACTGATTTAGCCTAATAATTATAGCCAAATAGCTTTGATTATCAGCCACTCCAACCAACCAGCCCTGACCAACTGTTCTGCTTCTCCAAGCCAATACACCCGATTAATTTCAATTAACTAATAATGACTTACTTATTACTGCTCTAAGTCTAATTAGCCTCTCCCCATCATAGAAATATCAGCCCTATATTTTAGCAATCTTCTGTTCAATCTCATAAGCCACCACCTAGTAAGCCTAATTAGCCACCTGCAATCAAGCCTCCATCAACTGTGAAGGCTCCTCCTCTGTTTTCCGAAGCCAGTTCCAAGCTGGGTACAGATCCATAGCAGATACTAGCTGACTATTGGTGAGATGTATCATTTTAAGAGCTATTCCCAAATCGACTCAAACCAGACGGAAGCAAGAACTCCCCATACTTTCTCATTTTCAAGAAGATCCCCGAGTTTAGTCCTGGAAGACTGGCACACCCGTTCCTACCCAAACTCCCTGCTAGAAGGCAGGGCACCTTCTTTCTCTATACCTTCTTATAGTTCTCCACACTCTTCAGGTGACTTTCTTGGCAGATGCACAGGTTGAGTAAATTTTGCCACTCAGTCTTTAAGGCTTCCTGGTGAGTCTGCAGGGAGACAGAAGCAGATCTTACTTGCATCTTTTCAGCATACCTTCTGGATCCAAGTGAGCACAGCAGCAGGCAGCAATCACTGCTGAGCTCTGGCAGATAATTGGGAAAGGCTATTCCTGGCCATATCATGCCTCTGGCACTTACAAAATAAGGCCCCATTTTTAAAAAGGACCTCAGCTCTAAAGCCAGTACAATCAATGCCTATTAACAGCAGCCTGTCAATGCCCTGGTGCCATGCATCTCATAGGTAGCTGTTGCTCTTATGGAGAACACCATCTGAACACATAATAGGCAAAATGTTTCCAGGAGACATGTTTCTGGTAAGCAGCTATTTCTGTAAAACTACAGTCAATGCCCAGTTGCATGTATAGTAAATGCAAGGGTGTTATTGTACCTCGAGCACTGGATGTTACTGCTTACAAAGTAAAAAAGAAAAATCTGACTCTGAAAATGAAATCCTTGAGTTTGAGGGCACTGCTTCTTCCAGAACTGGCCAATTTCCTCCAGCATCTTCCCCCTAGGATTTCCAAAGGGGTATGAGCATCACTTTCAGAGCCCTGTGGTTTGGGACAAGTTATTAGTGCTTTCCTTCCTTGGAGGAGATGCATTGGCAGCAACTGCTCAGTGACATGCAATGGAGGAAATGGGATTTCCCTGGGGATATCAATACAGCAGCTGTAGAGGTACGTATGACTCCATTCTAATCAATTTATCATCTCTTTATTTATGGAGTAGAGTAAACATTTCATTTCAGATAAAAGAGAACATTTCACATTGATCCAAAATGATTTTTGGTCATTGCTTTTAGTTTTGCAAAAAAACAGGAAAACTTTTCAGTTTTGGTTTGACCTGCAGCAGTTTTTTCCTCCCCAAGTTTTTGGTTCAGTCATCATACTGAACCATCATTTAGTTCTCATATCAAAGGGACTCCTATGATGTCTATGTATTCACCCCTCTCCTTGTGGCATCTTGCGTTCTGGAATCTAGAGACCAGGTTGGCATGGACTGGGTAGACAGGATACCAGCCTCCCCTACCTGTATAGGATCAACCGCTGGGTGATTCAGTTCAATCATTCTGTCTCCATCATCCTGGAGCTGGTTCACAAACTCCTCCTGGTTGAGCAGCTCATTAGACTTGAAGTCCTGCAAGGGAAGGGAAAGAATTCAAAGGGTTGGGGAGCAATCACTCTCCTGGGTGCCTGAGTTAGCATGGCAGAGAAAAGGTATCCACGTTGCAAAAATATTGGTGACATTTTCCTCATGTGAAAGAATAGTCACATACAGAGAAAAAGAAGAACGAACGAAGATTAAATGCTATAAGGGGAGCATAAACCTGGCCACACATGGTGCTGGGACAGAGCTTATGTACCTTCCCCCAAGCAGCAACTGCCATTTATTTCCAAGTTTCATGTTCCTTGGTCTTCTAGTTGGGTTATTACCTAATTATCTGGTTCACTGTGCCAGGGCTATAGAGCTCAGGTATAAAAGAGTATCTTCCCCCTCCCTCCCCCAAACAATGATGTTTTGCCAAATTCCAGTCTTGGCAACTAGCAGCAATTAAGAGATTCCCTGTCCCACTCCATGACGTGCCAGATAGCACTGCAGCTCACCTCATACTCCCGGTGCACGCTCTGGGGATCAGCCATTTGGTCACTCCAGTCCTGCTTCAAAATTTTGTTCTGCTGATCTGCGAGGTACCCTAGCTCCTTGGTGCAGCACTGGAGGTGGTGATATAAGCTTCCCAGGTTCTGCCCTCGCCAGATGGAGGTTTTCTGTCCATGCATGTTGAAGATAGAAGGTATAAATGTCTCGACCAAGAAGAACCCACCAGCTCTCCCTAGGTGGTTGTTTGTCCATTAATAAGTTCCCCCCAGAGGCTTGTTAAGGGTGGTTGTTATGACTCGTTCTTACATTAGGCAACTTTTTGCTCCCTTTACCCTCGTTCCTCACAAACAGGACAATTTTGTCAAACCAGACTATCAAGTGCAGGTTGATGCCTCAGGGAAGATTGTGAAATAGGGCAAGTAGAGGAAATCTTTCTTGGAGTTGTGGCTTTCTCAATTCTAATTATTGGCAGAACTGCATGGAATCAAGACCTTCCTTAGGCTTAAACCTTGGAATTTGGATCTGGATTTTGAATGCCCCCATGTTTAGTTAAAGGCAAATTCCAGTCATACTGATGAGCCTCTGCTTTTTGGCAACATTGTCATCTCCAAAATGATAACTTGTGGTGTCATAAGCACAGAATAATAGGTCCAGTCCTCATCTCATTCACATTTGTGTAGCAACTTTGAACCCAGTGAATCTGGATTAAGGTGAAGGGAGAATCAGGCCCTGTGACTTCAAAGTGCTACAGGTAAATGGCATCTTCCCCATGCTTTCCTCTATCCCACATCCATGGGAGATGGATCACCCCATAAACTAACCATCCCACTTGGATTACCCAGGGAGCCTGTCTACCAGCGTCCCCACTAATCCTCTAGGACTGACATATTGCAAACTTGATTACGCTCAGAGAGTCTCTTACCAGCAAATCCTTGTACTGACTCTTCAAATCGTCTGAGCCCTGTTATTGCCCAAGCCAGCCAAAGAAAGAAAGATGGGCAATCAGTAAAAGTGCAGTTTTGATAAACATGGACATTACCATTCACAGAAAGAGCTTCACAAACAGATCAGGATCTGTCACGCAGAGACTGGTTTCCTTGCTGCTGGAAGCTTCCTTCTAGACTTCCTGGTGCAGCAGTTTCAGTCCTAGCATCAGCTGTGCTACCTGATGCTGCTAAATGCAGAATGAGCCCAGGTGCCACATGAAACAGCCCACTCCCACCTGCCAGCCTTTGGCACCAATTAGACAGTCACAATTAGTACATCTACAACACTATGTAGACATTAATTAAATCCTGTCTCAATTTAGCATACTGTTAGGAGTACTTACTAATGGAGGAGCTGAGTATGGAGAGAAGTGACTTGCTCAAAGTCTCAAAGTGAGACAATGGCAGAGCTGGCATGAATGTGTGCCCCAAATAATAGACCACACCCCACTCAAAATGTGATAACACTGCTCATCTCCACAACATCCAGAGTCAGAACACAGTTATCAGGCATTATTGTTTTCATGGGGATCTTTGGTCATGTAGCTTTGCTGTCTTGTGACCAGCGGCACCATCTCCTGCCAAACCACAGTGTACTGTAAAACTCACTACAGAACAGAAGGATAAAGGAGGGCTGGAAAGAAGCTTGAATGTTTTGAATGCCAACAAACAATGCTTCAAAGTTTACCCAGGTACTATAAAAAACAGAGATCCTTCTAAACGTGGTGGCCACAGGGCAACTGGCAATGTACCATATTTTAATACAGAGGCAGGCAATTATTTTGAATGGAGAGCTGCTTACCGAGTTTTGGCAAGCCACTGAGGGCCGCAAGACAGGTAGCCAGGGGCAGATAAATATTAATTTTCTAAATTTTTTAGGGGCCCCGAGGGCTGAATAGAATGGCCTGGCAGGCCACATCTGGCCCACCACTGTTTTAATATAATCCTCTTTAGATTCTTGCCAAGGACTTCTGGAAGATCCTGGGCCTTTGAGAATCCATCCAAAGTTTGTGCTGGGCCCAGGACATAGCTTTGGGAGTCAAGCTGGAGCTAAATGCCTGTTCGCCTAGCATGCCGTGATTAATAGCACAGTTGAAATAAGTTATAGTCCTGAGAAACAAGAAGAGAGCTGTGTTAACCTGGTGCAGAATCATAAATGACACGTAAGTGTTGACAGTGGGGGGGGCACAACTCCATACTGCCGACCCCGCTGCTGTTGGTCCCTGGCTCCGGTTGGGCTGCAGCTCTACGTCCCACTGTTGGTGCAGAAATTGGATGGGGGGGGAAATATGTCATGTGTCACCTATGTGCAGAATGAAGGTGAACATGATGGCAGAAACCACAGATTGCCTACAGGATCCACAGCAGAAAAGAGCCTAAAGCAAGCGGAGTTGTGAGCAAAGATCACAGGAAAGGGGTGAGAGATGGCAGGGCACCTTACCGGCGTATGGAGATTCTTGATCTGGAGGCCATAAGCTTCTATCTCTTTCTGAAGGATGTTGTGCTCTGCTATCTGTTTCTCCAGCTCCGACACAGTGGGTCCACACTGACCCAAGTTGACTTGCTTCTGCACACAAACAAAGCACATAACGAGCTACAGTGATGTGTTTTTCTCTAGGTGACATAGCTGCCCTCTCCCAAATTTATTTCTGCCACAGGCTGGTCTAAAATACATTACTTTCAATAGAAACTTTCCAACACACCTTGGTGTCAGGACCTGGTAACCATTTGATACCATTGATTTCCCCATTAAGAGGGAAGACAACAGATGGACTCTTTCTAAGCATGCATGGTTACTTTTAATCCTTTCAGCTGTTGTATATCCAAATGCACAGAGGGGATATGCAAGTCCAACCATAACAGTAGGGCTGGTTCTGCCAGATAAGGATCTGAGTTGAAAATATTTGTGCTCTACCCAGTTAATGGGGCTTGGCAGCGCTGAAAGGTGAAAGCTCCAAGGGACAATCAGATTTTCAAGTTAATTTAATCCTAGTCCTGGCATACGTCTCTGCTGAGGTCAATAGCAAAAGCCATTAGAAATGGTGCTTTTACCAGCTTCTGGTCTAGAATCTTGGCCCAGTCCACCTTGGGGGTCACTTCTGGCACATTAAACTTCTCATAGAGATCTCGATATTTGGCGCACTGATGCGTCACCCGGTCATGAAGCTGCTTGATGCTGCCAAAGAGGGAAGAGATGCATAGCTATAGTCTATTCAGCATGGCAAACAAAACAGAACAGATGGTGAAACCTGGACTGCAGAAAAGACATGGGAAGTGCTGTGGACTCAGGAAACCCCTTCCCAGGAACCCACTATGCTATGCCCTCTCTTCTGGACTCCTAACACTTTTGTGGCACATAGTACATACATGCCATGGCGCTCCCTCCCAAGCACACCCCATCCATATCCTGCCCCCCTGCCCCACACCCATGGGTATGCTCAAAACCAAGAACACGGAAATCTGAAAACACATCTATGAGGACACTCTCAAACCCAGGCTCTCCAGCAAACTTGATCACAGCTGTTGGGAAACAGCCCAGAACAGCCTCACTAGCATATTTCTGAATATGGATCCCTGTCTGTGGGTGTACAAAGCAGGGACAGGCCATGCTGATGCCCATCCTGGCCATCACACACCACCCCTGAGAGATAGGCAAGACTAGGGCATCACATAAGCCCTCTGGAGCAGGGACATCTTTTTACTCTGTATTAGTATAGCACCTAGCAAAAGGGGGTTCGTGGACTATGACCAGACCTGGCAACTCCTATGGTGTTACAGGTTCCAGTTGTCAGACCTGGGATCCTGGCCAGAGTCTCTCAGCTAGGAGTCCTTCAAAACCCCGTTCATCTCAGCCTGATGTTCACTCAGCTCATTCTTGTGGGAGAAGCCAAGGAGCCTTTTCCCCCCCCAGCGCTGCTGTCCCCTCCACACACACACACACACACACTCACTCTTTCTCAATTTCATTGGCCTGGGGGTGCTTCAGCCGCGTTACTTTGTCCACGTCCAGGAAGAGGTCCTTAAGCAACGTCTCTGCCTCTTTCAGACTTCTTGCATTCGCTTGCTGGAAGGCGAGCGGCTTGTTCTGCTGATGGTTATTTATGTCCTGTAACCCACAAAAGCCATTGGGGATTTGTTTTAATTTGAGAGACCTGCTTCCATGCAGAGCTACACATGTCACTGGTTTTCACAGTGATGCTGTGGAGGCCTCTATGTTCCTCTCCACTGTAAGGGATGCAGGCTGAAAACCTTCACAAAACCTATGCCTGGATGCTATGGCTAAGTTTCAATGCAGATCCCCCCTCACTATCACTGGTGCTGAACGTTCAGCATCTCACTGGCTCCCTTTATATGGCCAAATGCTGAAGTCCTTACCCGCCCTGACCCCATCTATGGGTCATGCACATGTGGCTGCTCTCTCCTCTCAAACACCATGTACCTGCTTGAGCCTTGAATCCGTTTCCAGGATGTCCTTCTCCACCTGGTCAGCATTGGCCTGCATGCGGGAGATGAGCATGGCCAGCTCACTGGCTGAGGACCTGAGGGAGGGGAAAGTAGAAACAATCTGGGGGTAGAAACCAAGATGCCTTCTCCACAGGCAGGACTCATGCACTATGGAGAGCCCTTCTACATCACCAGGCTGCGGCTGGTTCTTCTGGCGCTCTACCCTCTAATTCTCTCAGGCTCCAGCACAATTGAGTCTATGCAGCTGCAAAAGTCAGGGGTCCAAAAAAACCCCCCTTTTGCCCAGCATTTTCCATGAGCCTTCTGCTGCTCAGTTTTCCCTCCTCTGCTGGATCTCTCCTGCTAGGACATGAAGCACAGGGAAAGAGACTGAGATACTGGGAGTCAGAGAGAGCACAAGACCCATGCAAACTCACATTGCCAGCTAGGCTACTGCGGCTATATGGAGCCAAGGGCCCTAAGTCACCACTGCCTCACTCCAACCATCTGCTGAGGGACTGCTGTAGCTTTCAACACACTTCTTCTGGGGTGAAACTGGACTCTGCAGTGTTGGATGCAATCCACTGTGGTCATAACTAGACGTTCCTGCCATAGCCCCTTTGTATAAACTATCTTCTGCACTCCATGGGCAGGACTGAGTCCCTAACATCAGATTTGAAGGTACCATCTCAATGGGCCCTTATTGCCCAAGGGGGGATGCTGTGATGCCCAGCCAGATTGTCACTGTACAATTCCCTACCAAGATCCAGGATGGTACCATCCAGACAGGACTGGTCCCAAGATTTCCACTGCCCTGAGCAAGCCAGCAAATGCCTGCCTTCTCCGCTCTGCAACCCCCCACATCCACAGTTGCTGAATGATTTGCTGCCCTGCTAGTGAGCACCTATTTTACCTCCAGGGTAGAGTTGATGCCTGGAGCTGCACTGCGAACCCACAGATGTGCACTTAGAGAGGCGTACACCATTTGTGCCATAGGCATACAAATACAAAGCTTAATCAGAGATGTTCAAGGTCACACAGCTGCATGCAGAACTATTGGACACATCTGGGGCCAAGTTCAGCAAAGATGTAAATGGCAGGGCCAATTATACATCCCCTCTGAAATGAATTGCCTCATGCAGCTGTGACCTGGCACCCAGCAAGCGCTGGAAGCAGACACCGCTTTCCTGCTGAGGAAGTGGAAGAGTTGGCATAGGCAGAACAGCAGCTTGCAGGAGAGGGCAAGTGGAATTAAGAGGCTGCTGCTTCCAGGCTGGATTGTGCAGTCTGCTCAAAACTGGCTGGGAGGCAGCTGCTGTCCCCTCTGGGGCATTCCCCGGGGAGTTATTACACCCCTTAGGGTTTCCTACAGCTCCACTGCTTGGATAATCACAGGCCAGCTTTGACTCAACCTCAGACACCCCACCCCTGAATCTGGCTCAGAGACTTTCGCAGGAATGATATCTACTTACAGCAGGGCTCTGTTTGCCCCAAAGGTGACACAAAGCATAGAGTTGTAGAGATATTCAGATACTCACACACATATACAGGCACTTAGGACACATCCTTAAAGTTGAACACTGTGCACAAATATACAGTGCTTCCAGAACACACACACACCACATACACACATCACACATATATAATGACAGATCTGCACTCCCAATGAAAGAGGTTGTGAACAAACTTTAAAAAAGGATCAACAAACTTTAAAAATGGATTCTCCCTTAAAGGAAAAACCATAGAAAACCATGGCTTTTCTCTTACAGGCTGGCATTGCTCCAGCTTGCAAGGGGCTGCTTGGGTGCCCCTCCTTGTCCCCCACACTGGGAGGCTGGGGCCTGGGGGCAGGGGGCAGTGGGTGGGTAGTAAGGGGCACTGGGTCAGGACTGACCATTGATGTTTGCAGATGGGTCCTGGTACAAAAAAGGTTGAGAACCACTGACCGAGCTCAGTCCCATGCAATTGCTATGTGGATAACACCACACCATGGCACATTCATAAGATCGACAATATGTTCCTATTTTAACATTTGATAATACATACATAGTATTAAAATAATATATCATCTTAACACTTTATATATATCCTTTCCGTCACGTTTCCCTATCCTCTGTATTCCAATTACTTTATTCCTTCCTATTTAATACTTCTGCTCTCTGCAAGCCCATTCATAGCATCTGATAAAATAGTGTTGCCTACAAAAGCTCATGCCTGTCTGAATGCATTCATCTTCAGCGTGCCTCCCTGCCCTGTTTTCTGTCATTATATGCACAGCACTGCCCACATGCAACTGTACACATTTGTATGCCTGCAGTGACAAGTTCAGCAGATGTGTACGTGTCAACGTCAATTAGGTGCCAACTGACGAGTCAACATAAAGTATTGCAGGAAGCAGTGACTGTAGTAGTAGTAGTGAGGTTCATGGGATGCACTACTGAACCAGGGGAGAGGCTGTAGAAGGTGCAGCCATGAGCTGGCCCCCTGGGTAGGAGGCTGGATGGTGGGGTCTAAGGCAGCACTCAGCTAGAAGCCTGTCCGGGGCTGGTCAGTGCATGGATCAGACCGGAAGCAAGAACACTGGTTTTTCATTTCAGTCTGTTACACAATCCCCTCCTTTGCACTGACACCCCTAGCAGCTCCTCAGCTCTGGAATGAGGAGGAGCTGATAGCAAATACTTGTGAACCACCCAAAATTCCTGCCGTGGCTCCCTGCTCAGGGAGGGGAGCGTGAGTCACTGCCCTGTGTCTGCCCTGGCGTGCCGAGACAACGCCGTGAATAAGCTCTCTTATTCCAAGCTCTGCTTTTACCTTTCTGAGGTAGCTGATATGGGCTGGGCAGAATCAACATTGTTCTCCTGCTCTCAACACACCTCTGACATGGGCCTGAGCTAGGCTTGCAAGGGGACTATCCTTCAACTTGCGGACAGCCCAAATGGAGTTGAGTTTGTATTTGTCTCCTGTATTATCCATATAACAGACCAGATCAACATCCAGATCTGAACAGCCCCTAAAATCAGGAAGTGGCCACCTGGATCTGAATGCTGCAGGTTGGGCAAATCTCTAATGAAAACCAACGTCCTCATGGACTGTGAGGTCTTGTGTTCCCTTCCTAACTGGTTTCTGAGTAGGCAGGAGTCACTAGGATGATTTGCTTTCGATGTTCATGAAGAGTTACCTCCAGGAAAATCAGAGAGGAGAAATCAAAACCACCCTCCTTCCACAGGCAGATGCCACAGCCAGACTAATAGAAATTAGAGACTGAAAGGTCCTACGTGTCTCTCTACTTTATCTCACCTAGATACCAGATCCCTATGATATCTTTGGGATTGCTTTGTTCCAATCTTGGGTATAATGCCCCAAAGCCGTGATGCTTTCAGCCTCTCAGTGTGTGAGCTGGCTTTTAAGGTGCTTGGGGTTCAACCTCACTCATGCCAGGTCTGGACAGACCTTCACAGGCGATGGAGTTTGAGATGAGGAATCTGGTAGTTGTTGGGAGGCAGGACTTCCCATCAGACAAAGCAAGACTTGGAGGGCAGATGAAGGTCCCCGAAGGACTGTTCGGATCAGATGAGACCTGGGAGGACCTTTCCACATCAGCCCACTATCCGCTGACAGGGTCTTTAGGAAACACCAGGTAGCAGGACCTGGTTGTTGGAAAGGGACTACCAAACTTAGCAAGGGTCAGAATGATCCAGACCCTAGGAAAGATGGGGCTTGAAATGGGTTGCACTGAACAGTACCAGCCCTCTGACATAGGGTGCATTGGTGAGAGAGACACACTGATGTGACAGCAATGGGGATGTCAAAAAGGGAAACTGCAACAATGGGCAGGGGCCTGATATCTAAGAATATACCCCACCTCCTTGCAACCAGCCTTTGGGAAACCATGCCATAATCTATCGTGTGTTGCCCCAGAGTTCGGCCCCATTAGAAATCCACGTGGGTCTCTGTTCCTCCTCGTTTCACTATCCTCCTGGTTCTGCTAAACCTAGGACTAAGGATGCCAAGTGAAGTCTTGCCACCTTCCCGTGGAGCTTGCCATTTAAAAGGCAGCTGAGTCAAGGGGAGTCAAGGATTCCTGTGTTTACGAATCCAAGCACTGCCTTTCTGAAGCCTGGGAAGAGATGACTCGCATGGACTGGTGAACTGACCAGGACAGCAGCCACAAGCCTAAGTCCAGTCTTGACCAAATCATTCAACCTAGGAACTTCAAAACGGCCAAATTGTTTCCTCACCTATACCCAAGGGATAATACTGAGCAGCCTCACTAGTGGATGCCAAAGTAAAGTCTTTAACGGGCTTTGAAGGTACCAGGCAGGCACTGTTATACTTAAATAGGCTGGTGCCCCCAATATCTCCACCCTTCACCTTCTGAGCCCAAATTAGGACTCTGTCCTGAGAAGGGCTCAAGCCCTTTGCACTCCACTCAACACAAAGGCCAGGCCTGAGACTATAAAAGCCCTCGGTGTAACTCCAGTTTCTTCAGCACTGTTGCAATTGGGATGAGTTTGGCCCAGTATTATTTACACAGGGCAACACAGACTCCCAAAGCACCACGTTGATACAGGTTTGGAAAAGCTTTACACAGGAGAAACCCCCCAGCTGGTGGGCATCTCCGTGGCTTAAATCAGATATCTGAGGTTTCAGTGCATTTTGCTTTGGTTGATACAGATGAGGCCAAATAGCTTAACGTCCATGTGAAAGAGACTGTAGAAGTGTAGGCAGAAATTTTCAAGCATGGGTGCCTCTAGGTAGATTTCTACTCAAGTGAAAGCAGGCCAAGCTTCAGAAAGACTGAGGCTTTGCTGTCTCCACTGGTTTCATTGTGAAGCACCTCAAGGAATCAGGCCATTGATCCAGGTGCTTGATCACAGAGTCAAGTGCCCACAAGGGACATGCAAGTTTGGAAGCAAGAGATGGTCACTTAATGTGGTTACAGGAAGTTTGGGGTTCATCTTCACTGACCAGCCAATCTGGATACAGCCAAGTCTAAAGGCTGCAAGTGTGTAGGTGGCAGGCCCTGAGACCAGCTGGGAAACCTGCCCTGCAGTGGTACAAGTGGGCACCTTCGCAGGTGGATGCAAACTGTAGCAGTAACTATGGACGTTATAAACTGTGCATCCCTGAAGTACTTCTATATTTATAGCTCTCTTCAAATGATCTCTTTTGGGGATTTTTCTCCCCTACAATTAGGCCAGGAGCAATGTTTGTAGCCAAGCTTAACTGCTGGGATACCGAGGAAACATGACAGAGCTGAAGGAAGATAGAAAATAACCTTGAGCAGCGTGCTGCAGCAAAAAATGCCGTCTTTAGAGGCTTTTCCTCTCACAGGTGCACAGAGAAGTTCTCTCTGTCCGGAGCCCTCCAGCCAAAAGCAATGTAAAGTGTCTCTTCCCCCAGACTCGCATCACCCTCAAAGAACTTAGTGAAACCTCTCCACAGAGTGAGACTTAGCATTGCTGCAAACCCTCTGGGACCTAAGCTTCATACAGCCCTAAGAGGGGCAACCTTTGCAGTCCCAAAGCATAGATTCATAAGAGAAAGGAAGCAAGGACCAGCCTGCAGCCAGGATGAACGATACCAACAACTGTACCCTCCAGAGCTCCATCCATCTCCTGCTTCGTTCACCCGAGAGCAGGGGATCTCTGGGCTTGGTGCCAACCGGGCCCTGCGCTTTGGTTCCCTTCTTGAAGGCTTGAACATTTCCCTCCAGGTCTCTCATCTCACAAGACACAATCACCCCAGCAATTGCCATTCACCTATTTAGCGGTACAGTCCTGTACAGTCCTGGGCCCCTGAATCTGCTACATTAAGGGTATTCTCCAACCAACAGCCCAGAAAAACTTTCATTTATTGTTGCTTCCACGATCCAAGAACGTCTTCCGAACCAGCCAGAGCCAGACGGTGCCTCTGGTATCACACCCTTCTTTCTGAACTCATTTCTGGACTGTCCATTGCACTTTGCACATCAGTGAAATACCTTGTTTGTCCCTAGTGCCTTACAAGCTACCCGCTGTATATGACCCCAACAGCCCCCGGAGGGGAGTTCAACCCCCAGCCCATTCCCAATTCTCCGTGGAACTGCTTCCAAAGGACCCAACAGAAACACCTTCCCTCCGTAGCTCTATTCTGCACATCCCCCTGTAGCCAGAGAAGACCCTTTCCCCCAGTCTCCTCTAAGTGCTCCAACCCCCCTGCGGAGTTGCACTTACTTGGTTGGTTTGATCGGAGAGCCTTTACTGGGGGAGACTTTGCCTGCTGCCTTGAACATCTCTGCAGGCTTCTAGCTCCTCTTGGTGTTCAGAAAGCCGTTCAGGGTGTTTGCCGCTCTGCTCCTGTCGGTCGAGATGGAATGACAGGACCTGGGCTAGGCAGATCTGCTGTGTATTAAGGAGCAGTTTCTGGGTGGCTCCTCCCCACACTACAGGTGATCAAAAGCAGAGATGGAGGCTTATATTAAAAATGAGTTGAAAAACCAGTTAGTGGAAAGAGTAGAGCCCCCGAGGGAGAGCGGGAATCCCCGCCCTGCCTTCGGAAGAATGTTTCTACACACTTGCACTCACCCTCCGGCAGTCAGACGCGGCTGCAGTCAGACTAATTTCTCTCAGGTGGAGGGAGAGAAACTGCCTTGTCCAGAGCTAAAAATGCCTAAAAGATGACAGTTCCAGAAAGTCCAGTGCAGTTAGCCAAAAATATGTGTTTGAAGCCTCTAATTAGCTTCCCTGCCCATGAATAGCACCAGCCATCTGACATATGAAAGGAAAAGCAGATCCCCAGTAATACAGTTATGAGAATGGCTCCAAAATGTGCTAGGGAACCAGTTTGGGTGGAAACTGCTCGTTTGCAGATATCTCAAGGAAATGAGTTGTGTGCATCGACCTCTAGGCAAGTCACAGGCAGAGTCTGATGGAAACCTGCCTTGTTTCCTACCGGGCTGTGGGGACATGAAGGTGTCCAGGGCACCAGGGCAGCCCCATCGTATGTCCTGCCCAGGGGCTGGGAGCCCGGGCTTCCACGGATGATGGATCCACAACAGCTCTTCTATGCAAGAAACCCCATTGCAGCTGGAAGCCAGAAAGTACTGGGAGTCCTGGATTTAGCAACAAAAGAGCCAGGAAGGCTTCTGGGACAGTCCCTGCATGTGGACAATCTCTGGGCTGGTGACCCTCAAGGTTTCCAGTCTCTCAGAGCAGCTTCCTCTCGGTGTTGCTTGACTCCTCCTGAGCTGTGAAATTCAGCCCAGCTCCAGCAGCATTGGGGGTGGCAGCCCCAGAGCAGCTGGCATAGCAGTAATGCTCCCAAACCCACCCCTTGTGAGCCCCAGGAACTAATGACTAGAACTGATTGTTCTGACAGTGTCCAAATGAACTGAATTTCAAAACAAGTTTCCCACACATCAGAAATCCAGTCTTGCCTAACTTCATCTACAGTAACTCTGGTTCCTTTCTGTAGCTTTAGCATAAGGAAAAGGAAGCATGAGGTCTGGGTGCTGTTGTTCCTCTCTCTGTCCCAAGCTCACTTGCATAGGCAATAGCCTCCGTGCCTCGTTTTAAGTGTGGGTGGAAAAAGATGGAGATGGAAGGGTCCTCCAGTGATCTCTCTTGTCAGGAAGAGAGGAGAGTAGTAGGAAAAAAATACGTATGGGACCAAGTTTCGTCTGAAGAAGCCATTAGTCCAGGGGTGGGCAATTATTTCGGGTGGAGGGCTGCTTACTGAGTTTTCGCAAGCCATCAAGGGCTGCATGACAGGCAGCCAGGGGCAGATAAATATTAATTTTCTAAATTTTTTAGGGGCCCCGTGGGCCGGAGAGAATGGCCTGGTGGGCTGCATCTGGTTTGCGGGCTGCATTTTGCCCGCCCCTGGATTAGTCGCTATCTTTATGCACACGACAAAATCCTACGTTAGCATCTCAGCCTTGGATCCTTTGCACCATTGCTTGAGAACAAGCTCTTGCTCATCAGGTCAGCTACTTCCAAACCCTACTTTGCATAAGGCTCACAGAGTCATCAGGGAACAGGGATCCCCTAAACACAGGATTGGTGGTGACCTGAACTCACAGGAGTGTCGAGAAACTGAGGTTGGGGTCTTCAAAGTACTGTAAGCTGAACAGAAGGATCATGATCCTAGCACGGGTCCCACAGCCATGTTTAAGGCAATGTTTAAATATGGTTCCTGTTAAAGCAGCTAATGACATAGCTTAGGTGGGTGCAGGGGTTTAATCTTCTTACAAAGCATTTCCTGAGACACAGGCACTCACATAAGGAAGTCATAAAGGGGATGAGCAGCAGCCTTGGTTTACTCGGGAGAGAAATTTGGTCTTGCTGAAGTCAATAGACATTTTGCCATTGCTGGGGCCAGGGCCTCACCCATCAGAGCAGAGAGGCCAGTGAAAACTGTTCTTGGTATTGCAGCCCTTATCTGAGCACTGTGGTCTTGTTCATTGAGCCTCCAAGCCAACGTTTCTATATGTTCTGTTCCCAATGGTCTGCACAGGCCACTGCTTCCGGTGTTGGTGCCGTCAGATCTTGTGGAGCGCCCTGCAGTGCTACAAGGCATCTCCGGAGATGATCCATGGTTTCTTTCTCCTGACAAACACATTGGTCGGCTGCATAGAGGTCCCATGATTTCATGAGAAAGTTGCATCTTCTGAGACCCACTCTCAGTCTGTTCAGGCTTCACCAGGCATGCCATTTGAAACTGAAGCCCGATGACAACTCCTGACTGGGGGTAATGCCTTGCTGGCTCCCTTCAACAGCTTTGTCACCTAGTTTCTTCTATTCTTTTTGCCAGAGGAGGGAAGTTGTGGCTGATTCTGGTGATGTGGTCAATAGTGTGGGAGAGAACAAAAGCTATTTCTCATTGAGAGACGACGGTGCACAGGTCGATGTCCCTGCGCACACCAGCACTGAAGTGAGACATGGAGACTCTCTGCTCCCTGGTGGGCTCTGTACAGTAGGGCAGAAGGTCTCAATTGATTATGGTTTGCATTACAGTAGCACTGAAAGGCCCCAGCGCAGGTTGGAGGTGCTGTACAAACATTAAAAGACTGCTCTGAAGCGACCACATCGCTTGGGAACTGAAGGAATCTAAAAAATCCCTTAAAGGGAGAGATTCAGGAGTGTTTGGGGCCTAATCTTCCCAACCTGAATTTTATGTAGACATTGATGCAGGCACAATATGGTTTCAAAATATAACTAGTTCCCCTGCAGCCTTGCTTTACATCTCTCCCTGCTCCCCCACAGGTATTGTCATCATATTGGACAGGTGCTGTCCTTTACAACAAACCAGGGAAGAACGAGGCACCTAGAGATTTAAGGAGCAAAAGTAGGAAGGGATAAATAAGTCACAGCTGAAATACCTGAAGTTGTATGGGCATGTACAGGATGGAAATGAGTCACCGAAAGGTGCCAGGTAGCTGTATATGCCAGTGGTTCTCAACCTTTCTAGACTTGAGGCCCCCCCAGATAATTCTAGCTCTTAGTTTTCACACATTTGTTGACTACAGAAAAGCAACAGAGCAATTCTTCTGTTGTCAAGAACTCAAAGACCACAACAGGATCCAAATGTTTTTAACGCTACGAATTCATACTTGAAATCTCCGGACGCAACTTGTAAAGCATGCGCGTACACCTAACAGTTCTAACTTTGCGTAGCAACCCATGGTACCCTTCAAAAGATCTCAAGGCACCTCGGGGTGCCATGACACTCTGGTTGAGAATCACTGGTATATGCATTTACACACAGCTGCTTCCCTTCCAGGATACAAGCATCTCTAATCCATCAGTCACTTGTCATTTTGACAAGCAGTACTGGGCTTTAACTCATTAATACATGTCTATGCCTCTCCACCTCTCAGCGAGCAAAACACCCTTGTAGCTTTCTCCACCACTGGATGCAAACTAGAGGTTGATCAATCTTTTCAAGAAAGACTATTGAAATGGAGACTATTCCTGAAAGCATCTTTTCACTTCAGCAGCAGGAAGCATTTAAGAGAGACAGCGCACAGGAAGGGAGAAAAAGGGAACACACGGCTGATCTCAGCATGGGTTAAAAAAAAACGCACGCATCTCAATCAAGCAGTATTTGCCAGAACTGATGGAACAGCACAGCAAACATAGGACTTTTGTGAGTTCGCTGCATGGATACTGCATTTATTTGCAGCAGCAAGGAGGGGGACCTGGCAACACGCGGCATGTCAGCGTCTTTCAAACGTTACAATTCAGATATTGATGCAGCAATCAAAACTGCATCCCTGCCCTCTGTGAATTCTGACAGCATGCTCAGTATTGATAGAGGCCTCAGATCCTGCGTGAATAGCTACTGAATGTGTATTTGGGAAGAGGCCAAGAAAGCAAATACAGGCTAAAAGAGTGGTTCCCAAAATGTATGGGCCAACAGATCAGTGTCATGCTCCAATATGTCTCATAGATCACCACGAGCCCTTATTGGTCATTAAAATCTCAACGAAAAGGGGAAAGATACTCAGTGTGATCCACCAGCTATCAGCTGTGGTGGTATGGACAATCAGTGATTCATGGATCACAGTTTGGGAACTCTTGGGCTAGAAGATTGGGGTGTTTGGACCTCACCATAACAAAGATATTAAATAAAACCTGCTCATTCCAGGATAATATTTTGTTGTTTCTACCAAGGATCTCTAAGCATTTTGTCCAACAACAACCCAGGAGGTCTGCGTTTTTACCCCCATTCTGTGCTGGGGAAACTGAAGGTTAAGCACTACTGCTGTGCATTGGAAAGCCCAATTCTTTCATCAGCTGAGGCCTTGGGATGGTGCAGCTTGCTCCCCTGCCCTCCTAGGCCAGTGCAGAGGAGGGAAAAAGGAGACATGCCTCCTCCACTTCACTTGGGCGATTTGTACTACTAAGAGCGCATGGAAGGATAGGTCTCAAGTGGTTCCCAGACCTTGAGGGCAGCACACATGCTGAACAGCCAAGTTCTTTGCCACCTGACCACCTGTATCTTGCAAGTAAATCCGAAAAGGAACTAGGGTCATTTAGTCCCTTAAAACCTGATTTTTCCACCGTTGTTCACAGTGAATGCCCATCAGTGGAAACCACTTGAAAAATCTGATGCTGCTCATCCTGAACAAGGGGTGGTAGAATTAGGCCCTGGACATCTTCCCCACACTGAATTTGTGCCAAAACTAGGACTGAAACTCAAGACCCCTCTCCTCTTCTTCAGGTTTTAGGCACAAACCCACATTCACTCACTGTATGGTCCCTCTAGTCTTACTTTGCTTCTGGTGCTAGATAAATACCTCTTCTCTCTGGCTACATTAACAGATTCAGAGAAGAAAGGGTCATCAGTCTTCCTTGCTGGTCTTCCTTGACTTTGGCCATCTAATGGTCATTGTAGAGTTCCTCTGTGAAATCTGATTGGGACTTGGGGTTCTCAGTAAAGCTGTGGCTAAAACAGGTCCTCATGAAAAAGGAAGGGCTGAGAGTAGCAGGATGGACCATGCATATTGAAAATGGAGATCAAGCAAGCTTTCCTTCTACATTACTGTGGTAACGGCCCTCAGAATCCTTTCCTGGAAGATGTTCTTCTCTCCCAGTTGTAGGCCTGTTTGGACAGGGGCTGCCAAGAACCATGGTGTTTTTGTAATATAGCGTTAGGCCTTCTATTGACTAGGAATTGCTACAGTGTAAACCTCTACCAGTAGAGGATGGGACATCGTTCTGTTAGGCTCTATGCCCACACAAAGCAGGGGATGGATGTGCCTCAAGCTGGATCACCTATAGTGGAACAACTTTGCTTTTAATAGGGACCCAACTGGACCTTGTACCCACTTTGCCAAAGGCCAAGTGCTCTTCCCCACTGCAGTGCGGCGGGAATGGTCTCTCACTAAGCAAGGAACCAGCCGCACAGCTGACTGCTCTGCTTGGTTAACTGCAGGGAGATGGGAGACAATGCGTTTCACACTGATGGTTTTAAGTCGTGCTGACAGAACTGTATGTGCATAGGATGCCTTGGGGCCATAATCACAGCAGTACATTCTGGGACACCAATCCCGTCATGGGATTGTTTCCAAAGTGTGTGGCTGCGGGTGGAGTCAGAAAACTGGCTGAACTGGGGCACAATGAGCAAAGACTGTCATAGACTGCAGTGGTTCGGCCAGACCCAGCCTTAGCCAGCTTATTCTAAAGGTGGCAAAACAATCCTCATTAACTGACCTAGGCCATGGCTGTATGTGGGTGCAAGGCATGGGGCAGGCATTGTAAGGCTCAGCAGTTCCATCTCCAGTAGCTTCCTCTACTCCATTTCCCATTAGACACAGGGCCACAGAGATGCTCAGACCACCTGGAAAGTAGGGGTGTTTGACAGCAGGCAGTCACAGCAGGTTGGAGCCAGACACTGTCAGGAAAGTTCGAAAACAAATTAGGAAGCTGGGGAATCTTATATAAGCACGACAGCCATGGCTATGGGTTGATCTAGGTTTGACAAGGAGGGGCAGGGTGCACATCATCACATATAATACAATACATTTTTCTCCAGTTAAATTGAAGCTAGAAGCTTTACTAATATGCTAGGGGGGCTAGCACTATATTATTCAGTTTAAGATCAAAGCAAAAACCAAAAAATATAATGATTGGAAAGTGCACTAATTTGCTATATAACATATTGTGTTTTAAAAAAAATACAACTAAGCAAACAATAATCAAAAGATATTGTGGCATTAGTCCTGTAGTCGCTATAGTCATATGTAGGTCTCATTCAGATTCATAAAACAAAATCTATCCTTCTTCAGTATTTTGACTCCAATACTTCACTACCAGTCACTTCTACTCCTGAGTTCATATCACCACACCCCAGTAAAGGTTTTTAGCTAGAACTAAAAAGAATCTGCTGGGCTCTGAAAAAGAAGAGAGACACTAGCAGGAATAGCTAACAGACAGCAGCATTGCAGAAGAAAGATACTTTGAAGAGTGGAATGTCAAGGCCATTAAAAAGGAGAGAGGGTCATTAACATCCGTGGAGTGAAGAGAGATTAGCAGGAAGCAGGGAGATGAGAATGAGCCATGAAATCAATTGACTCCCTCAGTGTTGCCTAAACAGAAATGCTGCTGCCCCTCCCATACAGTTGGTTTTAAAGTTTGGGTGCAGCAGACAGTAAAGGGGGGTACAACTGCACCCCTCCTCACCCCAGATCCACCCCGGCCACAACCCTAGAGGAGACCGGACTTAGCAAACTCACACCGGTCAGACCCAACACAGTCAACTCTTGGTAGTCTTGGTAGCAGCGTTAAACATTGTATTAGAACCGGGAACATCTTTGTTGGCTGTATCGCAAGTTGTTTGGCCCACCCCCATGCATGGGCAGAGGGAGCTGATCTCTGGATTTGCTGGTGTCTTCATGGCAACCTGCAAACAGCAAGAGCCAGGTCCCTTGCAAGGGGCTCTCCCCCTCCTCCACAGCCATCGCCTTCCAAGACTGCGGTCACAGTTGAACAGGATGCATATTTCTGCTCCTCTCCTGCCTAAACCTTCCTCTGCCTCTTGAGTCTCCTATCAGATGGCTCCCTGTTCGTCACCCCCCAGCATGTTCTGCTCCTGCTGAGTTCAGATTTGAAAGGCTGGTTTGAACAAAGGTGCTCCTTAAAATAGGCCATCAGCTAAAGCTTAATGACCCTCAATGTTATTAGCCCTCTGGCAGTTGCCAAGAATTTCTCCCGTCAAGCTGCTGGAATCCTGATGCAGGAGACGGGGGGATTGGGGGGAAAGAGGGGGATTGGCAAAGGGCACAAACAAATGCTACACTCCACTCCCTGCTGGCTGCTGACTAACTGCTCTTTCTTCGGCCATCAAGGGTCCTGGCATTCAAAGGGACTGCATAATCCGTTGAAAAGGTAGGGCGGGGGAAGGAGAGGGAACATACTCCATGCCAAAGAGAAACACCGTGAAGTAGCCACACTTGACAGACTGAGACTGCAATGAGTGGGTTTGTGCTGTTAACTATTATAATTTCAAGGCAAAGACCAGCTGTCAGATCCTGTGCTTGTACTGATGTCCTTTCCTGCATGTACTTGGCAACGTAAGGAATCTTTATCCTCTGCCCTTGTACAGATGCTATAAGGTAACAGGACCTCCGAAGTCTGCGTCCAATATACGGACAGCCCCTTCTTTGGCAGTCTGTGATCCAGTATATGGCAGAAGATGAGGCTCTCTCTCTGACTCCAAACACTAACCCTGTCCATAAAAAACACGGAGTATGATGAGAAATTTCACGTAACCCAGCTAACAAGATTAAAGCAACTGCAACAAGCTAGTCGCTGGGAAAGACAGGTCGGTAAGAACTGACAAAACCGAATGGACCGAGGCTTATCGAGAAACACAGTGGGTTTGGACGAGGGAACTTGACAAGGCAATGCAGTACGAAGGCTTGTGGATCCTCTCTGCAATGTAAGTCAGAGGCAGCAACTCCACTGATATCAGTAGTGTTACATCTGTGAAAACTGCCAGTATATCTGGATTAAATGGGGCAGATCTGGAATAATCTGCCCCACCTAATCTACAGGCCAGCTGATCAAAAATGTTTTGCCACAGGGACCTATTAGAAGTACCCAAATGATTAAGGGACCTCAGTGATGTTCAGTGACACAGAATGTAATTTTCAATTGCTAAGATACTTTGGAGCAGATACCTCCACTTCTTGCAGCTCTGCAAAATGGAGACATGAACAGTATCAGACACACAGCATCCTTCCTTCCTCTGCAGTGCCTGTAATCTTCTCTCCATTTGAGCTTTCCAAGTCATCAGGAACCTTTGCAAACACATTTGAAGTATAGCCAGTGCATTAAAATTGCTGCACCGCTAGGAGAATAGGACACCTACTTTTCTTTTCTCCATCTCTCACCCTGCAGTGTAAAGCTTCCAAACCTTCAACTTTTTTTCTATTTTTACTTGTAATAAACAGAAGGCCCAGAAGTAGCATCAGCACCCCGGAGAGGAAGAAGGAGAGAAAGAAAAGGAGAGAGAAGGAGAACAGAGACCAGGAGATGGCAGGCTCCTTTAAGCGAGGTGCTCCCAGCACTTCTCTCGCTCTCAGGCTGTTCCAATGCTGAATTAGGGCACAACAGGTTTGCAGAAGGGCAGGGAAGTAGTCTCACCGCAAAGCAAACATTCATGCTTGGGAATGAATCAGCCTGGAAACCAAACCAAGTCCCTTGAAAGAAGACGGCTCCCTGGGTAAAGTTCAATACCTCAATCCACTGACGTGAGATGAAAGACTGAAATGAAAGGGCCTCAATTCTGCGTCACCCTCCTGCCGGCTCTCTTAAAGGCCTGTTTTCCCGCTCCCAGAAAAAAAACATCTATTGACTTAACTAGGGCTCAGCCTTTCACGTTAATGCACTCGATACAAGTTGCCATTGACCAGCAAGAGCCAGGTGCCCATTACGGAGATTTTTCCATAGACAGAGGGAGCAGAGTCAAACCCTGCTCTTTTAAGGTCTGCAGGCTCTCTGGGGTCTGCTGGGCACTTGTACGTGTTATGGGCTCTATGGGCTGTTGCTTTCCATCCCTCCCACTACAAAGCGCATGCTGGGAAGGTGAGACTTGCCTGCACTGCAGGTTCTGACAGGAGAGTGGTGGTGCGCTTCAGGGCTTGCTGTGCATGCAGGATCCAACCTGCCTCAGTCCCTCCCTTTTCAAAGTTCACCGCACCTGAAAAAACACAGCAGAAAAACAAAGGCATGTGTGATCCGTCCACTTTTGGATGCAGATTGGGTATTTCTCCTCCACCCTAACGTCTCCATTCAGTAGAACTGCTAAATTGTGCTCCTTATTCTTTAAGGAAAGCAATCATCTCCCATTCCTTCTGCCCTGTTTATTGGTGGGACAGTCCTACCTTCCTTGGCCGCTTACCTCTAAGCCTTTCAGGTATCAAAACTCCTGACCACCTCCTCGCCCATCAGACCTCAAAGTTCCTGGTATCATTCCTCAGTCCTTCCTCATCGTAAATCTTTGATCCAGTTGCCAACCTGTGTTCGAATCAAACCCATTTCCGGTGGCATGGCCTGATTAGTACCCCATGGGATACCAGCAGGATTGTGACAGCACTGAACAAATCCAGGGATCCTCAGAGCTTCTACAGCGGCTTTCAGAGAAGGATCTCAAAACAACCTGGAAAATGTGTCCCGGTTCAAATCTTGGTGTCTGCAAACATCACCTTGCCAACTTTTCTCTGACCTGTAAGCTGACGTGAATTGTCCTGTGAACAGAGACCAGAAATCGGCTCCAATCCAAGGCGTGGCCTAGGCCAATTAGCGTACAAGAGGAAAGGTAATTAAACAAGGAGGCCAGGTGCATATGCAGTCCTCACCAGTTAGCAGAACTGCTCATGTGCCACTGGAAGACAAAGGTGAACGTGCGTTTCAAAGGAATGAAAATACGCAGTTCAGGAGGGAGTGGATTAGGTCATTTGAGGTGACATGAGAACTGGGCTTTTAGCAAGCCCAATGCTTTCAGAGAGGGCTCTGCAGCAGAGAAAGGGTTAAGCATTCATTTTTGTCAATACCCTCCCCACAGCACCACGGGAACAGAGCAGTTGGCTCTGGGCTATGGAAGGGTGAACTCCCCCCTGCACCTTTTACCCTGGGCCCACCTACGCTGCAGGACCAACTGCATGTCTTAGACTGCACCAACCTACTCCAGCAACATGCCGCAGAGCCAGCACGTGCGGGGTCCTGTATGTTTTTCAATCCCTACAAATCCACATAACCAACTAAAACTTTTTAACATTCACTAAAAAAGTTTTTCAATAATATTGAGCAATTATAACAGGGCCATGAGAAAGGAGTCTTGTTCCCACCCTGGACACGTTTGGTTGCAAAGAGAATGAAGACACGGGTGCTGACAGCATAGCTCCTGCCACCTACTTAACGGGGAGGGCACCTAGGCATCTGCATTGGCCAGTAACATTGCACGAGCTGGTCATCCAAGGATGTGGCTTCCTGGAGTGGATCAGCCTTTCGTAAAGCAAGGCAGCCTGATCTGAATCCTGGTATAGTCAAAGATACAATGGAGAGCCACGACCTTAGATAAAGGGAAGGCACAGCATGATTGTGACTTCGGAGCTCACCATTATGGAAGGACTGACCCAGGCTCTGTGGGCTGAGACAGCAGCGTTGGCTCACCGAGTGATCGTCCTTTTTAACCATGACAACAGGCCCTTTATGCAGCAGGCACTTTTGTTGGCTGCACTTAAACACCATGTGTGGCAAGAAAGGGAACAAGTGAAATTCCTGACATTCCTCACTCCGCACCACCAGCAAAAGCTGCCAGTGAACAAATATCTGCCGGAGCCACTTTTCAAACCACTGACACCAGCAAGAAGCGGGAGGGGAGAAGGAGGGCAGCCCTTGATTACCTCTAGATGCTGGCATTCAAAGGCAATTTCACGGGAGAATCAAGCTATTGCCAGCTTGGCTTGCTTTGTGCAGGGAAACAGCACAGATGAAGAGGATTCCTTGCAGTGTCTATAGGAAAACTCTCTTCCCCATTTCATGCTTTGCTGGGCAGGAGTCAGAAAAGGGTAACTCCCCCAATATTTTTGTGCTTAATCAAAATGGTTGAGACGGTAGTGGCATGCATCGCAGAGGAACACCCAGCCTGGACAGTGTGGACGGGCAGTTCCAGACACCGGTCATCTAAAAATTTCAAAGCATCTTCCCCAAGAGTAACTTAAGCCTCCAAAGAAAGATATCTCCATGGTATAGAGGAAAACTGAAGCTTCATTTGGTGAATGGAAAGACATTTTAGAGGCTGTTACAGAAATTTTAACAATTGCATCCTGGCAGAGAACAAGAGACTCAAGCAGGCAGAGTAATTCTTCCCCTGACTGCTAGGACTGCTATTCTATCAGATTTCAAAGTTCATCTGGTGGTTTGCTTGGGAATATGAATCCTTCCCCAGTTCCCTAAGGTGGCAAGCTGAACATGCAAGATGCACCTACCTCCAGCACACCACCACTGCTGGCTCTTTGAAGCCCCTTGTTAGCATCATGGGGTCAGACTTGATGATCTACTTAGGTCTCTTCTGACCCTACATCTGAGTGAAACAGCCACTCATCCCTACCAACTGCCTACTTTCCAGATGGACGGCAGAGTTGGGAACAAGGAACTCATGAGTTCTCGCTGCCTGGGTCTTGCATAGATTACCTCTCCCCACCTTGCCTGCTGGCCCATGACAATCCTATCCAGTGTGTTGTGAGAGCTAATGCAAGTCAATTCTTTTGCAAAGTGCCTGTTTCAGCCTCAGTGATTGCCCTCAACAAGCTGACTACAGCAGTGAATTAGGTTGTCTATAAGTGGTTCTCCCTGTGAAAGCACAAGGCACTCTAGCATCCTGAATCAGCCTTGAATCAAGAGACTCGCAGCAAATCAAAGGTCTACCTATAGCCTTCGATGCATTTGGAGAAGCACTGAATTTGTGATCTGTCCTTAATAACACACTTAAAATCCACTCAGTGAATTGTGTCTCAAGCAAGAAAGTAGGCAGCTTTCATCCTGGTGTGCACATACAGCAAAGGAGCAATTTTCACATGAAGCTGGAGAAGCAGATGGCGTGGGGTTGAGAAGCAAAGACATAAACATCTCCCTCGCACTTGCCATTTTCAGGCCGAACTTGTGCTAGTGCTTCAACACTATCATTGGATGCTGGACATTCAGCACAGGGGGCAGGAAACTTTCAGTGCTGATTTCAAGAACCCAAACAAGCACTCTTTACGCTGCAGGGTCTTTGAAGTAAGGACTTAGCTATTGTCCAAAGCCAACACACACTGAGTCCTGACCCATAATTGGGCCTTCTGTTGCAGCAAAGTGTTAACCAACAAATGGGGGGGAGGGGGCAGCTTTCTGTCAAGCTAGGAAAGCACAACACCTTTGTTGCAGCTCAGCATACAAGAACAGGTTTTGCTGAACCTGTTTTCTTAGGCCAAAGTTATAGCACCCTGAATCAGGTGGAGCACATGGGAGAGGCTGCATTTCATAAACCTGTTCCACTGCTCCGCTCCCTCCACATATTTCCCACTGTTTTGGTTACTGCTTAGAGGAGACAGATGTGCAGTAGGACAGAACAAAAAAGCCCAAGACTCATCCCATGAACATACAATGGCTGTAGGTGCATCCTCCAGCCACTGCGCTCCACTGCCATAGACTGGATCAGGTACTCCATGTGGAAGCCTCTGTAATGGGGAGGAGCTGGCAGGCTTGCTCATCTGAGTACCAGGAGAAAGTTGAGATCCATTTTTTCAGGCTGCTTTGTGTGCCCAGTTAGTACTCCAATTTCTGATCAGCTGGTCTGGATCTGTGCTCCTGCAGTGATCAGTGCTCCCTGGTACTCGATCCACTTTCACAGTAATGCAGAGAGGGAAGGGAAGATGGACAACTCACTCCGGTGCCTGAAGACAGTTCCTTTTCTTCTAATTTGTTTCAAGCGCATAGATTGAGGGAGCCCCTAGAATCCCTGGAAGATTACTCACGGGGGGGCAACTACTTTCCACTTCCCACAGCATGAAGGAATCAAATTCCAAAGCAGGCTTTTCCTTCCTAGTTGGATAGGCTCCCAACAATTCAAGCAAGTTTAATTCTTCCACACCTTGACAAAAGCATATTTAGGGAATCAAAAGTGTTACCAATGTGCAGGCACTTCCTTCTCTTTTCAGCTGAAGGCAACATATATACAGAGGGTACTTCTTTGGAGTATGTTGGACAACAGCTGACAGCAGCTGTGCTGAACCAAAGCCCTCCTTTTAAACAGAAATTAGTTTGGCAAAGGCTTCTGGGCCTGGGAATGATCTTCATGGGTTAATGAAATTAAATTCTACAACCTTTGGACTATAGATGGTGGGTGCATCTACACCTGCACATGTCAGCTGTTACATGCAACAAGTGAAGCATTTTTGGAACATGTCGATACTTGACATAAGTGAGGATACAATGCAGATTCCTTTGCCAGCCTTAAGAATCTTTGTCCGGCTAACATTTTTATTTTAGTTGTACTCAATGCCGATGCTGCTGGAGTCTGTCTGGAAACTAGCCTGTATACAAGTTGTCACTCAGTTACTGGTAAAGCTAGTAAATGCTTCAAAACAAACACTACAGCACAAGCACAACTCCACCATGTTCTAGACTTGGGTCAGTCAAGCTCCTGTGATGAGAACAAAGTTTAATCTACAAGCGTAGGACATGTATCATGTGTGTAGATTATACTTTGTTTTCATCACAGGAACTTGACTGCCTCTAGTTGGTTATCTGAAGGCCAAGGCTACATAACAGGTTTAGAAATAGATGTTAGTTTCATACTTTGCCTTTGGCTGCCTAAGCATGATGGTAGGTTGGCTATTAACGATGCAGTTGAACCCGTGTAGACACTCTGGCCGTCTGATGAATTCTACCACTACTTAAACGCACCAAATTCTCTATAAAAAATTGCCAAGTAGATTTCCTACATTGTTAGGTGTTATGGCAACACATTCAGTGCTAAAAACCATCACATTTTACAACAATCCGGTTTCCATCAAGCAGGCAGCTATAAGCTACTGAATTAAAAGCAATAGCTATTTTTACTATTAATAGATTTTTCCTGGCATTTCATCAGTTCCTTCCAAATTATTCAAGAATGCAAATAACAAGACTGCTCATAAATCTTGGAACTATTTTTTTTTTGGTTAACATATTCTTGTTACAGGGAAAAGTAAAGTTACCTCTAACAACAGAGCATATGCCAAAGCTTCAGAGATGGTTGTTTAGTCTCCAGGTGAGGATGGTCATCCCCAAAGAGTTCAGCCTCAGAAGAGACAGGGCAAGATTGAGAACTCAGGAGGTAATGACTGCTCCACGGTTCCTCAATGCTTAATATAAACTCCACGCCTCACAAGTCAGGAATAAGACTTTATTGTTGAAGGATTTCTTATCTGTGCCCAGCTAATCAGTTATGTGTCACAAGAGGTTTAACATAAAGAAGCTAACTGCTTTTAACCATTTGTAACAGCAACCAATTAGAGAAAGGCTGCAATATAAGATTCATCAGAATGAGTCCAAGTTCCCACAGGTTTGGAGCAGGACAAGGGGAACAAGACCCTTCCCAGAATCTAATTTGCATTCCAAAAACAGGAAAACAATTCTCAAAGTGGTTTATTATAAAATCTGAAAAAGAAGGAGACAGAAGTTCAGAGCAAAGTACAGTAAAAAAAAAATAAGCCAGCATGAGGCAGATCAGGCAGGAAAAGGCCCTGTCAGCATTAATCGCCTGACTTTTGTGTAGTTTCTAAATCAAACAAAACAGGCTTTGTGGCGAACTGACAAATCATTGTGTTCCAGGACCCCATTTGTTTAAAATTACTTGATAAATAGGTCTTCAACATTAATTTTTCTTCATCATTAAAGT
>JAGPOW010002173.1:12355009-12414702 GCA_030014935.1 Caiman crocodilus
TCATTTTCTGTAGAGAATTCCCTCCCCAGTAGGAGGCTGCATTGAGGATTCAGAATACCAGGAAACCCATTTGATTTGCACACTGTAAAAATAAAAAGAGGACAAGAAGTTCCCTTTCCCTCCTCTATCCCCCATTAAAACAGTCTCTGAGCACAGTCCTGTTCTTGGTACCTTTCAGAATTAACAAATTAGATCCATTTGTAACAAATACCCAGCATACAATAAAGCTTAGAAATCTAGAAGCTATTACCTTCCTTCTTGCTCTCTAACCTGATCATAAAAACACCTTTTGGGGCAGGAGTTGGCAAACTTATGACCCCCCCCCGTCCCCAGCTCTGGTGAGAGGGGGCTTTGCACATGCTATAGTCAGACAGCAGGAGGAAGCAGCACCAGCAGCCAGGTCTGAAATCCCAGCCCACCTTAGACCCCAGTTGGAGGTTTTGGCCTGCCACTCAAAAAAAAAAAAAAAAAAAAAAAATAATGCTGCTGACTGCTGTTTTAGGGAATACCTCAAAAGTTGGGCAATGCAGATCAGTTCAAGCCAGAGTTTCATCTGTTTTCACCCTTTTAGTGTATACCAAGGATAATGGTGAAACAGGGTCAAGCTGACAGCCAAGACCACCTATAAGGTAGAGTGTAAGGCCATCTGATTGAACTGCTGCATCTCAGCTTCTAGCTACAGCAAACTCAGTAAAAGACCCCAACATGGATCATGGAAAAACTTCCAAACACATTTTTATTTAGGAACAGTTCTGTCCATGAGCTTTTTAAAAATGAAAACATAATTATGAAATTACCCGCATTTTGAAAACATTTAATCACCATAGCATCTAGATGCTTTTACAAAAAAAACAAAGAAGAAAAAAAAAAAACTGTCTAGTACAAGGGATATGATCTTTATTGCTTAAGAATCCCCTGTAAACCTGTTACTTATTCCTCATCTTTAGTAACCGTTTTCCAAATCACAGGATGCCCAAAAGCAGGAAATTGAAGGTGAGGAATAAGCTGGTGGGGGTGAACTCGAAATAAAGATCATCTTTTTTTCAGGGAAATCAGGAAAGGAAACTGAGAGGCTTGCAGTTTAATGAAAGCGTGGGTAGCTCCTTTTCAATCCAACCACGAAAATCAGTTGGTTCACAGGAGCAGCCTTGCAGGAATGGATTCTAGTGTATGTAGGCTTGTAAAAGAGTGTAACAGTGAGGACGGACCATACTGACCCCAGCAAAATAAAAATTCAGGCAAGACTCCACGGTAGAGTAAGTAACCATTAAAATTTGAGAGTGCATTTGCCACTCTTAACACAAGAAATTCAGCTTTGTCACTTCTGAATGAAACTTTTCCTTTTTAAAAAATAAAGACAGACTTCTCTTTACACAAACTATATATATTTTTTAAATCGGTGAGTACAGCTAGCTGTAAAGCAGCCCCTCAGCTAGTGTTTGCTCCTCAGCTACCCTTTTCTTATGTCCTCCCCACCCCTGCAAGGGGGGGCTTTTATTTTTCATTCTGAATTAGAGAGTACTGAGTTGTGTTGGCTATCAATGAAAATCAAGTTATGTCTATGCCTGATCCATTACAAGTGTGTACTGACTCTGAACGGACCACCGGTCAAAAAGCAAGCTCCAACTTTTCAGAGGACCAAATAATATTTCCATGTGCTCCAGATGTCAGATTTACATAGTACACATCCCTGGGGGAGACTGCTTGCCTCTAACAGACTGGTAAAGAATGCAAGTGCACAGACTCATACACAGAACATAGGGAAGACGATGACAAGAACTTCCCCTTGGTTTCAGACGCAGATATCCATGTTCTGGAACCTGCTGGAGCTTTTCCACAATACAGAATTAAACCTGTGTTCACTAGAGAGGCCCTGGTTAACTTCTGAATCCAAAGATGCCCTTGATATATCCTGTAAGACCACTCTTTGCCTTCTGCTCCACCTTGTCCTCCAGAGGTGGGAAGGCAACATAATTGAGGGCCAGGTCAAAGAACAAGGGCTTGCATGGTATTGGCAGGAACCCAGGAGGGAAATGCACCAGACTGGCTTGCTTGCTGACAAGAGAAGGATCCAGGCAGAAGGTATCAAACCGTTCAGAGAGAGGCTGAAGAAAAAACCCAGACATTAAAATTAATCAAGTTTACTTTACATCATTGTTGGCCCAATGACCAAGCAGCAACAGCAGCAGCAAGGCACAGAGAAGGAACAGATGCACTGAGCCAGCTAGAGCTGAAGTTAAGCATGGCACTGAGGACCCTTTAGAAAGGATGTGTTGTGACACTCGCCCCACCCAGCTAGCTCAAACAGCACTACAGAATCAAGGGGCAATATCTCAGTGCACTGGGTAGGTGTAATGAACAACTACAAAGGAAACCCCAGTGAAAACCTTCATGTACAGCCTTAGGTGACCCTACACAAAACCAGCTCAAGTCCTGCAGTTGGCAAGGAACCTCCCCTCACACTATCCACCCTCAGTGCTTTCCCTCTTTCCCACAAGCAATCTGTCCATGCCATTCCATGACCAGACCATACAATACAACCCCAAATTATACACCTCAGCCTAGTTAAATTTAGCTAAGAGACTGGCGAACACTCAGGCTGCTGGAAATAACATTAAGCTTTGCTCTTCTTTCATTAAAAGAAAATGACAGAGAGCAAGCTAAGGTACAGAAGCTGTTGTACTAATGTAGTCCCAAATTGCTGCCATCTCACCCTCTTACCTTGCCATCCCTGACTTGAGATGGAGATTCTGCCACACAAGTGTCACTTGTATCTGAAAGATTAAGAAGGGCCGTAAGAAAATTCAGACAACTATTAAGAAGAAATTAGCTTACTCGTATCAGAACTCAGATGCATTCAAAACTCTTTTTGAGTTATGTTTTTCCAACCTGTAGAAAACAAAGTTCTTCATAACAGAGATGACTTGCTTAAATCTCCAAATTGTAAAGGTTATGGAGAATCCAACTGATTTATAGTTGATACTTTCCCATTGTTAAAGAGTGACATCAAAGGTTACAGCAGAAGCGAAGCACTAACCATTGCATGTCAACTGAGAAAAGACAAAATACTTCAAATGTCCAGTGTTTGGATAGAAGAAAAGTCAAATCCATATGGTGATTTCCTAAAGCATACAGGCTACTTTATTTCACCAAACTACACAGAGCAATTGACACTGAATGATGTCTCAGTACATCAGTGCCTAGGATAAAAGTTAACATAAAACCTCCTCAGTGTCTCCTGGTTAAGGCAGCCCCAAGGAAAACAGACTCAGGATAATTCAGAGCATGTGTTACTGCTCTAAAAGTCCTATACAGCAGGAGTTCTCTCAACCTTTTTCTTCCTGAGGCTCCCCCTGCTATGCTCTAAAAGCTCCACAGCCTACTTGTGCCACAACCACTGCCCGACTCCCCTGCCCCACCTGCATGGCCCCAGTGCAACGGTTAGGGTTCTGCAGCGGGGAGCCTCACAGCCCCACTCACCTGAGCATCAACAACATGGAGCCTCAACCACCCACCTGCAGCACTGCCTGCAAGATGGAGGCTCTGGGGGTAGGTGGAGTGGACATGCCCCTTCCTCAGGACCTGTCTCAGGCCTTGGGGGCTGAGGTGGCTCCTCCCTATGCTGAGTCAGGTGGACCCACTGAAACCTGCTCGCATGCCAACCCCCAGTTGAGAACCACTGCTATACAGGATGCCATTTTTCTTGGGAGAGCATCTTATGCAAGCCACTAAAGCAAGGACAGGAGTTCCTCAGAAGTCCTTCATACCTCCCATTAGGAAATATTATGACAAAGCCTCAGTCAATGGAAGCCCTAGAGGCACTACATACACCTTCTAGAAGAGGCCAGACTAGAAAAAAAAACATATTTCTAATCCCACCTTGCTTCTTCCTGTATTTTCTTGATCCAAGAAAGTATTTTAAAATTTAACACTGAAAAGCCATGGCTACCTGAATTTCCAAGGTGCCTAGTACTCCAACAGATTGTGTAACTCACCTAATATGGCTGCTGCCTGCAAAGAGTATTTCTCTGCATTCACCTGTGTGATCAACTCCTGGACATCAGGTAGCTCCTAGATCATTCAATAACAAGTGGTAAACATTAGGACAAAGTTTAGATTCTTTACTTCTGGCAGACTAGAAAATAGGAGAATAAGGGTATGATATGGCCTTTAAGCTATACCAAATGGGAAATCCCCAACATGCAAGGGACAAGGCACCTGTATACAATTCTCCCTGCACTAATGTGAATGAACACCCTGGTGCTTGAACAGACACTCACATAAAAACACTTGTTGAGGAGATCTAAGCTCCTCGCTTCCAAAAGCACGTGGTCAGTCTGACGGCTTAAGAGCAATGCCTGCACAGCGTGCATCCAGCACTGTGTGTCATACGACGTTAACTTTCTGACTCTTTCCACCAGCTAAAAATCAAATCGGTATATGCTGGCCTAGTATTTAGTTACCCTTTTAGTGCTTCTTCACAAAAATGAGCTTTTCAGTGCAGTGAGGAAGGTTGTGGGGGGTCTTACCTTCAAGCTGTTCTTATAAGCTCCAGCCTGGGACTGCACTTCATTGGCATATTTCAGCACTCTGTCATACAAGACAAGGGCTTCACTCCACTTCTTCACCAGGACATAGGACTGTGCAATGAAAAAACACCTGGCATAGTGGGGAAAAAGCCAAAACTTTACTATGATCACACTCTTTGAATATTTTATGCAGGTTTGAATTATTGCTAATACTAGAGCCACTAATCTGGCACTGGCTCAGTCAGAGCTTCCTCAGCTTGCACTTCCTGACCTGCTCATTAAATGACATTCCTACAAGAACTTTGGGGAATCCTATCACTTACTGTCCATGAGAAAAAAACCTTGATGTTCTGTCCAGACTTACCTGTATGCCTTGTACACCAGCGTCTTCAGTCCTATCTCCTGCTGGAAATTCTTGTCCTCTTCCAAGCCAGGGAGCTGTGTCAGTTCCACCAGATTCTGTACAAAGTATTACAAAACAGGAATGTCACACCCAAATGTGTTCCCTTAGTGTGCTAATGAAGAAAAATGCCCAGTTGGTTGAGCTGGCACAATAGTACCTGCATAAGGAAACAGTTTTCTGATTACCAGTGTATTAACTTTTCAACTGGTGTAAATTTACCCTTAAGTTGAGGATTTGTGGTTTCCTGACACAAGCACGCATTACAGTCAGTGTTTTCAGACTTTCAGGGTAAGATTCTTCTACTGGACTTCTCCCTTCTATTGCCCAGACCCCCACATGCTCCCAAGTGAATGGAGCATCCATGTGACAACTACAGCTACTGATTACAAGGGAAAGTTATTAGGGAAGTCTGTAGTGCTATGTTTAGCTGTAGCTGCAATCTAGAAACTGGAAGTGAGCTTGCACTGTGGTGGTCCATCAACACTTTACACTGAGCACTAGTAACAACATCAATCTTAGAAGCATTTAGCAATGCTTTAAACTTCTTTTCCCCACACAAACTGGGTACTGGGTACCACTGGCTGAAAAAATGCAGTGAAGTCAATCACATTAAGTGTGAATTGGAAGGGCACCTTCAGGAAGTTAGCCTTTTACATGCTAGACTTGCCGTCTTAAAAAACAAAAACAAAAAAAAGAGACTTAGCTTGGTTTCCCTTCTTCAACATTACCTGCAGGATTATATCATAAAGGCGAATCAGGTCCTGAGGTCGTGCTGTGTGCTTGCCATCATCTTCTGTCCGTTGCTGCTGTAGTAGTGCCTTCTGCAAAGCTTTTGCCATGCTTTCATTGCGCTTGATGGCTGTTGACAGCTTGATGTTTGTCAAGTAACTAGAGAACACCATTAAGAAGTTTTGAGAATCTGGCACAGGTGATGTACAGCAGCACTTGGAAAACCCAAGAGATAATTTCTACAGCTAGCTACCAGCAGTTCCCATGTAGGGGACACTGGGTGGGAGGAAAGGCAAAGAAAGACAAGGACAGGTTACTGAGCTGAATGTTCCCAGAAGTGCCCCAGGAGACTGAGATTCTCTTCATCAGCTAAGTGCAGGCCACTGAAGACTGCTGTGGCCCAAGAAAGGATTCTTGAAATCCACAAGAAAATGTATCTCTTGCCAAAGTATATGCATGTATACCAGTGCTTAATTCTTACCTGTGTAGATACTGAATATTGGACACCTTCCCAGAATCCACTTCCAGAGAATGTTCCCGTTGTTTCTGCAGAAATTGGACAAAACCATGCATGATTTACTTACAATAGTTACTAGGGAAAGGAAGAAACAGAAGCAACCCAATGGTTGTACGATATACAGAAACAGATAAATGTCTGCATACAAAAAAGCCTTGAGGCATGGTCAAAGGACCTAGATAGAGATTAAATGAGAAGAGAACCCTAAAATTACTTTATTACGCTCCTACTGAAACAACACAAAAAAGTCCCTCCTGCTGCTGGTTTGTACTTAACTCAGGTGCGTAAAAAACATCAGATGTAGGGAATACAGTGATTGTGGAAGTAGCAGTATCTATCTAAACTTACAGTTTTATATCTTACCTGGTCTGGTTTCAGCTCTTCACGAACAGCTTGTATAGCATCTCTACACTCACTGAGTAAAGACTCAAAAAGACGTTCTTTTGTTTCTTCTTTTTCTGCCTAAACAAACGCAGGAGAAAAAAGTAAGCATTTCTGAAACACCTGTTTCCAGTTAGCAACCTGGTGGTCTAAAAGACATGTTAATTCAGTCTTCCCTTCTCAATAGAGCTTTCCAAATTTTCCCCACACTGTCTGAAAAGAAGTTTTGGTGGCCATTAAGTGAAGCTGAAAAATGGATGTGCTCAAATCAACAGTGAAGAGGGAAAAAAAAAAAAAATAATATCAGCCATCCTACAAAACCACCTTTTCCAAAATTTAAAGATTTAATACTGTTCTAAGATAACAGCCCTGGAAGGCTCAAGCCCTGTCTACAAGAAGGGTGTTAATACAAACCCCTGACTTAGAGATAGCCTAGTTCCTCTCACATTTGTAAGCTGCATTAATTTTTGTGTCCAACTGGCCTAGCTAAGCCTCTCCTCCCTTAGATACTCCCACCCCAACCCTAGATACATTTTAAATACCCTTTCTGGTGCTAACTGGGACTTTGTGACAACAGCTGGACTGGCTAAGTCTGAAATATTAAGGTGACAATGGCTGGAAAGTGAGGGCTAATCTATTGCATTTCTGCTTCTAAGGAAACAGAGGAAAGACCTATCCTTATTTCCCCTCTTGTGCTCATAGATCATTAGGGCGCTGATAAAAACAACAATGCACTGAGGAATTAGCAATCTGACACGAGATGGAACACACTAGGAAATCCACAGAAGAGTGCATGATTTGACTGTTTTTGATTTTTAGCTTCCATAGCAGTGAAAATTTCCAGCATAAGGTACACATCTTGGTCTCTTCCTCTAATGCTGATCCTTCATATAGCATTTTAAGTACCACAGAACATCCTTTTAAAGTGAAAGCACATTTCATCAGCAAGCAAGAACAAAGGAGAAAAGTTCCATATTATACCAACCTGTCACAGTTAAAACTCAGATTCTTGGCTCCATGCCCTATACCCAATGCATAAAGAATACACCATTTTGAATCATACAAGAGCCATCTAAGCATTACCTAATATCCTGACATTCTGTGCACCTAATCAAATCACACACCTGTATCCCGACTTCATTTTTGATTAGCTGACTATCAAAAGTCTGATGAAAAGATTTAAACAGATGCAAGCCATACTGACCCAGTATGACAGAAAAGTGACTGCAAACAAAAGCCTTGTTTGGGTTTAGAGACGTAGACTGCTTTTGGGAAAGTGACATGCGTTGCCTTCCAATTCCATGCTGTTACCTCCTACATTAGCAGCTTTAGTCTGCTATAAAAAGCTAATGATCTGCCCATATCCAGACACAAGGAGACTAAAGGTTTTTAGGAGTAGTTAAAAATAGGACTACATTCTCCTAATTTAGATTTACAGTCTCTTGGACTAGTTGTTTACCCAACTCTACACTGCTTCAACGTTTAAATGAACCCAATAAAGAATGCTATCCTTAGCCCTCCATAACAAGATTCACATTTGTCAGCTGAAGATAAAAAGTTGTTTTTATTTGAAGAATTTCTGTATAAATATTAAGGTAGAACCAAATACTGTGAATAACTAGAGAAAAATAAGACAAAGTCCAAATGCATTCTTAACTCCACCTGCAGAAATAGTGCGATTTCAACAGAGAGAAAAGAAAACAGACAACCAACTAGATCATCAATGATTCAAGTACAAATAAAGGGCTAGGTAGGACAGCAAGATAAATGCTTTCCTTTCTGACTGAAAAAAATAAAGGCTAAACTCTGGCATACTTCTGTAACATGTACCATAGTCTCAAGAGTAGAACATACAATAAATATTCAAAGCCAGTCTAACAGCTGAGTTTGCTGCAGAGGGGCGCAACTGCTACAAAGCTTGGTACTAAGATTCAAGACTGAAGTATGTTAAGAGAACAGAGAAATCAAATGGTCAAAATGTCATGTTAGTGACTCTGAGTTTAAAGCCTTTGCTTTGCTTCCCCCCTAATCACAAAACAACTTGGAAGTACAACAAGCTGAGAAACTATTTTTATTTGCTCAGTTAAGGGACCCAGGTGAAAAGCAGCCATGAGAAATCTTGTTCTCACCCTCAATAATTGAAATAAGTGCAGACATGGTCCCTTATGTATACCTTTCAATTTAGCAGTGTCTAGCACAATAGGACTTGAGCTTCTGGTACTGTCAGAATAAAGAGTGGGACCAAAGTCCTCTGAAAGAGCAAGCTAAAAGTGTTTGAACAGGAGCCCCACACATCTCATTCAAATATTGAAGCTCTGACTTTGGAAACTGCTCCAAAATCACTGTACTCTCACACTGTCTGTAGCAATAAAGATAGCAAGTCTATTGTCATGCCACTAGTCCATGAGAATTTTTCAACAATTTAAGAACCAGCTAGAAACAAATTTAGTTTTCCATTCTGTCACTGCTCCAAAGAACTGTTCACGGGAATAGCAGGGGTAGCTAGTTAAAGACCAGCACAACCACTAACCTGCATCTATAAAGGAACCAAAGTGAGAATGTTAAAGGAAAAGCTACATCCCCACCTACTGGTGGAACTACTGTATTACTTGCACAGATTTTCCCTGTTCAAGAGAACCATCATTTTAACTCTGCAGAGCAACCAATAGCAAGCAAGCAACAGCAAATAAGGTCTGTTCTAGATTCTACTTAAGCTAGAATACGTTTTAAGGAAAAAAATCTGTAGGTTAAATTGCAGAAGTATTTTGGGCTAGTAACCAAATCATTCTCATGTATACATTTTCTCTTATCTGATGATGTCGTTATGATCTATGAATCACATTTACTAAGATTGATAACTGAAATGCAGCATTCTTTAGGTCCTAGAAAACACAACAGGTACTTAGCAGAAACCAGAACAGTGGTGTAAGATACAGACTATTCAGATCAAACAACAGCTGATAGGTTAAACAGAAGCATAACTATTAAAATACTGAAACAGGAGATGCAGTGATTTCCTGGTTACCTGAGCAATGGCTTCTTCATTATCTGCCAACCCCAATAAGAAGATCCTCACTTTGTCTATCTTCACCGGGACAGTTCTCCCCCTCCACTGTACCTCACTCATGGTGGCTGCCTGCTTTGCACGAGTCTGGGTGATCAGTGCCTGCAAAACACAGACAGAGGTGAGTGACTGACAACTTAAACATGTGCAATTTTTGAGTATTAAACTAACTTTACATTGACTCCAAAGTCTGAAGTGCTTTTTATGGAACCGCCTAGCCATTCCCCTCGTAAGGTACTAATGCTCCTGTCTTTTGTACGTGGGCATTTACCTTAAAACACAAAATTGAATGCCAGTGTGTTGCAAAACGTAAACATGCAATAAAATTACCTCCAGTTTTTCAGCAAGAAGACCTTCAGTGCCACCAGATCTCAGTCTCATTTGCATTAACTCATTGATAGCAGACTGATCACCTGAGAGAGAGAACCAGCACATCAGATATGAGACTAGACTCACATGACTTTGACTCAAAGCAAGATCTGACCCCATATTCGTGAGAACAAAGGTAACTGAGAAGCAGAAAAAGGGAAGTTACTTACCATGTCTCTACTCTAAGCATGTATATCATTCCCTGTAAAAACACGCTGACGGTTTTTTACAAGCATGTATATCATTCCTTTTCTATTGCTATCTGGATACCATGAATTGAAGATACAGCATTTGACTAAGAATCATATAGCATGTATATGCATCCTAACCAATATGCCAGTTTCTTTCTCTGTTCTCTTAACATACTTCAGTCTTGAATCTTAGTACCAAGCTTTGTAGCAGTTGTGCCCCTCTGCAGCAAACTCAGCTGTTAGACTGGCTTTGGATATTTATTGTATGTTCTACTCTTGAGACTATGGTACATGTTACAGAAGTATGCCAGAGTTTAGCCTTTATTTTTTTTCAGTCAGAAAGGAAAGCATTTATCTTGCTGTCCTGCCTAGCCCTTTATTTGTACTTGAATCATTGATGATCTAGTTGGTTGTCTGTTTTCTTTTCTCTCTGTTGAAATCGCACTATTTCTGCAGAACTTAAAAAGTAACATTAGATTAATGTTGGAGCCATTAAGGTAATAGAATTAGGAGGGGGGATTTTTTGGGGTGGTATCTTTTACTAGGCCAACTGTATAGTTGGGGTAAAGTTAGACAAGCTTTCAAATGCAAAGCTTTCTTCCTCGTGTCTTCAGGCGAAAGAAATATATTTTGCATTTGGAAGCTTGTCTAACTTTTATTGAACCAACTATGTGGTTGAGATAAACATAAAACTCAAACAACCCTTGGCTCAAAAATTAATATAATTTCCATGTTTTAAGCTGAAGTACCTTGGCAGTCACATGTATGAGTCAGCAGCTGTTTGTCTAAAGCATTAATGGACTCACTCACCTATGTCAACATTTGCCCACATTTAATACAATCAAAAATTAAGAAAGGCCATCCTTTGTACCCATCCCCCTCCTAGCAATCATTATATTCAGTTGAACATTTATGTTTCCTGTTTTACTTACCAATATTGTAGGCGCAATAGCGAATGTTGGGCGAGATCTCCTCCACACGTTGGTTATATAGCACAGCCTGTTCTTCTGTGAAAGCATTAGCCAGTTTTTCATATATGGTTCTGTAGCAGAAAAGTGAAAGCTTACAGTGTAACAACAGTTTCCCACAGAGCACTAAGACACAAAGAAAAACATTGTTTCTGAACATTAAGCCATTACCCTGTGGGAAAGCATTTCAACAACATATTTCAGTACATCACTATAAAAAAAACCCCAGAAATCCATCAGACACTAAACTGGGATTAAAAAGAACCTCATGTAAATTTAACAGTACTGCCTTCTCTTCATTAAGTGAAAGGTAGTTAACACAAAGCAGAGAAGATAAACTCACTTGCATTTGTTGAAAGCTTCCATTGCTGCCTTCCACTCCTGGTGCTCAAAACGCAACATCCCTGTGAGGTAAGCCATGTATGCCTGCAGAAAGAGAACAGGAGTAGGCGAGTTAATTGCTGCAAGGGCAATGGGGCTATCAACAGAAAGGCCACTAGTACATCTAGGGCCTTTATTAAAAAGCCTAACCTTGTGGTTTTGGTTATTTATGAAAACCATTTCAATTTAATGCCACCACCAGCATATACTTGTAGTTTAAGTAGTAAGACACTACTTGATTCTATGCATTTTCAGGATGCTGCATTCAATCAAATGGGAGTACACATTCATTTTGTTAGAGTTAGGTGCAGTATAACCATCCTTGCCCCACCATGCTTAGCACACATTTGCACAATCTTAATTTAATCTGAGGCAAGGAACATTGCTCAATTCATTTATACAGCATCCAACACAGCTCAGCCTTAATCCACACTGGAGCCTTCAGACATTACTGTAATGTGTTTAATAGCAGTAGCCCTAGCCACACTTCATTTAAAAATGTAGATTTGCTAACTAATTGCCAAATCAAACTATTTTCACCGAACTCAGTGACCAGTGAGCAACCATCAACCTAGACATTCTAAACTTAAGTGTCACCGCAGACAACTGAATGCCAGTTTGTAGAACAGGATCCTTTGCTCAATTCAACGTAACCTGAGCTTCCAGCTTTGTCTTGGCATCCACCCGATGACTTTCACACAGGCGCTCCAGCTCCTCAGCATGCTTTACAGCTTTGCGCAGACGAGACAGCAAGTGAAATCGCTTACGGGGTTCTGTGTTTGCTTCCTGCTTAAGCTGCATGGCATAGCTCCAGGCTCTCTCTGCATCCATCAGGATCAACAACAAGTACCTACAAGACACAAGGAAGGCTATGAACAAAACAATCAAGTGCACACATGACTTTTTTGTTCCTTTTCATCAGTTGATCAGAAAAACCTCTAGCTGTAACAGTTTGGACACAGACAGATGCCTTTAATTCTAAAGGTAACTCTGAGCTTTTATACCAGATTCCATAGCTTTGATTATCTTTTTCATCACATAGCTTGTTACTGAATTGCAACTATACCAACATGGCAGGGAAGTTGGTACTACTCTATAGTGTAGAATCTTGGGGAAGATGAGTAAGGGCAATGCTCTTGTATGGCTTTTCAGGATATTTCAGTAAAACTACATACTCAAAATATATTTGATTCTAACCATCAAGCAACTAGACGCATTGAAACATTAACAGAAAACTGATGGAAAGCAATTCTGTGAGAAAAAACACTGTATTCTTCCCCAAAAGAAAAATAATAAGACAACAGACATTCAAGTGTTTCAGTGCTGGGAAATGAGCTCAAGACCCTGGATCCTTTCCAGGTGTTCTATTTCAAAACCATTCTGCTGAATTTTGAAGGCACAAGGAGAAACTGCGCCTAAGTGTTTGTTGAAAGGAAAGAGATCATGTTTCTCATCTCTTTCTTGTTAGGTTACAGCACTTAGCTTGACTATGCTCAGCTGGCTCTCCCACAGATGTTCTGACTAAGCACTCCTCCTCAGAAATATCTAAGCCAACTTTACTGCTCATCAACAGCTGTGACCAGAATCAGTGAGTGAAACCAAGAACTTCAGTCTCCCCTCTCAACCTCAATGTTGTGCTTCAAGCACAAACCATAGCAATGTCCCTTTTCCCTGTACTGTAGTCTGAACTTAGGTTTTAAGTTTCACAAAACCCATCACCATGAAAAGAAAAAACTGTACTATATTGTTAAGGACTATTTTAACATGTTATTTATGTGTAGGTAAGTTACCTTCAGGAGTGAAAAGAATGATTCCCTAGGGAACTGAACGCTCATCTCTCCCCATAACCAATACCTGTTGTCTGAGAGAATTTCCTCAGTTACTTTCTTCCCTGTGAACTTGTGTCTATTTCCCATCTTGAAGTTAAGAGTTTTGCGGAGCCGTCTCAGCCTGCGGGAACAATAACCCCTGGAAATAACCACAAAAGAAAATCAGTTCTTCTGAAGAATGATCTTGCTCCTATTTATTCTCCTTTCCACTACCAAACCTACATTGAATAATCACACACAACACATAATATATCTAGTTTTACAGATCTTGAACCTCTTGCATTAAAAGGGACTATACAACACAGCCAAAAAAAGCCTACTGAATGTGGGATATCAGACTGTCAAAAGACAAAGTATATGAATAAAAGGACAAATAAATGGCCATAACTGCCACTGATCAGGAAAAACTACTGTCCCCATCTTCAACTGACCTAAATAAATTTCAAATGGACCATCATTAATCCAAAAACAAATCTTTATAAAAGAAAGAAAACAAAAGCAAATGACAAATTTAAGCTCAGTACCCCAATGGGGGTAGAGCACGTTAAGTATATTAACAGAAAATGGACACACGGGTTTATGGTAAGACACACCTACCAAATCTTTATCTGGCCACTGCTTTTCACACCAACTACCTCATGCTGACAGCTGTGGCAAGCCAGCATTTTAAAAGCACTGAACTGAAGTGCATGGTGACCTCTGCTAACAAGGGAAGTCAAAAAGATGGCAGGGCAGCATGGGAAATCAAGGCTTCATTCCAAGGCATTTTACATAATATACTAACCTGTATCTCTGAAAGTCTCCATGCCGCAAACCATGCTGTTGCTGGGATTCCTTAACGATCTGAAGGACTGGAATTTGCATTAAGGAAGATATGACAGTACACAAGGAACTTTGGAGGGTTATGTATAGTCTTGTTAACAAACAAATGTAAGGAAGTATTCAGTATTCTTGTGCTAAAAAGCAGCTTAAAAATAATGTATTCTGTTTCCTTCAGTAGTTATGTACTCCAGCAAGAAATGCATGTTTTTATACAAGACTGCCATCTTCTTTGACATCCTTATTCACTGGTTTACTTGCATATGCTGTGCCTGCTTCACTCTTGACAACTAAATGCAAGACACTACACAAAATAAAGCTTCCCTGTATTCACTTGGATGATCACTGCTTTTACAAATTTCCCTTGTTTTATGGGGGCTCTGTATGTGTGAATTCACTATTATGCGGTGACCCTTTTTTATACCAAAAATGTGTTATATCTGAGGTAAATTTACTCTTATGCAATCAGTAGAAGTCCGCAGTCAGCTGCTTTGTGCAGTGCATTGTGGGAGTGATACGCACCGAAATATACGTCTCCCATGTGGCTCTGTGTTCCTTGCTCACTGTCTGTGACATGTACTTCTGTAGTTGCATCCCACTAGCTTGGGGTGGGCAAAATGCAGCCCACCAGGCCCTTCTATCCAGCCTGTGGGGCCCCTAAAAAATTTAAAAAATTAATATTAATCTGTCTTAGGCTGCTTGTCACATGGCCCTCAATGGCTTGCCAAAACTCAGTAAACAGCCCTCTGCCCAAAACAACTGCCCGCTCCTGAGCTAGCTTATCGCCTACCCCTCTCCGTGGTCTACCAGTGATGTGGAGTCTGATACTGAAGGCCCTTCACCACCCTTTCTTCATACCAACAAAATATTTACCACTACCCTGTGCTTGTGTGTATTGTCTGCTGTTGGCAAGTACCAAAACTGTCTAGAAGAACTGAAAGAAATGGGCCTGGGGGTCAGTACAGTTGAGATCTTGGAATATATCCCCATTTGTTATATTGTAAAGTGGGTTCCCTTCATGTGAATTCAAGCTGCACACCATTTTCCAGGAAGGAATGTACAGCATAAAGCAAGGGAAACCTGTATTTAAGTCAAGATGACCAGTTAAAAAATATACTGTTGGACACAATGTTTAATTTAGCTTTAAGAACTACTTTTTTCAAGCCTTCCTATAAATCTACCAGCAGTAAGCTAGACATGAAACCTATCAAAAGCAATACCAATTACAGTAGAGCAGACAATTCCCAATCTGAGGTCCATTCCCTTTCAAGAATAAGGAGTACCTTCACATAAAAACCTGGCTTTTAGTTTCAGCAGTAAAAACTGCAGCATTAATCACCTGTTCACAGAACCAAGAAGCTTACATTTCTGGAGCAATGGCAAGTGAAATGAATAAAACCCCAACCTCTAGAGAAGTGATTCTCAACCAATGTTGGGGCACCCTGAGGTGCTGCATGCTCTTTTTAAGGATGCAGCAAGGTATGAGGAGATAAGGACAAGCTTAGGTTCCTCTATGCTTGGCCACTGCCCTGCCCCTTTGCAAGGAGGTAACCACTGTAACAAAGTAGTTTCTGAACCAGGGTGTTTCCAGTCTAAAAAAAACAGTTGAGAACTACTGCTCTAGAGTAGACCACCCAAGCTGTATTTCCTTAAACCTCAGCATTTCTTTTTGAGTGTAAAATGCCTGTTTTAGATCATCTCTATATTTATATATTTAATTCTTACCAGCTGTTTACAATGTTGTGTATTAGACATGTCTACCACCATTGGATACACGTGATGGTAAGCTTGCCAAGTAACATATGGCTGTAGTCATGAGTATAGTAAGTTGCAACTCGTGCCCTTATTCCAAATTTGCATTTCTTCCCAACTGAAGATAACATTCAGTTTCACAACAGCTGTGCAGCTGAGCTAAATTTCACACTAAAGACTCTGCACAAAGCCAACAGCTTTACAAGCCTGCAGAAAAGTCAAACATGTCTTTCAGATCTGAACAACACAAACTGTTGCAGCTAAATGTACTTGTCACTCATTTTATCCACTATAATAAGTTCTTGCTTTTCTTGCAAAGGTTTGTGTTACTAAGATTCAGACTTCATGCTCCTACTGCCTGCAAATAATCAGGAATAAAAATATACAGCTTGGTGATATCTGTTAGACTGCATGTGAAAATGCTACACAGAGGAAGGAGGTGATGAAACTAGTTCACAGGCCGCCCTTACACCCCCTAATCTGTACACTGATGATTTCTACAGGAATATGTAGGTCTTACAGATTATTTCCAATCACCTATGACATATGTGGTAAAAATGACATAAAAATATATGGTAAAAATGATCCTGGTACAGTTAATATTGCCCCACTCACTTCTTCATGTTCTAAACCAGTGATTCTCAGTCAGGGTATCTGGCATCCTTTCAAGGGTGCTGTGGGATGCCAAGCCATGTTAGCACTGTTTGGTGTGCAAACAAAATTCACAAGGCAAACTAAGAGATTCTGACTTGTTCTGGCCCTTTTCAGTTCTCTGCACCTCTAGTATTTTTCTGTAGTAAAAAAACAAGAACAAAAAGTAGAAAAGCTGGTGTTTACCATGGGGGTCTCAAGACTCAGAAGGCAGAGAACCACTTTCCTAAACACTACCAGATCTCATGTTCCTAAATTAATTTTAGCAATGCTTCTACTTTGTGCTAAAGCACACGCAACTGAAGTCCTAGCTTGAGTTAACCCCAAGAACAGGGAATCCAGACTACCAACATGCAACAAAAATGCAGCATGCAGCTAAGTGAGGTCTTAACCAGAGATTTAAGTACAGGACTGCCAGACTAAAAACGGGCAACAAGCTCAGTTGAAAGGCAAGGATTTCTGAGGGTGGTATCTTTTACTGGACCAACTACACAGCTAGGATGGAGTCAGACAAGCTTTTGAAGGCAAGACAATCTTCTTACATCCGAAAGCTTGTTTAACTTTATCCCAACTATATAGTCAGTCCAATAAAAGACAGCACCCTAAGAAATCCTCATTTCTCACAAAGTTAGACAAGCTTCTAAATACCAGACATTCATCCTCAGGTCTGAAACTGGGACTTCAGGAAGAATGTCGTACCTTGGAAAGCTTGTCTAACATTATCCCAGCGACACTGCGGGTCCAATTAATACAGCACCCTAAAGAAGCCTTGCTTCTTGTGCAATTTCCAGATCATGCCAGCCACACCATTTTTCTTAAGTTAGGGTGTGAGGGGCTTGGTCCGCATTTAAGAGCTTTATCTACCAGCAAGCCCCGGACATTAGGTATAGGGATAAACCCCTTATCTTACCCATCAGTGATTTGAATTAACACTTTGCTGGGAACCATCCTGGCTGACTGCCATTGAAACCTAGTGTGCAAGTGACTGGGGCCAAATCTGAGGCTAATCAGCAGTGGGGTTCATCAAAGCCGCATCAAACCAGGGGTCCGTGGCCCAGCCACAGGGGGATGGTCCCTGGTGCCCCGGGCACACACCCCAGGGAGGGCCCGGCCCTTCCTGCCGCCCACGCATGAATTGCGGGGACCCGCCCGCGGGGTGCTGAGGGCTGGGCCCGGCGCTATCAAGTCCCGCTTTTCTCTCAGCTCCGTCCCCGCCCTGGGCACCCCCGCTCCCGTGACAGGCGTCTCTAATGGCACCGCGCTGGGCCCTGCGGCGGGTGGGGCCCGGCCTCCCCCAGTCGCGCTGACACGTCCGCACTGGCCCGGCCGGCGGATACTCTCCAGCCCCAGGCTGTCGCCGAAGCTCTCGGCCTTGGGCGCCGCGGGCTTCTCGTTCTCCTTGTTCTCATCCGTGCCCGCCGCGCTGCCGCCTCCGCCGCCGCTGCCTCCTCCCCGGCCGCCACCGCCAGCCACCTGCCGCTCCGCCGCCATCTTGCGCTTGTGGCGCTGCCGCGGCCGTCGCCGCGCGGCATCATGGGCCGGCAGAGGAGAGCCGCGCGCAGAGGCCATGGCTGGCGGGCGCGGGGGAAGCTGGGATACCGGCGGACCCGCCAGCTCAGAGCGAGGCTGGGCCGTTCTGAGAAGCGCTCGCTGCCTCAGGGCTGCTATTTAAGCCCTCGTCGGCCTCGTTTTGAGAGAGGCCGGACTGGCCCATTTGACACGGGGCGCGGGGGGAGGGGAAGCGCACCCCCGCCTCTTGGCTAAACCCCGCACTTGGTTCAGCCTCGATCCCCCGCATGGAACGTCGCCGTCCCTGCTCCCCACCCCTTGCCAAGGCTCCAGGGATCTCCATGGTGACGGAACCCCTCAGCAGAGCAAGGGCCTGCTGTGACGTGGCGCTGCCTGGCCATGCGCAGGGGGACCGGCCCACGTGGTGCCTGAGCCCCTTGCCTCAGCTTGGGATCCCCGTGAGCCAGGTGCGTCCCAGGGCCCTGCTACACGGTGCATACATCACGCGCTTCGCTGGCCCCGCGCAATAAAGCTAGAAGGGCTGCACTCCACAAAGAGCCCGCCAGTCACAAAGTTTGCATTTGAAGAATGTGTGACCCCTCTGGAGCTGGTTTGTCTCCAGCATTGTCGTGTGGCCGGGCCTTTTAATGGCAGCTGTGGCACCTGCATCCCAAGACTCGCCCCTTGCAGGGCCTTGCCACAGCTTCAGAGGAAAGCCGGATAGAAACCGGCTCTAGGGTTGTTACGGGTTTTCAAGCATGAATTGTGTACAGGGTCGGCTCTTTACACAGCTGGACGGGTGTTTTTATTGCACGATAATTTGCATGTGTGGCTGGTTAAAATTTATTGCGCCATTCACCAGTGAACTGCATCATATAGGTTACAGGTGTCAGGAGCTGTAGACTAAGCAGTGTGTGCGTGTGTACACATCATACACAAATACAGATATGCACATGCACACATATATATACACACACACACACAAATATACATACACATGCACACATACATCTATATAGACACACATATAAATATACATATGCACGCACATACACACACACATATATAAATATACACACACACACAAACTCACACGCACACATGCAGGGGTGGGTCCAGGGTGTGCTTGCATCCCCTCTGTTTCTTGCTCCACCCAAAGTTTCAAACCAAGGGCCTAGCAGGAGCAGCAGCAGCATTTCTAGTCAGGCAGTGCTGAGGGAGTCATTGACTTCAATGGAATAACACAGCTTTAGCACCCTAGCATGTTAGTAAAGCTTCTAGTTTATTTTTAACTGGAGAAAAATAAGTGTTGTGTTTTATGTGACGATGCACGTCACCATGTTCACCCCCCTTTTCAAAATTCTAGATGCGCCCATGTAGATATAGCACAAGTTTTCATGAGCTGAGGCCTAGGTAACTATGCATCTCTATCTCTGCTGCTGATGCCTTCCATTTAATACATCACATGTAGCCCTGCATTATTTAATTCTTTGAAAAGCTGGAGAAAGTTAGTTCTCATTGAACCTTGTGCTTCCCATGAGTTAGCCCCTTCCCCTCCCCAAAACATGAAGTTTTAAAACTTTTGAGGGTTTTTCTTTGAAATTATATTTCTAGGGTGCTTTAAGAACCTTTTCATTTCCAGGCATATACTGGAAATGAATAATATAGGATAGGTTATAATAGGATCTTGTTTTCAAGCCTTTTTTGTAACTATGAGAGGTAAAAATATATGGAAAGTATAGAAGGAAGTATGGTACACTGGGCCTTGGGAGACTTGGGTTCAGGTCTCTGCTCTATCACAGATTTGATCTTAGACCTTAAATAAGGCACTTAGGACCTGATCCAAGAGAGCAATTATGTGCAATACAGGTGTCCAATCCAGGAGTGAAATCCTTAGTGAACCCCCAATCTGTGTTCCCACTCATGAAGTTCTTCTCTCTTTACCTGGTCTCACAGGCTCAGGGGGCCTATAACCTCCTTAACTACAGCCTTCCATATCCACCTCTCCTGCACAATCACCTTCCACCTTGTGTCTTCACTTGTCCCTTCCAGGTCTACATCACTGTCTGATATCCTCCCCCTCAGTTTTCAAAATCTGCCTCATATGCCTTCTCTTGGTTCTTGTGATATGCCCCCGCCAGTTAATTTTCTATGCTCTTATCTTGCTCAAGACATCTGTGAAGTTTCTCAGACACCAAAAATTCTGCTCCTTGTCTACGCAGAGAACTGACTCCAACTTGTCAGTGTTGAGCAGGTTGCTACCTATTTTAGGCTGAAGTTTGATTGGGATCCATAAAATAGGCATTTCTCTGTCTTTCTCCCCTGATCCAGTAGCTGTGTTCTGCGTATTTATTTGATGACTGTTTTGAAGCTAAGACCATAACCCAGTTCTTCCCCATCCCCTAATCACAGTATGCCAGAGTCCTTCATTCTGGTCCAATGATTAAAGAATTATTTTTTTTCTCAGCAACATAACTTCACCAGGGGGCTTGAGAACACTGTCCCAGTAGCCTGGGTTTTAGGTTGCTCCCAAGAGGTGACAGATATATGCCTGAATGCTCCTACAGCATAGAAGCCAATAAATCCAGGTCCTCCGCAACCGCTAGTTTAAAAGTAGGTAGAACCACTTCCCCTCCTTCCTTCTCTAGCATCGTTTTAAATCAGTAGTTGTCAACCAGAGGTATGTGTAAACCTAGGGGTACTTAAAAGGGTCGTAGGGGGCACAGCACACGGACGGCCAGGAGTGCAGCCCAGCCAGGTGGAGAGCAGCCAGGTCTGGCTGGTATGGGGAGTTGGGGAGGGAGTGAGACTGGGGCCGGGACAAGGGCTGCTCAGCCTGGGCAGGACATGGCACTGAGCTGCATGGAGGGGTGGTGGCTCCCACTGCTATGTGCACCCCAGGAGGGCATGGGGGGCACATGCCCCCAGACCTGTATACAGGGTTGGGTGGGATGAGGCTGGGGTGGTGCTGGGCTCTTCCTGGAGGGGGCTGGGTCGAGTAGCACTCGGTCCGAGTAGCACTTGGGGAAGGATGTGGTAGCAGCACTGGGAGGGGGAGTTGGGATGGGCTATGGTGAATTCTGGAGTGGCTGCAGACACCTCCCTGTAGCCCTGCCTGTGCCCCATGTACCCATCTGGGGGCATATGCCCCCCATGCCTATCCTGGGGTTTGTGTAGTGGTGGGAGCTGTCCCACCTGTGTGTGGCTCAGTCCCGTGACCTGCCCCAGCTGGGCAGCCCCTGCCCCATCTCCATGCCCTTCCCCATTGCTAGGGGCTTGATCCGGCTCCCCTCCCTGCAGCGGCAACCCAATCTAGTCTTGCATGCAGATTTGGGGACACGTGCCCTCCATGCCCTCCCAGGGTGCATGCAGTGGTAAGAGCTGCTCCCCCTCCCTGTGCCCTCCAGATGAGCCACTCGCGGCTCTGTCCCATGACCTGCCCCAGCTGTGTAGTGCCTGCCCCAGCCCCACTCCCCACTCAAAGCTGAGACAGAAGGTGTACACTGGTTAAAAACTGTTGAAAATCCTTGCCTTAGAAAGCATGTGTATGTAGTCTAATGCACTATTCTATTCAGATTCTCAAGTGTGTGTGTGTGCACGTGGGTAGATCACAGAACCTGCCTTGGGGTTGCTCACATGGTAATAGTTCCTGTTTGTGCGTGTTCTTATGGGGTTATGGTCTTACAGTATGTACAGTGCAGCAGGGCAGAAAACACACATTTCGTATGTTCCTAACTGGAGATTCAAGCCCACTTTTCTCTGAATAGTCAAAAACCAAGGGCTGTTTTCCAGCCAAACATCTATTTTCTAGCTTCTGCTACAGTGTCTCAAAAAGTGTAGCAAGATACTCTCTCTCTCTCTCTCCTCAAATACAAAGAAAATCCACGTACTCCAACTTGGCTCCGTGTTTTAAAAATTTAAATACAAAGGAACTTTTTAATGACAATTAAAAATTAAATAGAAATTAATACAATAGAGTTCATTCCTGGAAAAATCACAGATGGAAAAGTGACATTTTTAGCTAATTTTGCACAACTGAGGACAATAAACTTAGAATAGAAATATTTAGGCCAGGGGTTCTCAAACTGTGGGTCGCAACTCCATGGGGGGTCATGAGCAACTTAAAAGGGGGTTGTGTTGGGGAGAGGTGTGGTGGGGGGCATGTTGGGGAGGAGTGCGGCAGCGACACGAAGGGGGTGCCACTGGCATGTGTCTAGGGGTGCCATCACTTCATGCTGCCAGCTTTGCATCTGGCTGCTCACCATCCCTCCAACACACTCCGTGCTGAAGAGCAGCTTGTCTGGTGCAAACAGGATCTGTGTACTGCCCAGGCTTGGCCCTCCCAGCACCAAATTTCTTTGCCTTTCATTTCTCCTACATAGTCCTAATGAAATCAATAGCTTTAAACAGGGGGGGTGTTGTGTAAACTCTGTTTAAAGCGTGTGTGTGTGTGTGTGTGTGTGTGTGTGTGTGTCTATATATATATATATATATATATATATATATATAGACACACACACCAGCAAGCATAAAATTACCACTAGATTCTTTCGATTCTGGTATTCTGCAGAAGGTCTTGTGCCCTCTTGTGGACACAAGTAAGTGGAACTCAAAGTTATTGAGTTAATGAGTTACTGCTCATTTTAAGTGATTTAAATCTTTTTAGTATTCAGCATGTTTCCATCTGCTCTTCACAGTTTCACAATAGTAAATTAGATTTCTTGATCAAATTTAATATATATATATATATATAAATATTCATTTCAAGCAGATAGGTGGTACTTCATTAATTCACTTGAATTAGAGAATGAAAAAAACCCTCCCTGTTACAAATGATTGATTCTTTCAATCACATATTTCCCAATAAGGCATCTGAATTGCAAATTTGATATGCACAGCATGAACCTCTTTGGGCAAGGGAGTACTTTCTATTGATGAAGAATTAATGGAATTTAGCTCAAGCACATTGCTACCATGCCATCTTCCTCATCCTTACATAGAGCACTTGTATTTGCCAGGGGCTTTGAACGTCTTCCAAAGCAGCTCTGGATTTTGTTTAAGTCTGAGGGATAAAACTGTGAACAGCTGGCTCATTGCACAGATTTCATCTGCAAACCTGTGTCTTTGTCGTTGTCTTGTGCTGCTGGGAGTTGAAAGAAGGGATGTGATGAGACTGCTACTTTGCATTGTTTATGTATGGGGTGTGGGAGGCTGGCAGGAGACACTGGAAAATGCAGGAGATTGCTAATGATATACAGGACCTGATTTGTCTACTGGTGACACAAGGTGAAGAAAAGCAGTGAATTGAGACTCAGGTCTGGCATCTTGAGATACCCATCTTCAACCCCACATAGTTAGCAGTGCCCAAAAGATGTGCCACCTGCGGGTTCAGATCACTAAGCAAAACAGTTCTTGTGGTTTCAGTTCAGTGGATAAGTCTTTACCCCATGCAGCTCAGAGTCCTTTTTCCAGGCCTAAGACTAAGTGGGGAAGGAGACTGTGAAATTATCTTGCACTGAGGCATGCTCCTGCCAGAAGCCAGGCTCTACAGAAGGAAAGACTTCAGTTTTTAGGACTATGACACCAATCCTTCATTCACAAATACAAAGATCTTGTGCTATGCATGTAAAGCTGCAAATGACAAGGTCAAGCCATGCATAAAAATCAGTTTACAGTTACAACAGCATAGGGGGAGATTAAAGAGAGCGAGAGAAAGTGAGAGACAGAGAGACAGACAGAGACATTTTAGTTTGGAGCCAGACAGGGCAGGAGACCACCTTTTTCAGAAAGGTATAAACTGAGAAACCAAGACTTGTGTCCTGTTAGGTTAAGGGAGTACTTCTGATCAAAGATAAATACCTGTCTTTATATATATCTTAGGAGATAGGACAGATCTTTAAATGTTAAATTTGTTATTAGCTCAGCTGGATAAGTTAAAAAAGCACAAGCTTTTGAAAGCCACAGCCTACTCTGTCAGATGCTGTGAATGGACTGGTCATATCATCTAACAAAGTAGGCTGTTGCCTACAAAAGCTTATATCTGTCTGAACAAGATGGTCTCTATGGTGCCATCCTGTCTTTGCCAGTATCATAAAGCAGGAGTATAAGGGGAACCAAAAATCAGTAAAAAACAGGATCATTGTCTAGCAGAAGTTTTTATAATGGAAAGGGTTTCCTTACAGTAAAGTAGAGAAGCCCCAGCCAAGATCAGGGCTCAGTGATGCCAAGCACTACGTATACACCTAGTAAGGAACAGTCTGTGTCCCAAAGAGTTTACAATCTTAGCATGAGACAGACAAGGTAGTATTAGTATCCCCATTTTACTCATGGGGAAATGAGGCACAGAGAGTGTGAATGACTTTCCCAAGACCATACAGAAAAATTGTGGTTGACCTAGGAAGGGATCCATCCTAAATCATAATCAAATCTCTTCATTTGTTTCTGTTGTTTTTAATCAAGTGACAGCTTTGCATGGATGAACCAGAAATTCAGGCAGTTACTTACTGCCAGGCTGTTTCTGTGATTGATCTCTACTCCCAGAGCTGTTAAAATAGCACCCAGAAAAATCCTTGCCTCCTGCATGTCTCCAGGACCATCACAGCTACAGCATCACTCCATTTTTATTCCTTGCTTTTTAATTGGGAACACTCTCTCTGAGAGCTCATCACAGCATATTTCTCAAAATCAAGAGCTGAGTGTTTTACTCACAGTAACTATTTTATTCAATATATCGACTCTTTTTTTGTAGGGCGATGAGCAAAATTGGATTCACTCTTGTGCATTTGCTCTCTGAATGGCAGGCTCAGCGGCTAGAGATGAAAGTATATGTCTGGGGGGGAGTTCAGGGTTCTAGCATCAGCTAGATGCTTTGCCTTGCTGTGGGGTTTTTACTGAAGTCACTTCCCTTCTCTGTGCCTCAGATTTTCCCATCAGGGTTGTTGTGAGGTTTAATGCATTGATGTCCATACATTCTTTTGAGATCCATGGACATGAAACAGGAAATACAAATCATTCTATTAATTATTATTACCAGTCACTACTTTCAAACCAAAGCAGAAAGAATATCCCCTGGATGAAATGGACTTGGAGAACCAACTTAATTTGATAATCTCAGCGGAATAATTTGGAACTGCACAGAACGAGGAGGGGAGGAATGCAGTTTTACTGCTGCCTGAAAGAAGAAAGGTGTTTAGGATTTGTTCCCACTACAAGTGGCCCTGCCAGATGTTTTTCCCCTTAATGCCCAGATGACAAAGCAGAGAACTCTCTTGCAAAGGAGAAAGCCTAATCTAGAGTGGCTTGGTCCTGCGTTGTATTCAGTACCAACCAACCAAGATGGAAACCTTAAGGGGACCTGCAGAAGCTACAGGGATAGAGTATATCTGATAAGATAAATAATAAAAGCACTAAACTACAAGCAATAGGAGAGCTGCCTGGAGACTATTCAACCAATGTTATTTTCCTGATAGCTCTTTGCAAACCCTGCATTTTGCTCCTATAAACCCCCCACCGACTTCAAAGTGGAAGGGTTGAGGTCTGGGGGATTCTCCCCTGCTGGATTAGAAGAAAACACCATCTACCGAAGCCAGCTCGCCGCCCCTGTTGCACAGAGCAGCAGAGCGGAGCGGATCCCGCTCTCAGCCGAACTTGGCATCTCATCAGCTCAGACCTTTGCAGAGGCACGAAGCAAACTTGCCTTGGCCACATTTCCCTGTAAAAAATGTTGGTGTTTGCTTTATTTTGCTGTGGGAAGGATTAAGGAGCTGTTCGCCTTCCCTGGAGGCAGCTGGCCACTCACGCTCCTTTTCCGCCTGAAGCGGACTGACAAGGCAGAGGATGAAAACGAGCGGGACTTCACTGGGGGGAAGGGAGGGGGCTGGGTTTCTATGGCCACCATTAATTTGAGTTTAGGCACTTATCTCCCTGGAAACAAGAGGCTGGTCTAGACCTATTTATTTAGTTTTGAGCCCCTGCTCCCCGGCACTCAGAGCGCGCCCGGCTCCCGGCGCGGGAGGGACGGGAAGAAAGCTGCCAAGAAGTTTGGCCGCGCTCGCTCGGATCCCCCGGCTCGCAGAGCAGCGCTGGGGCTGGGGTGCAAGGGGCGCTCGGACCCCCATGCAGCGCCCGAAACTGACCAGCCCCGGGTGCAACTGACCAGCCCTGCCCGGGGGCCGCGGAGATGAACGGCTCGCTGAACACGTCGGGGGTCGGCGAGGCGGGCTGGCAGCCCGAGTCCGTGCTGCTGCCTCTGGTCTACTCGCTCATCTTCCTGGTGGGCACGGTGGGCAACGCGCTGGTGCTGGCGGTGCTGCTCCGCAACGGGCAGGTGCACAACACCACCAACCTCTTCATCCTCAACCTGGGCGTGGCTGATCTGTGCTTCATCGTCTTCTGCGTGCCTTTCCAGGCTACCATCTACACCCTGGAGGGCTGGGTCTTCGGACCCTTCCTCTGCAAAGCCGTGCACTTCTTCATCTACCTGACCATGTACGCCAGCAGCTTCACGCTGGCCACCGTGTCCCTGGATAGGTAAGAGGAGCCAGGGAAGGAGCTAGGGCTCTGAAGCTCCTGGGCTGCCCGGGTGTTACCTGAGGTCCTCTGTGGTTGACGCCTCGGGTAGAGCTTGGTCCTGCCTCTCCGGTACTCGCAGGTCGCTCCCTGCAACTTTTTCGGGGTTCGTGGAGGAGCTGGAAGGGCGGCACAACCAGGGACAGCAGCGGCAGGGTGAGGTGTGGTGGGGTGGAGAGGGCAGGACAAGGGACCCCCTTCACACACACCCAGTTGGCTCACACGGGTTCTTTGCAGGGCTGAGTTCCTCTGCCCAGAGTCTCGGGCTGCACCTGGAGAGTCGCAAGCTCAGCTCTGTGCATTACACGTGGGAAGCAGCAGTTCAGCGGGAATAGGACTTGTCTGCTGAGCTTTGCAGTGAGGCTTTGTCCAGCTGAGCTACCGCAGGGTGATTCCTCTGGTAGGGTAACTGGCACTCTCAGAGCTGCGGTGAAGGAACTGGTCGCCCCTGGAAAGGAGCGGAGGAACTTGGGTTGGGCTCGTGCCTAGGAGCGGGACAGAGAACCAGGAGCACTTGCTGGGAAGTGTCCAGCTTTGCAGAAGGGAGCTCGGAGCCAGGGCTCAACTCTCAGGCCACTTGCTGGACCTGATTCTCTTCTCCCAGGGCCAATCTCTCCTCTCAGTGTAAATCGGGAGTAACTTTATTGAGAGGAGAGGAGCTAGAGTAAAACTAGTGTCAGGAGAAGAGAGTCTAAAGAGATACTTCCCTAGTATCTCTTTAGCAGTGCAGGGGAAAGGAGGGGTGGGGGTGACAGGGCAGGGACTGCAAGTGAAGCGCAGTGGTTTAACTGGCATTCATGTAGATCCTTTCCAGCACAGAGATTAGCTACAGCAGAAACCTATGAATCCAGCTCTACACTGGTACATCAGCATTTAGGATTTGCACCACAGCTGGGGCACAAATATACAATGCACTGACATCTCTGCACAGACTCTGCATGGAGATTGGTAGAGAGCTTACTCCACGTTCAAAAGCAATTTCCTTCTTAGTGCTTGCTGGGCACATCATGATCTACACATGCACTTTACTGTAGAGTTGCACAATTAATTCCACAGTAAATCATCACAGTTTACATATGCACTCTTATTAGGGTGCAGTAAATTAATTAATTCCGCTGTAAGAGAGTACTGCCCATGACAAGTACTATCCTACAGCAAAGTACTTGTGTGTGCTGAAACACACTTGTTGACTGTGACCAGGGCTGGCTGCGGCATGAGAATGCTTCAGTGTTGGGGCTGCCTGCCAGCTAGCTCTGCACTGTAGCACCCTCATGCCCCAGGGAGCCCTGATGCCACTGACTGCCACCAGGAGCTCAGGGCTGATGCCAGGTTATCTGTTTTGGGGCAGCTACTCTAAGGAGCACATGAAGATGCTGCACCTGGAAGCATCTGACTCTGGCACAAATTGTGCTGGAATTTATTAAAGTGCATGAACTAATTGTTCATGTAGATATGCCCCCTGAGTCCACACTGGGAATTAGTCCAGAGTACCCAGTGTGTTGTAGGTTCACACCTTAGCTTATTACACAGTAACCCTCAGGATATGTCTGCACTACAAATAAAAACTGCAAATAGACTTAGCCCAAGTTAAAGCAAATTCAACAAACAAGTAAGGCTGGAAGGGACCTCAAGAGATCATCTAGTCCAACCCAGGACAGAATCTGCAATCTTGATGTTATCAGCATTATGCTCTAACCAACTGCGCTAGAAGTTAAAATCCAAGTTAGGATATAGCAGTTGTTTTAACGCAGCTTAGAGCTGAAATCTAAAATCTTTACCTCTACACCTACTGACTCATTCAACTACAATTGGCTTGTTTTTTCGGGGGTTTAAGTTAAGTAAAGAACAGACTTCTTTCAGTGAAATATCATTTACCAATAGTTACACAGTTTGTCATTTCTATAGCATTGAATGCACCAAACTAAAGACAGATGCATAATGATGTGAAGCATGTAGGTCAAACTGCACTAGTAACCAAAGAGAACTAGATCTGGATCAGGTACAAGTCCAATGAAAGCATGGCTGAAAAAGGCAGGATCACTCATGAAAAGCAAATGAGACCTCAGTACATGAGAATGTTCATTAAAGGCTTCCTTAGACTGACAAAGGGTTTTTGAACCTGAAAGCTTGCTTAATAACTATTCTCCAACCATTTGGGTAGGTCTAATAAAAGATATCAAATTCACCCAAGGAACCTTGTCTTCATTAAACTGAAGAATTTAAATGGAGGAGCAGAGTTCCGTGGATGCCTCAGGTCTTGTGGCAGAATTTATTCAGATCATCAGAATGAAAAACATCAGCTGAGAATGCAGCTGGAAAGATGACAGCAAAGGAACTCCATAGGACTAGTTTGCAAATCTGTTGTTCTGTTGATGTGCAGTTACTTACGGGATTAGGTATACGTGCTGGCCACTGCTGACTAGCATAAGAAAGACGTTTGCAATCTGACCCTGAATGATCAGAAGCTCATCAGTTTTTGAAATTGCTATAAGGACTGCAGAGCTAATAGGAAATACAGAAGGTGGGTGAAGCATTTTAAAGGAAACTGGGGCTATATTCTGATACATACATCTGGAGTGAAGCTGTTTGGTTCTAATTAATTGCTGTAGATGTATATTGATATAATGGGGTTAAAACCTGTCTTTGGATTGTTTTCACCAGCATGTGAGAACTGTGTTAGTTAGGTTACTAGAAACTAGAGAGAAACAAAGCTATTTACTTACTGTTAAGTGAACCTGTCATAGAGGTTCAGAAGCAAATGCAATAAGATAAGCTGTAGCTCCTGGATGAGTTAAGGAACTACTAGAGAAAGATTATTTGCATTTTGATATGCTGCAAAACAAGCACATCATTTAAAGAAGAACAAGCAAATTAATTTTAGTAGACTGTTTCTCCTTCCAATCTAATGCCCTGTAATTGTGTTACCTGAAAGGGTCTCTCTCTCCAACATGCCAAACTAATAATAGCAATAGCAACAATAATAATATAATCATATATACTAATGGTAATGGGAACAATACAGTGACTATTCCAATTGGGGCCAGGGGCACTGGGTACACCAGACCTAAGATTGCTTTTCCATTAAAATCATCTTACATGTCAGCAACCTTTGCAGGTGGAGCCAACTCTAACGAAGGCAACCTGCAGCTTCTGACATTTACAATCTTACTTTGCCTGCTGCTGATCTTGGCCACCAGTTCATCCTTCCAGTGGCTGGGAAGTAATTAATTTGCAGCAAGAAAGAAAAGTGATTCTTGAAGCTATTCTATTGGATTTTTTATTCCTGGAGCTCAGGGTACTTGAAACTGGAGAGATCTTTGGGTCTTAGGAACCAGGTGAAAAAGAACCCCAAACTCCTTTGTGTAACACCCTGTCACACAAAAGCAATTTTGGAAGAGAAACTAGTTAGAAAATTGGCTTTACTTTGCCCTTAAGAAAGCAAGATTTTAACTGGTCTTATTGTGCAGTTTAGTGTCTAGCATGCACTTGTCATGAAAGGAGCCTGAGTTGGGGGTATATGATTAAAGCTGATCCAAGGCCCAGTTCTTCTCTGACACCAGAGTAAGATCAGGAGTAAGTCTGTGGAAAGCATTAGAGCTACATGCATGCAAAGTTATTGTAAAGTAAGTGAGACAAAAATCTGAGCTTTAGAAGTGTGATCTACAGACAGGAGATGGCAGAGCAATAATTTACACCTTTACGTGATCAGTGTGTTCCCGTTATCTCCCACTATGGGAAAAAAGCAATGGGACCAGTGCGCAAGATCAAAGCAAGCACATCCTGTGCTTCTCATCTCCTCTCTCCCACTAATTCATCACCTCTAAACAACAGCCTCCTCACCGATGCATTTTAATGCTTAAATACACTGAATCACACCCGCCCACAACTAGCAATCCCCATAATGGAGTTGGCATCACATACCCTCCATGAAAAGATGGACCACTTTTTCAAAGAGACACCATTTCTTTTCATTTTTAAGGCACTTCTCTGTCATCAGATCTTGCTGCATGACCTGCTGCAATTCCAGGCTTGCATTTGAGCAGGATAATTATATTTACTCACCTTCCTCAGAAGCATTGGGTATTAGCTGCAGCCAAGGCTGGGGATTTTGACTGGGGAGTGCTGATACTTCTAGTGGAAGTGAAAAACCTAAATGTTCTTTGCTAGAGGGTCTTACAGCTTCGCTTAGGGCCAGATCAATCATCACATTTGGGATCAGGAGGGAATTTTACCCCACAGCTGGACTGGCATGGGCTGTGGGGTTTTGCCTTCCCTTGTTTGGCAGGTGAATGGCCCCGTTCCTTGCCTCTCTCAACTAGATTTCAAACAACTTCCTATCCCTGCAGTGGCAGGACATTGTCGGTTCCCTCATGCCACTGGTTTACCGGTGACAAGTTAGGATGTTCTTCAGTTTGGAGGCATTGTGCCTGGTATTTATGCAAAGAGGTGTTCATGAAGTTTTAATAAGTTGGACCACAGGTGTTCAGCCTTCTGGCCCTGCCAGTCCATGGGCCGTGTGTGAGGTCAGTATACCAGCCTAATCTAGCATGGGGATGGCATGTACTCCAGTTGCTAGATCAGGCTACTGTCCTTCACTCTTGCTGTTGTTGTTACCCATGCTACCTGGGTGAAGCTAGTTAGGTATACTGGTACATGGTCCCATCACACCTATATTTTGCTGTGTAGTCATACCCTCAAAAACAGAATGAGAGTGAATTAGAAATTGTACTAGGAGGGTGAAGTTGAGCATTTCAGCCGTTTTTCCTTGTGCTCTCCCCAGATCCTCAGGTTTTGCAAAGTTCCCTCTGATGTAAACAGAACTATAGTTTTGTTTCTCTCTCTCTCTCTCTTTTTCCCTTCTAGGTATTTGGCTATAAGATACCCTCTGCACTCCAGAGAATTAAGGACCCCCAGGAATGGTCTCACTGCCATTTGTCTCATCTGGGGTCTTTCCTTTATTTTTTCTGGTCCCTACCTCAGTTACTACGAGGAGTTTCAGACAGCCAACCTCACTGTCTGCCATCCCATTTGGAAAATCTCCCAACGCAAGATCATGGATCTCTGCACATTCATCTTCAGCTATGTTATTCCAGTGCTGATCCTGAGCCTCACCTACATGAGGACCATCCGTTACCTCTGGACATCTGTGGACCCCATTGAAGACATGTCTGAGTCGAAGAAGGCTAAGCGTAAGGTCACAAGGATGATCATCATTGTAGCTGTCCTCTTCTGCCTCTGCTGGCTGCCCCATCACCTGGTCATCCTGTGTGTCTGGTTTGGTTACTTCCCTCTCAACCATAACACCTATGTGCTTAGGATCCTTTCACACCTGATCTCTTATGCCAACTCCTGTGTTAACCCCATTGTCTATGCCCTGGTCTCCAAACACTTCCGCAAGGGCTTCAAGAAGATCTTCATCTGCCTCTTGCACAAGAAGGTGGCCAACAAGGTGCATGTAGCTCAAGTGACCAACACAGTCAGCACCTTAGAGGCAGATCTGACAGAAGTAACACACATCAGCGAGCCTCCACATGCCAGGTCCTCCACCTGCTGCCAGCTCCCAGCCCAATCATGGGGAGAGGCAGAACTGGTTGGACGTCCACAGAAAACAGCCAACGCCTTCATCACCTTCAATGTTACCTAATGGAATTTTATTTCTTTCAGACTTTGAAAGATCTTCTGAGTCCAGGACAGTTTCATGGGGACCTGTACAGGATTTCAGGCTTAAATAGACCTCATATGGCTCTCCCCATTTTCCATTAAAATGCTCAAACAGGTATTTCACCCTTAGAGTGATGCTGGTTTCTAGCCTCTCAGGCAAGAGAATGGCCAGGACTTATACAGAGAATATAGTTTTATGGATGTCCTGTCAAGATCATGTGGCTCCAGCAATCAAAGTCTACTTTCTCCAAACCAATTTTCATGTACAATAGCATATTACCTCCTGCCTTGTTTTAATGGTCAGTGAGTGGGCTGTTTTTTATTTTCTATTTTAACCCTCCCAGTAAGACGTGAGGGATTTGTTTTCCTTCACGGATTTTAAAGGTCAGGAATAATTTCGCTTTTTCAATGCAGGGAAAGGGTTTATGGGAGCCATGTCTTAGTTCACCTGCCATAGGACTAGAATCATTTCTAGAGATCTCATGTAGAGATCTTCTTCCAGCTTATTACTGGATTGGTAAAAGGCCTTCGGAAATAATGGCCAAAAGTGCGGAGGGGAGAGGGCTGCTTGCTGACAAGGATCTTAATACTGTCACAGAGAAGCATCTAAAGAAAGGCGGTGGAGAGCGACCCACAAGTCACACAGATAAAGCAAGAGGAAAAGAACAAGTTCTGTTGAAAACCTTCGCACTTTGACTAACATTTTTCGTTACTGTGATTTAAGGTGGTCTTGCTGCTCCTGGCCTGCTTTCTTGATAGATATGTAGAACAGTAACTCTGGGCTGTGTTTCTAATTACCAACGACAGGACAGAAGCTGTGTGCAAGGCACATGCACAGAGTCCATGTTCAGTGGACCAATCAGCCCACTACTGCTGCTAGGAGGCTTTGCTCTGAATTCAACTCAATGAAGAAAGCAAGCTTGGACAGAAAGAAAATAACTGAATTATATGGTTTTCTTTGCTGTCTTTCTTTGGACACTTATGTATTTAAGAGACTCTCTTCACAGCTCATTGAGTTTCTCCTTCGCTGAGGTCACTATCTTGCATTTATAGGACATCAGTGCGTTGCCATGGCGTTGGCTGCGGTGTCACAAATTGAGCATTTTGAGTCCAGTTCTTCACTGCCAGGTTTCATGTGCGGTCACTTATGCAACACAAGAGCAAAAGGTGGCCTTTGTACCATTTTATTCACTTTGTCCAGGTGCAAAAAGCGTCATGAGAGATGAGGGACAAACCTTTTTCAGTGGCATTGCTGAGGAGGATACCCATGCCTAAATAAAGTGTGCTGTAATCTCCACTCCACTTCAGAATGAACCAGATCACCTGGAACCTAGGCAGGCTTGGAAAGGGGTAGCATTGCCCCAGCAAAGGCAAATTTGACCTTTGACATGACATTGGTTCAGCTGGTTAGGGCCCAGTTGAACACATTTGCCTACTTGTTCTAAATCCATTATGCATCAAGCCATGCGGTACATTGGAGTGCATGCCATTTCCTGAGAAATTTGTGGCCAATGCTTGGATCACTGCAGACACCAGTCCCAAACTCTAGGCTGTGTTTGACTCAATTAGGCCCCTTGTCTGTGAAGAATCTTTGAGCCCAAAGCACGGGTACTGCAAGAGTCTAAGCTGCTACCTCTGAGGTGCGAGTTACTTGCAACTTCCCCTCACCATAAAGGCCTTTTCACAGCTAAGAACATGTGTCATACTGGGTCAGATCAGTAGTCCATCTAGGTCTGTATCCCATCTCTGACAGTGACAGCAGTGGCTGCTTCAGAGCAGTGGTTTTCAACCTGTGGGTTGTGGACACCTGGGGGTCTGCGGACTATAAGAGGTCCATGAAAGATGACTATGATCTATCAAAAGTATGTGAATACCTACACTTCTAATTCCAAGGGGTGTGCACCTCCATTTGAAGTTTTTTTTTTAGGAATCCACAAATGAAAAGTTGAAAACCACTGGTTTAGAAAGAGAGCATACGAACAGGGTATATCTGGTGTGATACCTGTCATACCCTCACCATCCTTGGTTCAGAGATGCATCCATGACTTTTCCATTTAATAACTACTAATGGATCTAACTATCATCCACGAACTTGTCCAGCCCTTTTGTAAGCCTGTCTATACTATCTGCCTCTACAACCTCCCATGGTAAAACTCTGCCTTTCCACTCTGTTCCACTCAGATTTCTTGTATTATCATCTGCCATCTATTAATCAACCCTTCACTGTCCCTGAGCAGACTGATCTGAAAAGCACCTACCTTCTTCCTCCTCTGCTATGATATCTATAAGAAACCTGCTGGTTTATGATGGGCAGAGAGAAAAGTAGCAGAGATTAGTTGGCGTTCAGCATAATACAACATATAATTGTATATACATGTACATTAAAATTATAAATATTTTACTGTATTTAATATATTTTTTTCTTTTTGGCTGCAAGCTCCTGGGATCAAAGACCATGTGTTGAAGTGTATTTGTAGAGCCAAGCACAATGGATCTTGAGGCTCCCTGAGTCCCAGGGGACAATTACAATGCAAATGTTAAAAAAATATAAAAAAAGATAGATGTTTGCAGAGCACCTCTATCGGCTGGAACCACTTTGGACATATGGGTAGCACACACCCTGGGCTCCCATGACCCTGACTGCCTGCCTGATTTTAGGTTAAGTTCTGTCTGTGCTTTACTGGCTTCCCACAGATTGAAGCAACTAATCATTTCCACGAATATAAGAGATGTGAAGGTTAGCCTGGTCACAGTCTGGATCTCGAGACATGCATTCAGCCTTCCTGAAAGTGATGGCCTAAGTGCTAGAGCCCTGCAAGAAAGGTGCCCAAGGGAAACAAGAGATTGATTTTGAGCCAGAAACTAGATGGATGATACTATTGATGTGATAGTCTGCGATAAGATTAGTGGGCTATGCATATATAGGGGCATGGGATTTCTCTCTGCAGTGGGAATAGAGCAACAGACTCTCACACGGTGTATATACCTGTACTCATTACCATATTTTGTTATTTCATACACTGCGTATATAGTACTGCCTTTAATTTCCATGCATTTCTGAATGCTTTGCAGGATGTTCAGAGAGATCACTTGATCTCTAAGCTTGAAATAAGGCCATCTTTAGAGTGAAGAGAGCCCTACAGAAGACAGCTTGGAAGAGAAAATGACAAATTACATAGCCAAATTACCTTGCCCTAAACAGTCTGCCCTTAATATGATGTTTAATCCCACAAAAGGCACCTTGATTAGTTCCCAACATGGGGTACTGGTTTAGTACTGACTCACTGCAAAGAGATATCTACTGGATGACCATTTCTTTGCACCACTAAGTGTTCCTTGGGATGCTCCTATCCAAATACAGACTTGGCCATGTAGCATAGCCAACAAGGTATTCCATGAATACTTAGTTCAGCATATGACCAATACCGTGTTGTGACACTAGGCAGCACAAACTGTATTAGATAGTGTGGGAACTGGAGGGTGAACCATACGGTCTGTCTGCATCTAGCTGCCTCAATAAAGAATCACCTTTATATTGATGATACCGAATCTCCTTATTACCTTGCGATATGCTGTGTTCTACCCTGCTTTCTTTTTGTAAAGTGGATGGAGAATGGCATTGCTTTTCCTTCATGAGGGTCCCAGCTGACCTCCTAACAGACTTAAAGGATGTAAGACAAGTTAGAAACTAGTTCTGTTGATGATAAATACTTCTATACGCTGTGGGGAATGTTGGCTTATCTCCCTTTGCCTCTAACGCAGGCATCTCTTGGTAAGTGTGGTCTCTTCCCAAGGAGGTGGGGGAGGCCAATATGCATAACAGAGTCTGTGCATGACCTTATGGGTAGCAAAGGATACCTTACATGAGAAGCTAGTGAGCAGATCTACCCTATGATCTGTTGTTCCCCACCAGCCCTTGAATGCAGTTGGCAGATTTCAGCCATGATGTAAACAGGAGTTGCATCTATATACATGAGCCCTGAATTGGACTTGTATTTATGCTCTTTGAACAAAAGGCCTTAGAACCTGCATCTGAACCCAGTCTATGAACTTTGGTTGAGTACCCAGTTTGAAAACCATTGCAAGATGGTTGGGGTTTTGATCTTGAGAGGGTTTCATGAAAACATGCTTCAGAGCATGAGATGTAGGATCCTAGGAAAGCCATGTAGAATTCCTTCCCTAATGCCTACTCTTCGATTGAAAACCAAAATGTCTTGCTCCCTTGTTTATGCAAAAGTTTTCAGCGCAGATCTTGAGCTGACTGAGTTTGGCCGTATGGGTTATACGAAAACTTTGGGAAGTAGATTTCCTTTTAAAGGCACTGACACACTTGTAGGCAGTAGACATATGTTACTATAATCGCTAAGGGTGCTTATACACATGCAGCAAGGCTGTGCCGACATTTTGTAATTACAGTGCATGGAGCAGACTTGATTAATTGAGTCTGCTGGAGCATGGTAATTACAATGTTTTCAGCAGACTCCAGTGACACATGCATCAGTGTCCCTGCACTGAAAAAAATGGTAGCAGGGGTGCTTTAACTAAAGCTCATTAAACAAGCTTTAGTTAAAGTGCATCCACCATCATTTTTCAGTGTGGGGACACTGATACACATGACATTCCAGGCACTTTAATTAGAGTGGCTTTTGGGTATTTATAGCTGTGCTCCGGGAGCAGGCAGGCTGTACACTTTAATTAGAGCAGCTCCAAGAGCTGCTTTAATTAAAGCTCCTGCAATGTCACGTGTATTAGCCTCCCTGCACTGAAAAATGTCAGTAGGGGCACTTTAGCTAAAGCTCATTGAACAAACTTTAAAAGTGCCCCTGCCACCATTTTTCAGTGTGGGGATGCTGATACACGTGACACTAGAGTCTGATGAAGTGCAGTAATTATCACGCTCCAGCAGACTTGATTGAGTCTCCTCCACTGTGTTATAATTACAGCACATCATAGCAGCCTCAATGTATGTATATAGGTGCCCTCAGAGCTGCTCAAATTAAAGTGCCCCCCCCGCATCTATAAATGCCCAAGGATGCCGAGACCTAAACGCACCTGTTCATTTGCCTGTTAACTGGAATCAGGTATCGTTCAAAAGGAACCACGAGCACAGAGATTAGTAGATTTTTCTTCAGGGCTCTCCCTTGCTGCCATATCCAGGGGATCATTACTAAGGCAGAACTTCCCTGGGAGTCATGCTGTTGAGTTTGATGGATGAAGGATCAGGTCTTGAATAGTTAATTCAGAACTGGGCCCTACAGACCATCCAAGACACAAGGATCAAACCTAAGTCAGGATCTGAAACATCCCAGCAGCCAGGATGTTTAGCTTTACATTTTGGGTTCAAGGCCATGTCTACTCTAAACACCCAGGAGAAAGCAGCTCTATTTACAACAAGATCCTCCTGTTCCAGTCCCTATTGCTTTGATTCCTCCTGAGACTCTGAGAAGCTCTTGACTGTCAAACATTTTATCTTCCCCATTAAGCCTTATTATAACCAGACCTAGCCACTCCTATAAAGAGGACCATCAATTTCCCAATGCCTCATATCAATAATAATTATATTTAGTCTACTCATGCCCGCAGCATGTCACAGACATAGATTATATAAACAGTTCCATTATTTATCACTGCAATTGTGTCTTGGAGCCAAGCCTTTCCCAGCAGAGAAAATACTTAATAAGCATAAAAACAGAGCCTATATTATCTGACTCTACCTCTCATACTTTCTGTTTTCTCCCCTATCCCTGTATTTGAGGGAGTCTCTGTTGGCTGATGGCTAGCTCTCTTACCAAACTGCATAGGTTTAGAAGCAGGATTTGTTTTTGTCTCAAGAATGAGTGGTTGAATTAGCTTAGCCACATGTGCAAAAGCTCAAAGGCAAAACAGAAAAGACAACGAGGGATGCTAAGAGAAGCCAGGGTTCTCCCCAAAACTAACCATTCCTCAGCTAAGAGGTCAATCAGCAGAAGGGTATTTCCATATCAAACTCTTAGGAGCACAGAACTGGGAGAAACCAGCTGGGTCATCACATCCAAGCCCTGGAAAGCTCAGGCCATCACATAAAAAAAGTTTGTCTAAACTAGTCTGAAAGAACCTCCACTCCAGCCCTTACTACACACCACAGCCACAAAATACCCCATCCAAATTAAGACCTTTAGCACAAAAACTTTTAGACCCTTCTATAGTTCAGATGATCAGGGATCAGAACGGGATCCAGACAGATGAATCAATCACAACACAAGGCACTAGCTAGTTTCATTGCACATCTGGAAGTGGTTTCCTTCATTGGGAACCTCCTTACTAGCAAATTCCCATTGTGTCACCTTTACATTTGCCCTTTGGTTAGAAGCCTGTTTCTGCTTCTTTTTAGTGTTGAGATCTACACCAGACTCTTGTCTACATGTTAGCAACACTTTCCATCTCTTTTCAGACTATACTGCTCATTAGCTGCTCAGTAGCTGGACCCATCAAGTGATTTGATGGAAGTCTCTCTTGTTAATGTGGCTCAAATTGGAATGCCTCCAAACTTCAGCACTGCACAGGAGGGACTCGGAGGAAGGTGCGAGACGTCCAGCCCTGAGCTGCTCTAACGGAGCTTACACTAGAGTCAGAGGGAACGGACACTTCATTGGTTGGCTCACCGTGGCTTGAGTCAGAGGCTTCCAGAGACAGAAGCCTGGGCTGTTATGACTTGAATTAAGGCTTTCTAGCTGGGGCTGTGACAGATGCACCTCCTCTGCGACCACCCTTATGAACTCACCAGTGGATGACCTACATAGACTATGTTTCATGGCTTAGCTGGGAATCAGGTGGTCTGGATTCTTTGCTCCATGCTGCCAGCAACTTATTGTGTGAGCCTGGGCAGATCTCTTCGTCTCATTTTCAGTTTCCCCACATGTAGAGCAGAGGTAATGACCCTGATGTTCCTTTTTACAATGCTTTGAGATCCCCTAGCTGATAAATGCTTTATAAAGGACCAGCTATTAATATGAAACAACGTTCATCTCACACTAATAAGCATTGGCAGTAAAAGGGAATGGGAAAAAATATGAAATCCATGTATTTCTAAGCTCTCCATCTACATCTTTGCAGATGATTGGAAAGAACAGCATGGGCTCACCACCAGAAGAGCTATTCTGGGTCTAGCTATAATTACATGCCAAACTAGGGTGTTAAAAGAACATAATTAAAAGTTGTAAAGTCAAGCACTCAGAAGTTGGGATATGGAGAAATTGAGATTGCCGGTGGAAAACTAATTCAGCTTCCCTGTGTGTCTGCATTATGATGCATGCTTGAACAATAAGATAACCTCACTATTTTTCCCACCCTGATTTATTGGGTGCACACTGAGTGGGTCACTATTTAAAATGTCTTTTTAATAGGGGAAAAATTGTGCCATCACATCATTAGTACATCATAATGCAAACCTTTTCATAGAACCCCTGCTTCTTGCCCTTCTGCAACCAGTTCCCCCTTCTCCTTCATGGTGTCTGGGCACCAGCAGGGAAAGCTCTTTTCTATCCCTACAGCCTTGGGATGGTACATGCTCAGTATGCTCAGTAAGGATGGCACATGAAGAATGGGGCCAGTACTGGAGACAGGGCTAGGGATGGAGCACATCCAGAGAAGGCCAGGGTATTGGAGGACTTTAGCTGATCAACACTAATAGATACAACTGGACATTTTTCAGAGGCTTCTCACCCTGACCATTTTTCCATGGATGTAGCAAAAGGCACATCCCTGATATGGCAGGATGACACTCTAAATTTCAAGAATCTGCTCCAAAAGCATGGCATATTATGGCTTAATAAAACAGGGTTACAATATTCTCACAGACAAGCTAAGGAAGTATGGCCTGGATGAGTGGACTGCAAGGTGGATACAAAACTGGCTGGAGCATCAGGCTTAGAGGGTAGTAGTCAATGGCTCAATGTCTAGTTGGCACCTGGTATCAAGTGCAGTGCCCCAGGGGTTGGTCCTGGGGCCGGTTTTGTTCAATATCTTTATCAATGACCTGGAAGATGACAGAGTGAACCCTCAGCAAGTTTGCAGATAGCATCAAGCTGGGGCGAATAGTAGATATGCTAGAGGGTAGGGTTAGGCTTTAGAGAAACCGTGACAAATTAGAGGATTGGACCAGAAGAAATCTCATGAGGTTCAATAAAGACAAGTGTAAAATCCTGCACTTAGGACAGAACAAACCCCTGTATAAATACAGGCTGGGGGCTGACTGGCTGGGCAGCAGCTCTGCAGAAAAGGACTTGGGGGTTACAGTGGACAATAAGCTGAATATGAACCAGGAGTGTGACCTTGTTGCCAAGAAGGCTAATGGTGTACTGGGCTGCATTGGTAGCTGTGTTGTCAGCAGGTCAAGGGAAGTAATTGTTCCCCTTTACTCACCACTTGTGAGGCCACATTTGGAGTACTGTGTTCAGTTTTGGGGCCTCCATTATAGAAAGGATGTGGAGAGAGTCCAGTGGAGAGCAATGAAAATGGTTAGGAGGCTGGGGCACATGACTTACAAGAAGAGGCTGAGGGAATGGGGCTTATTTAGTCTAGAGAAGAGAAGACAGTGGGGATTTAATAACTTAGACTTCAATTTAATAAGTAGACTTCAACTACCTGACGGGGGTTTGAAAGAGGATAGAGCTAGACTGTTTGCAGTGGTGGCAGATGACAGAAGAAGCAGCAATGGTCTCAAGTTGCAGCAAGGGAAGTTTAGGTTAGATATTTGGGGAAAAAAAATCTCTCACTAAGAAGGCAGTAAAACACTGGAAACGGTTATCCATAGAGGTTGTGGACTCTCCATCCTTGGAGGTTTTTAAGACCCACTAGACAAAGCCTTGGCTGGGATGATCTAATTGGGGATGCTCCTGCTTTGAGCAGGAGGTTGTACTAGATGACCTGCTGAGGTCTCTTCCAACCCCAATTTTCTCTGATTCTAGGGGTAAGGCTTTCTGTTAACATGGGACAAATTGTTTTCTTCCCCTAATTTTATTCTTGGAAACGATGGACGTGTTGCACATGAAACTTTCCCAAAATATTCAGCTGCAGACAGACACCTGGTGTGGATAATTTCAGTCTGAATAACTGTTTGGCAGCTGAAAGCAGCAGGATCTTATAATGGGAAGTGTCAGACAACCTTAACTAATTGGTAGCACCAGCAGCCCTACCCATACAGAAAGGCACCCCCTTTTCTCTTGGCTGCCTCCTGGAGCATGCCAATACATGTGCCTTCAAGTCCACTCATCCTGGTTACATTAGGATTTGCATGCACTGCTGGTGGCTTCATTATATTCCATCTTTGTAATTCTGATGAACAAGTTGCTTGGCAGAGGTTTGAATCTCGTCACAGACAATTTATCTGGCAATTAGGCCATTCAGAACTACTTGAGCCCAGAGCAATTTTCTCAAGGACTTAGGAATGAAATTTTAGGGTCTATCACTTTCCTCCTGTTTGAGCCTTTCCATCTTTCCTCTCCCTTCCCTTCCTGAGCTCCCTTCAGTCTTTTTCATTCTCCCAGGCGTCTGGTGCTCTCAGCTTATGACTGCACTATAGGAGCTGTTATAGTTGGACTTTGGGCTGCTCCAACAAGGGGGAGAAGAGAAAAAGTCTTCCCTTTTTCCTATCGCCTCCAGGGGCCTCTGGCACAGGTCTGGTCTTCATAGCTCTCTTGATGCAGGGACTATGCAAGATGTCATTTTGTAGGCCTGTGCAAATAGGGAACTATTTGGTTCAGATTCAGCCAGTTTGGATGCCAGAGATTGGATTTGGAGATCTGAATCATTTTTCCAATTTGATTCAGCTGAATTTGCTTCGGAGCTGATTCAGAGCAAAGCTTTGGATCATGATTTGGATATGGAGGTGATTCGGATGATTTGGAGCCCAAACCTATGAATCCGAATCAAGTTGCTGGAAGCTTTAGGCTTTCTGAAATGATTCGGAGCTTCCAAATCAATTCGGAAAAGATTCAGAGCCAATTCCGAGATTAAGCCATAGAGTATGATGGGGAATCAATGAAATATCTGTACCTTTGTTATCTTTTGGCTGATTCAGATGAAACTTGCAGGGATGGTAGCCCCTGCTAAGAGCACGATGTGTGCCAAGTTTCAAGGTGATAGGTGGAGGGGTTTCTGGCAAACTGCACCCCAACATTCTGAAAGCAAGACAAATGTCACGTGTGTACGTTAAGCCACAGTGGAGTGAAAACTGCAGGACTGGTAGCTCTTGCAGAGGCCACAAAGCCTGCAAAGTTTCAAGGAGATAGGTGCACAGGGCTTGGGAGAAACTGCACCTCAAGCTGCTGAAAAGCAAAACTCGTGACGTGGGTGACAATGTGTGTGTTATGGCGCAGCAGGGTGAAAGTTGCAGGCCTGCTAGACCCTGCTGAGGCCACAAAGTCTGCTAGTGGTCAAGGAAATAGGTGCAGGGGTTTATAGGTTCTGGGGCCCTGCACCTCTAGCTGCTGACAGGCAAAACTCGTGACATGGGTACTTGTGCAACTGACTATCTCTTCTTGAAGCAGAAGAAGTTCCTGGCTCTGTATTGATTCTCCTTAGTTTGTGGTTTTGTAGGTGTTAATCCTTGCTCATTAACTCGTTATCTAGTAGCTAGCTACTGTGTATTGAGCTGGTTTCTGAATGAATCATGATTGATTGGTAACACAGTAGCTTGGCAGCCAGGCCTGCAGTAGTTCCTCCCCCTCCCTCCCATCCGCCCGTGCCTCAAGATAGACACAGTTGCACAAGCACCCATGACATGAGTTTTGCCCATCAGCAGCTAGAACCCAGAAGCCCTGCACTGATCTTCTTGACAGCTGGCAGGTTTCATAGCCTCAGCAGGGGCTAGCAGGCCTCAGCTTTCACCCCTCTGCACCTCAACACACCCAGTGTCACCTATGTCATGAGTTTTGCTTGTCCTCAGCTTGAGGTGCAGTTTCCCCCAAACCCCTGCACTGATCTCCTGGAAACTTGGCAGGCTTTGTGGTCTCAGTAAGAGCTACCACCCTTGCAGTTTTCACCTCACTGTGGCACCTATCACCTTGAAATTTGGCATACATCATGCTCTTAGCAGGGGCTACCATCCCTACAAGTTTCATCTAAAGCAGCCAAAAGACAACAAAGTTATAGAAATGTCACTGATTCCCCATTATACTCTATGGCTGAATCTCAGAATTGGCTCCAAATCTTTTCCAAATTGATTCGGAAGCTCCATATCATTTCAGAAAGCCCAAAGCGTCCATTGATTTGATCTGGATTCACAGATTCAGCCTCCAAGTCATCTGAATCATCTCCAAATCCAAATCATGATCCGAAGCTTTGCATGGCCCTATAATTTTGTACCCTGAAGCTCTGACAGCATTATAATTCTGCAACAATAAACCCAACAAATGTCTGGATCCACCACCTTCTTTTCCAGTCATTTGGCCTTTCCATTTTGCCAGTGAGACTTAACAGGAGACGTCTTTCTCGGTACAGAGAATCACAGTTTCCAAGGGGAAATGATTTATATCCAACAGCATTTACAATATAATCACTGTTTCCACCTCAACTCATTCACCCTGTTCCCTGGTTTCTTCAGAACAACAGTGGAGTGCTTAGTTGAAGCAAGACCAAACTCAAATACACAATGTACGTCTTAGAGAAGAGCAGAATACCACAGAGAGATGAGGAAAGGAATTGGCTGTTTGCAAGTTAATCTATTTAGAGTATGTTTCCCCCTGAAAAGACACTAAATGAAGTGCAGACTCCCAAGTCAGACAGGCTAATGTAAACCTATGTGCTGTCTCCTTCCTGGAGAAGAACTATGAATCCCATTTTAGAGACAGCGATACAGAGAAAGTCTGTGTTATTTAAATTTTAGAGAGGAAAACAAGGCCAATTTGTACCTGGACATTTATTTTTATTGCCTGGGACACCTTGGCTGCTGGATGGAGAGACTCCTTTTTGGGAATCAGATGCAGAGCTTTTAGGCTGTTAAGTAGGGACCCTTCACTGACACAAGTTCTCATAACTGCACTAACTTCAGGAGACGAACTGGCTCTTAGCTGTGTACAGTCATCCTCTGTTACTTTTCCTTCTCCTCCACTATCAGGCCTGGTCAAACTACATCATGTTGGTGGCACAGTTATGTCTACATGGCAGTGAAAAGACCCCTTCTGCTTGCTGGATCCGGATGTAGCTGTGTCAACAAGAGAGAGGGCTCCTGCCAGCTTTGCTGTTCCCCTTCAGGGTTGTGACACACCTAGGCAGCAGGGCTATGCGAAGCTTCGGGTGGTGATTCAATTCGGAGGAGATCCTGGCCAATTCGGTAGCCGAATCTCTGTATCCAAATCGAATTGGGGTCCAATTTAAAGGTCCAAATTGATTTAAAGCTCAAAGCTTTCCGAATCTTCGGCAAAGACTCGGAGAGCTTTGATGATTCGGGCAGTCCCCAGTGGTTGCAGCAGGAAGCTGCAGCCACTCTGAACTGGTAAGTACTGGGGGTGTGGGAGGAGACCATGGGAGGACCCCTGTCCTGCTCCCCTGGCCCCCCCACGGCTGCCCCACCTGCTGGGGCTCTGGCCCTTTAAGAAAAACAAAAATAGCCGAGAAAAGTCCCAGGGACTCACCGCTTCTGGGGCAGCCTCAGGGCTTCGGGGGCCCCTGAAGAGCCCCCACATGGCACAGGGCAGCGGGGATCACCCCCCACCGGCAGCAGCAGTGAATCCCAGGGTTTCTTCAGGTTTTTTTTTCTTAAAAGGCTGGAGCTGGCCCTCGTGGGGCACCCGTGAGGGGGCTGGTGAAGCGGGGGAGTGGGTTTGGAGGCTCATGCAGAGCCCCCCATGCAGCGTGGGGCAGTGGGGGTCAGCAGGGAATCGCCCCCTGCCCGGCAGCACCTGCTGAGCCAAGGCCTTTTTTCCCCCACGTGCTGGGAGCTGGGGCGGGAGGCAGATGGGCCTGGCCTGGATGATTCAGGGATTCGGCTGAATTGAATCAGGACAGTGATTCGAATCGCTGTCCCCTGAATCAGCTGACTCCCAATCCAAAGCAAATACTAGCCACTTTTGCACAGGCCTACTAGGCAGGCAAAGAACCTCCTTCCCCTGCCCATGGCATGTCACTTTGAGGAGGCTATTCCAGCACAGCTAGAGCAGCAGCAGCGCCATAATGCAGACATGCCCTAAGTTACTGATCTGGATGGACTTCCAGCACCTGCCCAGACCTCATAGTCATCATCATTCAAGTCAATCAGAAAAATGCCCAGGTACTTGGTGGGCTCTGGTCAAAGCTGTGGAGCTGTGGTACCAAGCCAATTTCTCCAGCAGCAACACACCCCCTCTTCTACACACAACTTCAAGACTGAATCCTTTTGGCAGCTGAAGTTTCATGCAATAGCCCTAGCTGTGAACCTGGGGTTCCTCCATCAACTTGGCTTCAACTCTGGCTTGGGCAAGCTGTTACCATACCTCCCTCCCTCTCCATGGTCATGCTACAAACCAATGCATAAGGGGATACAAGGGCAGGTCATGTTTAACCAATAGAAAAGAAAGTCTCAATACGCTATCAGAAGGATCATCCGAATATGGAAAGCCTCAAATCAAGCCCCATGAGCAATGACTGAGTTGGCCTTTTAAATGCCTTGCACGCAGCAGCCCAGGTGATTCTGCAAACGGGGCAGCTTAACAAGCACCACTGAGCACCTGTTCTGCCAAGGTGCTGGAGGTCATGTGTCCTCTGAGTGCTGTCTTCCCCAACTTTGGAAAGAAGCAAATGAATTTCCTCCCAAAGCATTTTCTTAGATCCTTTGAAGATCAAGCAGGTTGTCTCCATCAAAAATAGTCATGAGATGAGACTATTCTGGTTGAAGACAGCCCCCAGACGACAGCCACAAAACGGCCTCTTCAGTTATTGGGTCGTTATGTGTTTACCTAGCCCCATAATTTACCGCGGGAATGGAGTTCTGAATACTCTGAACCTTCAGAACAGCTGAACCCAGGCCTCAAAGGTCCTGGAAAATTAAGAGAAATGTTTGGTACAGTGCCCTCCCAAACAGGGGAAGGGAGGGTTGGAAGAGGAGGAGTTAACAGAACCTCCCTAGAGCCTGCAGCTGCCAAAAACAAATGTATTTTGATTCTGCCTCAAGATTAACCCAGCATGAAGGTTATAAATGTGACCAGTGTATGGTGTCTGTCATAACAAACCTGTTGCCTTCTTAGGCGTCAGAGCTCTCTCTGTAGCGCACGTGTGTAATGTGGTGGTGGCAGCGTGGATAGAATTTCAATTCTCCCCCTTCCAAGCAAGAAAATAAAAGGGCTCTACAGCATGCCTTACAGGAGACTCTCCTGACAGCAGGATAGGATCTGTGACACAGCAGCCTGGCAGGCAAAGGTAGACAGCAACATTTACCTGTGGTCTGCTATCACCTCTGTACCTGCGGTGTTTTACTGGATCCAGCCATGGAGCTGCATCATCATGTCCCTGGGACCCTTACAGGTCTGGAAATATGCTGATGAGGGTGTGGTAGCAGCAGCAATTGTCACTGGGACTGGATGACAAAGCTCCCCCATGCCAGATCACATTGGTGTGCAGGGTAGGCGGGTTGTGGGATCAGTTTGCAGCTGGATCCGGCAGGAGTGGCCAGGCCCATGCACTAGATCACACCTGTGGACAGCCTCCATGCTGGATCTGGCCTGTGGAATGACCCTGTGAGTGGGATCTGGCGCATGGACCAGTCCTGCAACACTCACGTAGCCCAAGTACAGGGCTGGATACACTGAGCACCACTGGTATCCATCAATGAAGGTAAGGGAGACAATCTATATCTATGCAAATTAGCAGCTCCCCTGCCCAGTCATCTGGCTGACCTGCATTACTGCAGGCTATAGTTGGTGCAATGACCAGCTGGTCTCCAAAACCCTTTGGCACAGACAGTTGGAGTCAAGTGCCCCTGGGTAATGCCAGCTCTGGCTCTCTTTGTTTTGTGAGCCTGCACCCATTTGCCCAGGGCAGTCCTGGCTTTGGAACACCGGTTCTGGACAGCTGGTGCCCTGGGCAAATATCCATGATCGGTGTAGCACTGCGAACCTCCCCTTCCCCTTTCCACTCCAGGGACAAACCAGTGGCTCATGCCCAGCAGAGGAGACACTTCCTGCTTTTGCAGGGACGGGCAAGGCAGGGAGTGCAGGGGTTTGAGATTTGCATGGTTTACCTGGAGGGGAAGGCTCTCGTGCTACAGGACAGATCACCTTTCATCCCCTCACCTAGCAAACCTATCTTCCCTACCTCCTTTCCAACCCCCTCCTCTGACCCAAGACTCAAAGAACTCCCCCTTTTTCCTGCCCACCTCTCCACATTCAGCGATTCCTTCTCCTCTCTCCTCCAGACCCTTCCCTTTCCCCAGTGTCCACGTCCATCTTCTAAGTTCAGACTGTTTGGACCCATCTATGCCCCTGGCTCCATTCCCCAGCATCGGATGAAATGAGCTTCAGCTCACAAAAGCTATAAAGTGCAAATCTACCCTGCTTCTACTCGACTTCAGACTAACATGGCTAATCATGTCTATCCATTCTCTGGGCGAAAAAAGAAGCCTCCTTCATTCTCATAGCTTGCCAGAGAGATGGCTAATCGGTTAACTTCTTGGGAGCTGTGCCAAGTAGGGAACTGTGCCAAATAGCCAAGCTCCAGCTGCTTTACTGGGTCATTTTACAAGTACGTGGAGTTTCCTTGCTCAGGTCCCCACCTGCACCTGCAGGTTGATCCATTTGTACCAAGTAATAGCACAGAGAGCATTTAAAAGCAGGCTTAAGAGCAGGAAGTGTGCAGCACTTGAAACCACAGCTGCTGAAGCCACCAGGTGCCAAAGGTTCAGGCTAATTAAGCTGTTACCGCACAGACTGAGCACGCAGATCAAACTTCTTTGCAATAAGTCGCAAGCAATCAGGGGACCAAACAGAACATGATGTGGCAAATTGCTGCTGTCTGGCCCCTGCATTCTTGGTAGCCAAGGGAACGGCTGCCTGACAAAAGGCCTCTAACTTCAAGAGGAAATTGTCAAGGACATTTTCTTTTTAATTGATTCCTCTCTGCCTTAGTGGCTGGTGAGCAAGGTGGAGACGATGAAGTGTGATAACATGCTCTCTCTCCCATCAACTGGTCAGGCTTTGCCATCTGTTCTGGAAGGGATCGCTCTTCCTTGGGCATTTTCATCAGCAGCGGGGGAATTTTTACAGCCTGCTGCACGGCTGGCTTCAAGGAGAGGCTCCTGTGGGTCTCTTCTTTGTTTGTTTTCAGAGGATTGGTAGATCCACTCTGCTTTCCTGCTTGAGTTGGAAATTGTATGTGGAGTGGTAACAAATGCTCGCCGATATGATGCTGTGAGCATCACTAAGTACTGAAAAGTCCTGTTCCCTTGAAGTGACCTTTTAGATACCTACGTCTTGCCGAAATTGTTCTAGGGACAAAATTGGCTTCCATTAAGTTCATTAAAACCATTACAGATAATGGCTGCCTGGTGTGCTCTTTGCGCACTTTTGTGTTGGAATGAGCTGGATGCAATGCATAGACCTGCAGAAGCATCAATTGATGTGGATAAGCCTCTTGAAATTATGATTTTCATCGCAAGCCCCCCCTTACGTAATTCTCATAGTGAGATGTGTGCCCTTTCCAGGAAGCTCACATGATAATTTAGTCACATCACTGCAAATGCCTCTGCACAGCCTAGATCTGGGTGATGGTTGCTGCTGCTGTAGAAGAGGTTGGAGAGAGCCTGTTCCATAATGATCAGCTGCTTTCAGAATTAGAGAGTGTGCAATGAGATGCTGTATCTTTGTTTTCCACTTATGCGGCTTGACAGTTGAGGTCGTCTTCCATTGTCACAGGTGGGGAGATGAATCAAGAAGTGCCAGAAGGATGCAGCTTACTTGCAACTTGGAGAAACTTAGCGGGTTACGTCAGCTGATAAAGAGTTGATGCAGCACATACTTTTCCAGGGATACACCTGATGTTTCTTCACAACTTCCCATTTAAATATCACCTTTAATCCAGCACTCCAGAGTGCTTTTCAGGTGCTAAGCACCTTTACACTAGCTTTGGGAGGTATCCCTCCATTTTACAGATAAGGAAACCGAGGCACTGACTTAGTAAGCAATCTGCCCAAGATCACCTGGCAAAGCAGTGGTGGAACTGGGAATAGAACCCAGGAGTCCCGATGGCCGTCTGTTTTTCTCCGAACATGCTCTACTTTAGCCTGCAAGCCTGTCCAGTCATTAGCTGGCATCCCTGGCACGCTGAAAGAGGTGGAAAACCAGGAGGGAGCTAAGGGATGGATGTATAATGAAACAGGAGGGATATGAAAAACACAAGCAGCTGCCTGGTGGTGGAGGAGAAGGCCTAGAGCGAACATCTCTCGTCTTCCCTCCCACACAGCACTCCATGGACACAGGTGGTTCAGTTCCGGGCTGGCACTTGAGAAGAGGCAATGCTTCAAGTGGCTTAGAGTCTCCGTTTCATTCCCATGCTGATTTGCTTGCAGCAGGTCGTCTGCATTAACAGTCACTTCTCTTTTCCCCTTATTTGCCAAGTGATTTCTCTCTTTTCTTGCATCATTCCTCTTGTATGGGCTAAAGTTTTAGCCAGCATAAATCAGGCCCATTGCTTATATCCTACCCTACCAAGTTTAGTGTTCCGCCTTCATTAGGGCAGTGTCCGAACGCTTTCCTGAAGCAGTGGGACTAAACACCGTCACCCAAAGTTCACTCTTTCCTTGTCTTTCCAGGGAAGAATTGTCCATACAGTGGAATGATGTGCTTTTAACGTCCACCCTCTTCAGATCACGAGAAGTAGGTTGGAGATATCAGCCTCTGATCGGCAGCTTCAGACTCTTTTGCAGTTGTTAGTTTAGCCTCACGGTACACTTGTGAGGTTATGTCCTCCATTTCATGGAGAAGGAAATGGAGGCACTGAGACAGTGACTTGTCCAAAGTCAATCAGTGGAAGAACATGGAGACAGTAGAAGCTGAAGATGTTTGTTTGTGATGCTCTTTAGCTCTGGGGGGAGGTCATTCTGTAGTCCTGAACTGCCCCCCAAGAGGCTGTCTTCTCTGCAGATGAGCTTGCAGCTCATAGCATAAGGAAGTTATTGCTATGCTACCTTGATGGGACTGGATCCAGCGTTCCATCAGGGGATTCCCTACACCCTTAGCCTGGTTCTCTCCCCCACGTCCCCTTTATTTAAATGAATACACCCAGTCGCAGGGGCGCAGTGGTAGAACAGGTAAAGTGCTCTGCTAGGATTCTGGAGGTGCAGACTGGGAGTGTGCTTCCATACTCAAGGTGGAGGCACAGTTCTGCTGTAGATGAGTATCTGGCAGCCCAAGCTGGAGAATCAGAGGAAGCGGGACATGATGCCACATCACTTCTTTACATGCTTTTGGCTATGGAACCTCACACCCTTGCTTTAACATTAGGATAATGAGCCTAGGTTCAGGTAGGCCATGACTGGCTGGTATTAGGCTCCAATCCTAGAGCCAGATCTGCCATTGACAACTTGGAAGGGTAGCGATTTTCAATTAATTTTCACTAATGTCATTGACCACATGAGGTACAGGGCAACAGAAGGATCATGGCCTTGGCATGCAAATGATGGCTCAAAGGACATAATTTGCATGCCAAGAAGGGGGGCACACAATCCAAGCACTGTGAATGAACATAATTGAATGACCACCATTTCCTAAAACAAGTCCATCTCCAGGAACAAAGCAGCTCAGGAACACTAAGGACACACATGGGGACCCAGAGAGGGAGAGAAGATACAGGCATGACAAGAAGATAGATGGGAATGAGAACAAAAAGCCCAGACAGAACTGGATGTACTTTGCCATGAGAGCCTGAGAAACTATTCAGTGCATACTAAACAGAGAATAAAACATGTTCTGTGACACAAGAGCAGGGGCAGATGTTGGCAAAGAAAAGAAAACATCTGGAAAGGTACACAGGCTCCCTTCAGGCGATCCTTAGCTGGTGCATACAGATGCTGCTGCAATTCACCTTTATTCTGAACAGAACGGAGCGGGCTGCTTGCTTCTTCCCCTCTCACCAGTCACCCTGTTACTGAGCCTCAGCAACAGCCTCCATGGAGCCTTCCACTGGAGACCTCATGACCTACTTCAGCCTTTGGAAAGACATTTTTTATGGTATTCCCTATGTCTACCCAAACAGCAAGGTGGCCCAATTGCTCTCCTTTTCTTTCCAGGGTGAGCTTATTACTTGCATGAGGCAGAGATGAATTCTCTAGCTACAGCTAGGGACACGAGACTGCCCTGAACAGTTGGCACCATCTGAACTTGGCACATACAGGTTTGCTAATGCATTAAGTGGTAGGGTGGGACACTCAGATCTAGAACCAATAGCCCCTCCCTCCCGCAGTCATTTCTGCAGCAGTTAAAATGCCAGTGGCACAAGACCTGCTCTCATCTCATCAAACAGCAACAAAGCAAATACAAGACCCCGTCTCAGATGTGGGACCCCAAGGCAGAGCAAAGTGGGGCAGTCAGCCTACCCTTGGGACACTCCCACAGACCAATGCAGGAAGGGAACAGGGAGCTCTGGGCTGTTACACAGCCGTTCTACCCCTGTCTACTGCTGGTGTTGAAATCCAGCCAAAAAACTGCAGACAGGTTCCTCACCTCTTTGTTCATAGGAGGCAACCAACTTTTTTACCTGCAGCAGACAGGCTTCACCTGTGCTACATTTTTCTTCAGATTTTCCAACTATACATATTATTAGTATAGACCTAGTAGAGGTGTGTTTAAGCAAGATTAGAGCATATTTAGATGACCCCATAGGTTGTAATGCTAGCAGCGCTCTGTTTATATTGGAGCCCCCACTGTTGCCACTACCAGTGGAATAGCACCAGTGAGAAGTCATTATATAAAAAACCCACATTAAGCAAAAAGTCCCAAGAATCCAGTCAGTTCAGAAACCAAGGCTGCATGCCAGTGCTTTCACAAGTAAGTCACTCATCTATCCCAAGTCTCATAGTCATTGGCAAAAAGCGTAGAACACAGCAATAAAACCCAGCTATTCCCAATGTTCTGGAGTTCTCTGTTCAGGCAATGGCCCAGAAAGGCTCTGGCGGTTCACAGGGATGCCCTCATAGCTATGGACAATGATCAATCCCCATCCTGCCTGAGGGATCTTCATTCAGCCTTCCCCAAAGTGGACTAAAAGGGTCCTACTTACCTTCTTGTTTCCAGATGCCAGCTGGTCACAGGGACTTGTGACAGGCAAATGCTCCTGTTTCTCTCTGTGTGGAGTATGATAGGAATCTAGTTTCTCTACTCTTGTTAATGCTGCATACGTGGAGGCAAAATACTTAGAATCACAGAAAATGAGGGTTGGAAGGGACCTCAGGAGGTCATCAAGGCCCAAAGCAGGCCCAGCCCCAACTAGAGCTTTCCAGCCAAGGCTTTGTTGAGTGGGGCCTTAAACACCACGAAGGATGGAGAGTCCACCAGCTCCCTGGGTAACCTGTTCTGGTGTTTCACCACCCTCCTAGTGAGAAAGTTTTTCCTAATATCCAACCTAAACTTCCCTGGCTACAACTTGATACCATTGCTCCTTGTTCTGTCACCTCTAAGAACCACTGTCACAACCGAGAACTTAAATATTGCAGCCTTCACCACCACTGCATAAAGCAAGCTTCCACCTTCCAACCTCCTTTCCCGCTCTTCAGAAGCTCAGCTGTTCTCTTAACCTGGGGGTGGGGGAGACTTGCTCCATGCCAGCCACTTCTATTAAGAACTCAAGCAAAGTTTTTTCAGTTCGTTGTCTAAATCACCTAAGCAGAGGACAGTGAGTTTATGCAGCCAAGATATGCCTTGCAACAAGCTAAATTTTTTTAAGTTACCATGTACCTGCTGTGGCAGGCCAGGAGGGCATGATCCTGCACAGAGCCACCCGCCTCACTGCATCCAACCACCTTCCAGGCTCCGAGTGCCTCCCATCTGGCCACCCCCCTCCCTGGAGCACACCCGCTAGCTTGGGGGGTCCACTGCCACCACCCAGGGCTCTGGACCGATTCTGGCTCTGTGCACCCTGGGAAACACAGGCCTAGTAGCCCTCAAGAGTACTTGACTCACTTCAAGAACCTGGGATGCTTGCCTCAGTCAGAAGCATGAGTAGTGGTCTCCCTTAGTCAGCCGAACCAAGGAGACCTCGAGGCATAATCTAGACCCCCCACAATAAGTCTCCCACACTAAGTACAAAGGAGAAGTGGTTATAGAGGGTAGGGTTACAGTAGGGTACAGGGTAGAGCAATATCAGAGAAATCCCATAGAGCAAACTGGCATGGCTGGGTAGCCTTTGATCATGCACCTGAGTTACTGCAAGCTAAATATCTAGCTAGACCTCAGGGAGCTAACTCACAAGCATCGCCCAGAGGCTGTTGGAGACTCCCTCTGGAGGCAGGCAGCTCCTTGATCATGAGTGTTGAGAGAGAGAGCGAGCTCTTCTGTCTCTGAGCCTCCCTCATGGCTGCTGGGCAGTCCTAAACTTATATAGCCCTTTACCTGGTCCAATGGAGCCTGGCACCTGTTGGCTGTCAGCCAACCAATTTGAAATACATCACTAGTTGCCAGGCAGACTGGCAGACTCTAGCCCACCAGGGAGGAAGGCCCTCACCCAGGTATGTGATATCAGCCGTGTAGGTGTCAGATCCCAGTAACTGACGGCCTCTGGCACCGTGGAAAGTTCCAGCGCGGCAAGTAAAACCCTCCCCCCCTTATCTAACGGTCACCCCTGTTTGTATTCTAATCGCCCGCGCACCCATTGGCCAACCTCCAAATTATGCCCACTTGGCAACTAGCGATTGGCTTGCTAGGCACATAAAAGTAAAAGCAGTTTCCGCCCTCATTGGAGAACTCTGCATGCATCCCCGAGTAAACTTGGCGGACTGATCACCCACCAACGACGCCCCGTCACCGACCTCCCTGATGTACCCCCTGCCCTGCATGCTCGATAAGCCGTCTATAAAACGTCTCGTCTCGTGCCAAGGGGCCCTCGTTATGTTTGTAACCGCATCTTAAGCCAGTTTTCTTCCTGCGCTGCACGCATCGGCGGCGTGAGTAAACAATCTATTTCCAACCAATACGCTTCGGTGCCTAATTCCGCTCCATTCGCCAAAGTACCTACCTGATGCTCCGGGCTGCTGGCCAGAGCCTGGTAAGTTAGCCAACCACCACAGTAAGCAGAGGGAGCAGGTTGCCCCCTCCATCAGGAATGTGTCCAGCTCAGGTTACCTAACGAGAGAGGGTAAAGGTGCGTCTCCTCTGCTAGGCCCATCCTAATCAAGTTGTCACAGAGCAGAGTTTTTGGGGAGAAAGAAAGGTGGCCTTCTGCCCCACCTGCCTCCATGCAATGAACACCGTTTCTCATTATCAGGTTACCCTGCCCAGAGCCGAGACTTTGCCCTATGTACCGAAGGAAAGATATAGCTCACCACAGCTGGCCTAGCCCTCTTGCCCTTCCAGGACCTAAACTGAGGAGCTCAGGTCCTCTCCCTGCTCAGAAGAAAAAAAGAAAGAAGTTAGCCTTCTTTTGTCAAACTCTGGGTAAGTCTCGTGTGCAAGCACTCCTGACCTGTATGCTGAGCCCTAGGAGGTGAATGCTGTGGGACGCTTAGCAGAGGTGTGCCTGCACCTTGAAGAGGGGAGAGATTGACTCTAAAAAATTTGTCTTGAGGTCAAAGCAGCTGAGGTGTTCTTTGGTGCAGCTGCTGGCCATGGCCATCTCAATGGTAGGTGTATAACTGAAGCCCTCCCCACAAACACAGACAACCGTCTGAGTTATTTTCAGCTCCGAGGCCTGACAGGTCTTTGGTGATCGATCATGCTCCAGGAAGCCACTTTGCCATTCCCTGGCTCAATCTCCACGAAGGCTGCTGCTCATTTATCGATTTGCTATAATACAGAACAACAAATGTAGCTGGCTGCCTGCTGCCTCCCAAGCAGACCCCAAAACTGCCATTGCCATAACAACCACATGGCGAGAAAGCCTGTTCAGTGCATCCTGCTGCCTCCCACTGTCCTGTTCCCGCCAGCCAGCCAGCACTTGCACGGAGAAGCTCAAATTTAGTTTGAGTGTGAATGGATTTAAATCAATAGTAGAAGCTCAGCTCTACAGTCGCTTAAGATTTTGAAAAGTCCAAGACACCCCCCACCACCAACCTACCTCTTTAGGTATCAACATACCTTTAGAAACCTGATCCGCTGCTACTTTAGCTAGTGATGCTAGTTTTACTTTTGCTCATAGGAGGATAAGTAACTACAGCATGGACCAGACACGTTCAGTTCCATATTAGAGTAGGGGTGTCTAATATATGGGCCCATGGAGCTATAGGGCTTTTCACAGGCTGGACTACCCACCTCTCTGGTCTGTATTTAGCCCACAGGGCTATTGTCATGGCCACTGGAGCCCCTGAGGCAGTGGTGGTAATTTCTACAGCTGCTGAAGCTGCCATGTTCACATGGCTCTGGGACTCAAGGAGCTAACTTTGCTCATCTCCCACTCCCTTACCTGCTGCCAAAATGAGTGTTTTTAGCCACTCCTGTCGACTAAAATCACAATGGGGAAATGTGGGGGGAGCACGAGCAGCGAACAAAAGATCCAGCAGCCATGGGGAGTAATGCCACCGCTCCTCAATGATCACTGGACTGCAGAAAGACCTGTGGTCTGGATCCATCTTGCAGTACTGAGCAAGTCCAAAACCCCTACTTTCAAATGGGAGCTTCCTCCTTCCTCTGTAGCCATCTATGCAGCAATCTGATCATGGGGGGAGTTTCTTCTCAATTGCAGATGTGTAGCGGCCAACACATTCCCTGAGGCATGAGGATTTATATCACATATGGATTTTCATTTTGTCTAAGGTAACTGCAGACGTTCTTAGGCATGTTGCCGGTATTTTTTAAAACAATCTGGTTAGGCTTTTGGTCCCACTAATATACCCCAGCAGTGAGTCCTACGCGTTAATTGTGTGAGCATGCGGGGGGTGGAGGGAGAGTAATTTGTTCCCCGTCGGAACCATTTAAAATTGTTTTTCTCCCTGATAGGTTTGGGGGAATGGCTGTGAGGGAAACTCTTGGGAAGCATTGTGCGCAGCGAGGGTGCCAGGCTATGGAGACCCTGCCTGGTTTCAAGTAATCAAGGACTTGACCCCGGGAGATTTTCCCCAGCTGTACAAGCCAGAGTAGCGAGGGGTGGCCAGACACAAAGTCCAAGCAAACTCACCGAGAGACGGCAGGAGAGCCTACAAGTAGCGTGGGAGGTTATCCAGGACCCTGGACAGGGAATTTCGGGGCAGGGTGCTCTTCAGAAGGGTTGGGAGAGTCTTCTGGTTGGAGGAAAGTTGAAGGAGGAACAAGCCTCTTGCAAGGGCTTTGCAAGAAGGGCTTGTTTCTTGCTCAGGGTCCCACATTGCTGACTGGGGCTGAAGTGCCAAAGAAGTGCAAGGCCTTTGGTCAGAGAGTTGCCATGCATTCACCACGGGAATTGCCTGGCTTGTTTGGGCAATCTCAGTCTTTGTGATGATAATACTCTGACTTTCATCCTCATGGATGCCTATGAACATTATTCCTCACAACCTTCCTCACCCCATCAGAGATAGGAAAACATGACCTTCCTGCCTACAGATGGAAAAACAGAGGCACAGAAAGCCATGTTTCGTACTTGGGCAATCTTTGATGGGTTGTGAAATAAAAGTGGTCTAGTATGTTCTTCAGTAGGAGCTTGCCAACAAAAATACTGAGGCAGCTCCCACCTAAGATTACTGCGAGTAATGAACTCTTCTCCGTGCTCTAAGACCTTCCAGCTGAACACCTCGAAGCACACAACAAGGGGCCCAAATGCTGCAAGGCCTCCTCAGTATTATGGCTGCATCCACTTCCCCAGTCAGGAGGAGGGCATGGGGGCACAGCAATTACAGTTGCTCTGCCAGCTTTTACTCTGAGTCCACCTTCTCAAAAAACAAGCCAGCACCAGCCTCAGGAAGGACAAATGATCAAAATGCTTCACCGTCTCCATTGGTTACTGAAGCTAATAGCTAATCATCACAAAGATGTTGACTACCAGACTTAGCTGACTAGCCTCTAGGCCTCTGACAACATTGTGGGCTGCTGAATACATGCACTGCATCACCTTCCTATAAATATCCCTAGCTGAGGTGTTACGGTAGAGGCTGATGAGGTCTCCAGAGTTAAAGAGAAATTGTCATGCAACTCCTTTCTCAATGCCTGGGTGTGCTGTTACCACTCACTTAACATCAAATCAGGGAGGGAAGTGTGCTGCCAAGGCTCCTTGAAACATTGGAGAGAATTCCCTGGCGATTTAAAACTTAATGTGTGGCAGCATCCCTCAAACACGGAGCAGAGCAATGGGACAAGCCAGTAATCAGAAGCCCATCTGCTGCACTGCCTCGGTGCTCCAGCCAGAGTAAGGAAGAGCCGGTCAGAAGAAGAACATTTGCCCCAACACGCTCCATGGGAAGCCTGCATGTATCCCTTTTCCAGCACCCTCTGTTCAGTCTCTCACTTCAGTATCCACCCATCTCTATCACAGAGACTTTCCTAGCCCTCATGGCTCTAATACTCAAGTACCTGCTACTGGTCAGATCAGGACTGATGCATGAAGGGTAGCAGACTTGTACAAGAAGGAGGCTGTGGTGGAGCAGGGGGAATTGCACCCAGGTCCCCAGCATCTGCAGAAACTCTGACTATAGGACCACAGCCTCTCTCCTCATATCAGGTGCAGGAAGATGCTGCAGGGTTTCCAAGGTTGATGTCAAGTTGCCAACATCAGCTTCCTTTCCTGACCAAGAAATGGATCTGTGCAGGAGTGCAGCTTCCCAATAGTGCTGCCATGTTCCACCCTATCTTGGTACAAATCCCGTGCCAGCACAGCCCTGGCACAAAGGGAGCAGATGTGTGGATGTGCTGTTGAGCAGCAAGGGCTATTCTGATGCCCCAGAGGAGCATCAGACTTTGGAGTCAAAGGCAGCAGGATGTGACGCCAGCCACATTGCTCTTTCATGCCCCACCAGCAATAGAAACTGGTGTGCCTTAAGCATGGTAACCTCAGGGACTGGCTGGACCTTTGGACTCCACTACCCATATGAACAGAATTTCTTGTTGATCAGGCAGGGCGAGGGCCCGTATACCCTCCTGTTCTGGCCCTCACCCATTCGCTGAGTGCTGGATCAATGGGGGGGCTAGGCGCAGGCTGGGGATATGCTACAGAAGCATGAACCCTTCTCACCCTGGAGGAGTTCAGGCCGTGTACAAGTTCCCCTCTATCTGAGGGATGGGGAGGAGGCATGATTTCTTTTCTCTCAAATTTGGTTGAATAAGGACGGATAAAACACCCCAAGGTTTGGCTCACCCCGTATTTTTCAGGAAGAACCCAGCGCTACAGGCATTTGAGAGACGGACAAGCTGACCTTACCCTGAAATAGAGCAATCACAGCAGCCAGTGCTGTGGTACACGTTGTCAATTCACAGGAAATCACTGCTGCCCTCTCAGTGGCTCAGCTTAATGAAGCAATAGCTCCTATTCACAGAGGCATCAGCCTATTTGTGCAAGTCTCAGAAACCTGCGAAAAGGAGCTTGGAAAGGTTGCTCACATTTTCCCCATGGGTTTCAAATGAGAAACAAAGTCATAAAAACACATTTAGTTAATAAGGAATTTTATTTCACCTGGACAAGAGATGCATAGTAAGACTATTGTTTAGAAAAAAACGTCAAGGCTCTTCCTCTCTTGACTACACAAAGCAGATTGCTGCTTAATCCTTACCTATGTGACGGGGTGGTTGAAGGCAGACTAGCAGAGGAAACTATGGGAGGGAGTCATAAGGGAAAAATTAAGAATAGCATAGAGTAAGAAGGGAAAGCTGCCATAAACCAAACAAATCATTTGTCTCCACGTAAAGCAGTGGTTTGTTTTAGAAGGTCATTTTCTAAAGCCGAGGGACTTTGCAGAGAGTTGACCTCGCTTTTACTAAAGGTCACGGGACAGTGCCATGGGGTCTGAGGGAGGAGCAATATGATAGTCATTGGGGTCAGTTCAAAACCTGCCACTAAGTTGCTGCCATTTTAACCTAGGCATGAGCAAGCCCCTGTTCTCACCCGCTTGCACTCCCAGCTAAACACTTGGCACTAGCTACAGCTATCCTAAATAGTGTAGCTCAGGGGCACAGCTGCAGTGCCTCTTATAATCCCCAGCTAGTGAAAAGTCAGAGCAGCCCTTGGGTTGCTCTGAGTTGTACCAGTAGCTGACCTGGTTCCCAGAAGGGGATCACAAAGGCAGGTGTACATCCACATTTTCCCCTACCTCTTGCAGAACCA